>JAUYWG010000053.1:2824017-2865662 GCA_034779775.1 Enteromius afrohamiltoni
AAATCCAAATAAAAAAATAAATCCTTTTAAGCACTATCGATAACATCTGTGACATGCGGTCAATTACCAAAGAAAATTATACTTGTGCTTCAGGCTTTAAAAACAACATAAATTCCGCATCAGTATGCAAGTGAGCAGCACTGTCTGTAAACATTTCAAATATGTAATTATCAGCGGCATAATTTTTGTGTTAGTCGACAGCATGGCACAGATGCTGCTGATAGAGCTTTAGTTGTAAATAACACAGATTATTATTTTTCAGAAGAACTGAAAGAAATAAAAGAGCCTCAGGTATTAATGCAAGAGTGCAGAGGAAACTGACATACCTTTAATAGTTGAGTAAACAATAGTTGATCCAAAACGGCAAGATAATATTCCTTGGAAGCTGATAGCATTAAAAAAAAAAAATGTAGCAGTGCACATTACTTTTTTTATTAAAGTTTTAATTGATTTATTATGTTTTGGTCAAATGTATTGTTTTACCTTTACCTGTAGATTTATTTTAATTTTACAAAATATATATAATACAAATTTTATAAATTAAACATTTTATACATATATATTTTTTGTTTAGATACTTTGGTCCCATTTCAATGTAAATCCATGAGAGTTTTTCATCCTTGTTTCTCCTTTATTATGCTGAAAATGCCTCCAGCCACCACTAACTATAATCGTGTAATTCTCTCCAGTTTTCTAAAGCTCTTGAGGCTCTGTGCAGGTCTGGGAGTTTAGAGCAAGCATGTTGAGAGTCATTATCTTCCCCTGTTAAGTGCAGTTCAGTGTGAAGTTGTGCTTAGCATGTGTTGCCTTAGCTGGTGGTTTATATCAGGCTCAAGGCCTGACATTGAGTACAGCTCGATGAGAAACAGAACATCTGCTAGAACACACATAGAGGTACACAATCTCTCCTTCTTGCATGCTGTCTTCTCCTGCTCTTTCATGACACCGAGAGGGTTCTCTCATCCCATCCACTATAACAGGCCTATCAGCCACAATCTGCACATTTTTTAAACATCTTCTGCACTGAATTGTGGTACCAGCACATTTATAAACTGCCCAGCCTGCATTCCTGATACAGTATCTGTCCGTCAGACCGTCTGCGTCTTCTGTAGATTTACTCATTTGGTTTACAGCATGCACTTCTGAAAACAGTTGCTTCATTCTAAATGGCCTGTGAGGATCTGTAATCCTCATTTTTTTGCTGGGAAGAACATCACTTTATCATTTGCGTATCTGCTCTGCAGCCGTTAAAATATTAGGAGCTTTCAGGCGGGTATCTCTTGACAGAGATGAATGCTCATTTCAACATTATCTGGCTCATTTCTTCTGCTTAGTGTTGCAAAAACATATCATGTTCTGTTCTCGCATTTTTAAGAGGCATTTGCATCTTTTTTTCTTGACTGTGTGAAGTCACACATGAAGACGGCGTGTTAACGAATCAGCTTGTGATGGGAGAAGTGTGAGATCAAAACCACGGCTCAGTGGATACTGAACTTTTCAACACTATTTCAGAAATGCAGTTTGGCTGGTATATCCTTACAACAGTGTACTTAGGGGGCTATTGGTAATGGTATCAGATGATAATACAATGACATATGTGATCCTGATCCACAAAACCCGTCTTAAGTCACACAGGTATATTTGTATACACAAGAATACACTGTATGGGTCAAAATGATCCATTTTTCTTTTATGCCAAAAATCATGATATTAAATAAAGATTTAATTTAATTTCCTATCGTAAATATATCAAAACTTATTTTTTGGTTTGTAATATACATTGCATACTACTTTTAACAGCTTTTAATGGTGATTTTCTTAATATTTACTTTTTTTTGCACCCTCAGTTTCCAGATTTAGTTCTGGCATCTGAGGGTTAATAGTTCCTAATAGGCCTAGCTTAGATGATGCATAGATCTCAGTTTTAAAAAATAGACCCTTATGACTGGTATTGTGGTCTCACATGGTATTAAATGAACACTATATTCATATACACTGCTGTTCAAACGTTGATGTAAAATATATTTGAGTCTGTGTTTTTAAATGTCTTTAAAAAGGTCTCTTGCGTTCACCAAGGCTGTAATTATTTGATTCAAATACAGTAACCTATCTGTTAAGTATTATTACAATTTAAAATAACTTTTTTCTGTTTTAATGTATTTTAGAAATTGTTCCTTAGAAATTTTCAGCATTATCATTCCAGTCACATGGTCCTTCATAAATCATTCTAATATGCTGCTTTAAAAATATTTATTATTGTTAGTGTTAAAAATGGTTGTGCATCGTAATATTTTGTTGTTGATGTATCAATTCCGTGTGTGTTTAGGGCTGAAACTGTTGGCCACGGCCAGCAGAGACAGACTGATACATGTTCTGGATGCGGATCAGGAATACGGCCTCCTGCAAACACTGGATGAACACTCTTCGTCTATCACTGCTGTCCGATTCGCTGGTGAGATCTTAACAGCCTTGCCAAGTTTCATTTACCAACAACTGCTGGAAATGTTTATGCGCAATGTCTTTGTTTTTGTTTCAGCTAACGATGGGAAAGTCAGGATGATCAGTTGCGGCGCTGATAAGAGCATTTACTTCCGCACGGCACAGAAGGTGAGAGCACTTTTTGTCACATTCATTTTTACCATAATCTGTGATGTTTTCATTGGGCATCTTTAAAATTGAAAGAGTGGCATTTCTATCATTGAGTCCTGACTGGGAGCTGTCAGATTCCTCAGGCCTCGAGAAACTGTTGCCAGACCTTCAAAGAACACCTGATTTAAATAGACATGCAAGCTCTTAACACCCATCTGCAAATGAGATACCAACGGCCAGTGATTAAGTGCAGGACACAAACAGGCACTAGTATGTTTCTGTATGAACATTATGAGATGAACTTTACAAAACATTTAATAGAATTGAATTACTGCTTTCAAATGATTAATTGTGATTAATCACATTTAAAATAAAAGTTTTTGTTTCCATAATATATCTATGTGCAGACTATTTATGTATATATAAACACACACATACAGTATATATTTGTAACATATTTAGATGTATTACATGTATATATTTATATTCATATCATTTATAATATGTATAAATAGATTTAATATGTACAAATATAATTTTTATTAAATATATATGTGCATGTTTGTGTGTTCATAAATACATATAAATATACACAGTATGCACACATATATTATCTACACAAAAACATTTACATGTTTATATTTACACTAAATTAAATGTGTTCCAATTAGAACCGCCATGAATGTCAAAATGGCTGAGAAGAATAATTATGTAATAGCTATAAAAATAACAGGAGATATGGTGGTACTGAAATCGTAGACGATTCCTCATGCAGAAGTCTCACATTTTAATAATTCGTTATTTTCTCTGTTTTCCTCTGAATGCCTGTATTTTTCTATTAAACTCTTTTTCTTAAACCATAATCTGTTTCTCAAAACCCTTAATCCAAACATAAAACCAGATTCATTTAAATCAGTTTAATTCTGACCTTAAAATTTGACCTAGGACCTGGGATCGCTTGTAAATCCACAATATCACAACTAGAATTATGAACTCTGAAACATTATGAATTATATTCATATTATAAAATTATCTAAAAAAAAAAATAATTAAGACCAACATTTTGAAAATGGTGTTTATATTGGTTATTCTTTGCACTGAACTAATCATTAAACATGCCAAAACAGACAGAGGAAGGAACAGCGTTCACACGCACTCATCACATAGTGAGGAAGACTACTCTGTATGACATGGACATCGACCCCACAAGGAAATATGCTGTTATTGGATGTCAGGATCGCAGCATCAGGTTTGTTTGTTTTTTTGCAGTGTTGTTATTAAAGTAGTAGAGGTAGTAGTAGTATTTGTTTTGTGCACTTCCTAGTTGAGCCTGTCTTCCAGGAAAATCCAGCCTATTATTTTGCTAATGTATTTGTATCATTGTGTTCTTTATATCTATATTTACATCAAGGTGTTTTAATTTCTGTAATTTGAATTTTGACTGTATAGACGGTTGTTATATATATCTGGAGCTCATCTGACAGGTGCATCTGTTAGCCGTGCTCGCAGCGTTAGCAGATTATCACTCAGGTGCTTGTACAGTAGAATGGCATTAGAGGCTTGACTGGTTAATCCAGTCACATTTAGCGTGTTGTAGACCATGTGCGCACACACACGCAGATGCACTCACACACTGTCTGTACTGTCTGAGACACCTGACCAACAATGATTAGACACAATCTGATAGTCTCATTGTGCGATTGTGTTACTCGGTGAATGTCACAAAAAATGTACAGGCCATATTTTAGTTTAAAGTGAGAACATATTAGACCATCAAACTTACTTTTTACCTTATTTATTTATTGCATGACATTTTCATAATTAAGCATTCCCCTGCATATTCTCATTCTCATGAGAAAATTGTACTACTATAATGCAGTTTTTTTAATAATCATAACAAATATTACTATAATGTATAAATGTATATTTTAAATAATAAAAATTTTATCTTTGTATGTTATTATAAGTATCTTTTAAGTTAAGTAAGATGTTTTAATTTATTTTTATATTTTATTATTTAATTTTTTGAATTAAATGAGTGTTCTTTTTTTTTTTCAATATTGGCACTCTTACTCATTGTGTTTTGTAAGTCTCACTGTGCTTTCCCACACAAAAGGGCAACATTAGGAAGGAATTGTTTTGCTTTTGTCCATTCAAACTATGACTGCAAATTTATTCTGCACTGTGGGCAAGAAAAATCCCAGGAATGTCATGTATAATACAGCTGGCCATTTACTGCCTTTGTCTCATTCTCACTGAAAGCAGGGTCTTTTCGATTCTGTGTGGTGCAGCGGCAATGAATGATCTTAAAAGAAGAAGCCCTGACCTATACAAATATATCAATCGAGTCAATAGTCAGTGCTGTAGGCCTCCGTACTTGAGCTCATTCTGGGTTTTCAGTGCTTCTAATGGGCACAGACTCTTTTTGTTCCCCGTGTAAGTCATGTGAAGCCTGAGGGTTTCATTGGTTCTACTCCTCCCAAAGCTGGCAGTGAACTTGGTTGATTCGTTGTAATGAATGGCAGATAAAGGCATAGCGCCTCCAGGTGGCTCAAAAAAGAAGGGGGTAAATTACAGTACATAATTCTGCAGCACATTTGCCAAATCGAAGAGGAAGATTTAAACGGGGAAATTATACACTTTAAAAAAGGAAAGGAGTTTGTTATGCTCACAAAGGCTGCTTTTTATGTATTTGTAAAATTTAATATATTTGTGTGATTGGAAAGCTGAAATAATAACTCTGGGCTTTATGATCCCTCAAATCATTCTTATATGCAGTTTGCTATGCACAAGCCATTTCTTATTATTAGCAATTGCTTGAATATTAGTAAAAGGTTTCTGCTCCTTTTTTATTTGCAGGATCTTTAACATCTGCAATGGCAAACAGAAGAAAATTTACAAGGGCTCTCAGGGAGAGGACGGGACCCTTATCAAGGTAGGCAGTCCTTGAATACAGGTTACATAAATTTAGATACTGCTTTTGATCTTACGGTCATACGGTTATTGATATGTCTGAATGTGGTTATTAGGTTCAGACGGATCCCTCAGGTCTCTACGTGGCCACAAGCTGCTCGGACAAAAACATCAGCATCTTTGACTTATACACTGGAGAGTGTGTGGCCACCATGTTCGGCCATTCTGGTAAAATAAGTGTGAGAGTGTGAGATTATGCAAATGCAATGCTGTATTTTCAAGAAACGCACTTTAAGCATTATGTTGTTGTCTCCTTTTAGAGATTGTAACAGGAATGAAGTTTACTAATGACTGTAAACATCTAATATCTGTGTCAGGAGACAGGTAGATATTCTGAAATCATTCATTTCTCAGATTAAGAATACATTTTTGACACGTTACAATATTTAATTTTCCTGCTGTTGTGTGTTCAGCTGTATCTTTGTGTGGAGGCTTTGTCCTGAGTTGACCATCAATATGAGACAACGGCTTTCCGACCTGAAACAGAACAGCAAACCTGTTCAGAAGACCCCACCAAATAAACAAAACACACTTAGGTATAAAAACCAGCCGGTCTAATGTGTTTGCCATTACAGCGGTGATTTATTCATAATGGTTTCTGGTTTGTATCAGCACAAGGAAAGAAAGCCACAGTGCACCGGTCATTGGCACCATGTCGTCCGACAGCGACAAAGATGTGGAGGAGGAGGAGGGCATTGAAGAAGAAGATGAAATGTTCCCTCACCTCTCATCGGGCAGCAGTGGTGGTGAGGAAACTGGTAATGTATCTGACAATCTCTAGCAGTCTTACTAAACCGGTTTGGTTAGTTATATATACTGTATCCGGCTCTTTTGGGTTGGGTTGGGTCACGCAGTGTGATTTTATTGGGCGAGACTTCTTCTAAATGTTTAAGCTTTCTGAGCTTCTAATATTAGTGTTTGTTTCTGTTGCAAGGATCTTCTGAAGAAAAGCGCAACACTCTCAATTCCCATATGAAGAAGGTAAGAAAGTCTTTGAGTTTGCATAATTTTAGCCTTGATTGTCATTTTGTTGATACTTTTAACATACATTCTCTCTCTCATCAGCAGTCTAACAGTTGTGAACATGAGGGTTCAGGTCCACGACCAAGACGGCGCTGGTCCAGGCGAATTAGTAGTATGGATCTGAAGGTGAAGTCCATGCTGGACCTGAGGCAGCTGGAGTCGTTCTCCATGCCTCTCTTCCCCAGCAAAACCCAAGATGTTCGTAAAGATCTTCCACCTAGGAACCAAGAACTAGGCAGCACCATAAGTCTGCAGACTATTGCCGCATGGGTAAGCTTTATATGAAAATAAAACACATACGTACACTTCTAACTTATCATGATATCATGTCACATATAGTCTCAAGGACGTCATCATTTCACTGTAACAGCATTAATCTGCTCCACTTTGTAGCTTAAACCAATGAACCAGGTTTTTGCATGAAATTCAAAATGTATGATGCAACAGTAATAAACCAGCATGCAACAAAGTGTAAACTCATTAGAATAATACTGCAGTGTCTTCAACAGGACTTAGGATATAATATAGAAACAAATGAGAATGAATAAACCTCTTAAGATTTGTGCCTTGTATTTGTGCGCATGAATGCAGACTCCTTTGTTTGTTCTCTCTTTTTGACTATGTCTATTATATATGTCTAAATACTATGTGTATTTTCTCTGTAGGTACCTGAAACTGATGAACCAGGAGGACAAGCACGTCCTCATTACATCAAACTGTCCCCTCAAACTCCAGAGACAGAAGTGCTGTATCCTGAGGGATGTGAAGACCAACTCAGTCTAGTTGGAAGGTCATTATGAACTACCTTATTTTATTTACACTACAGGTGTACATTTCAATATACATTAATTTTGAAAACCTCTGATCATTTCACACACAATCTATCTTTAATGGGGTACTCCACCCAAAAGGAATTCAGTCATCACACTAGGCTTCAAACCTGTATTAGTTACTTTCAGAAAATCTCTCACAACTGTTCATAATTTTATTCAAAGTATCTTCTATTATGTTTAAGTCTTACAGGTTTGGAATGACATTACAGTGAGTAAGTTAAGATAGAAATTTAATTCTTGGGTGGAGTATCTCTTTAATTGTGTAGTTAAAATTCATATATTGATACAAAACACATTATCCTCAAGTGCCTGTCCGCTCCCTTCTCTTTGTTTGTGTGTAGTGAGTATCAAGTGAAAAAGCTGCCCCATGGAGTGATATGCGCTAAAGTAAACTCCTGTCCTGAGAAGCAGAGTCCAGACAGCGCCTGCTCTATGGAGTATTCCAGCAGTCGACTCTCAAGCCCCGAACACCCTGGAGAAGGTATTTAAAAAAAAAAAAAAAGAAACTAGAAGACTTACACAATCATTTCAGTAATTGCAATGGGTCCTTGATGAGGTAAAGGAATGTATACTTCCACATGTTCGTTGTAGACTCTGAGCCGACCGAGCCATTGAGTGCAGATGGAAACTCATCAGAACTGGATATGGAAGATCTTGATGAGGAAGAGGACGACAGCCTAAAAAAGAATGAGGTTCAGACCCCTGTACCTCAGACCCCAGATCAGGAGGCGTTTCTCAAGAGGCACTTTGCAAACCTGTCAGACCTCAACAACCCTGGTAGGGTTTTCGTACGGTACAAGTTCACAATTTACTTAAAACATTTTAGTATTAATTCTCATACTCTTTTTCTTCGGCAGCAAGTCCAACCAGAGTAACTGCAAATATCTCTGATAGCATGTCATCAAAGTTTCTCTCTCAGAACTGTCCTAGCAGGTAAGAAACAGTCATGATTTGACCAAATCCCTCCCAATTGTAACCTCTATTTTCAATGAAATTTGGGCTTCTGAGGATCAATCATGACCGTGCTCTGCCCTTTCTTCATCAGAACTTCATTCCCGTTCACCTTGAACAAAAACAGTGACATTAAAACCACTAGTGGAGTGGTACGGCCACTAATCTCAGAAGTGCGGCCCCTCATGGAGAATAAGAGTCCAAGCAAACAGCAGGAATCCCATGGCACTGAGAGGACAACTGGTCAGCGTTTAATCCAGAAGAAACGCACACCCATCATGGACACCCGCAGACTGATCAGCCCGGTCGCTAAAGCTGCAGCAAGTCACAACAGTTCTGCAGGCATGAGGAAAGCTCAGTCTATCCACAACATCTCCTCAGAGGGTAAATCATCCGTGAACTTGCGCTACTCAATATGGAGTATTTCACATTTAGGTTTTAGGATATTGTTTTGCTTTAGTTACTCCATGTGGTTTGTCTTCTTTACTCATATTAATCACTTGTTTCCTCTCTCTTCTGTTTAGCTGATGTCGTCCAGACACCCAGTCGTCCTTCTAAGGAAGTCCATCCACAGCCACAGACTCCAGACCACCAACAGATGCAAAGACCGCGGCGTTCCCTTCCTACCGCCCCGCTCATCAGCCCAACGACTTCTCTGCCAAAGGACATCATCACACCTACCAAATCCAAATCCCGTTCATACATGAGTCCTACCACTAGCTCTATGGCCAAAATGTCCCGCTCTGTTTCAGTGGGTGACAACTTGCATGTGGTAGAGCTAGAAGAAACAGGATCTTCAGACCTTCGCCGGGGCTCAAGTTCAGACACTTCTAACCTTCAGGGCAACTCCCAAAGCAAGCCCACCACTCCTGTTGCCCAGATTGCATACTCTAATACTTCAGCATCCCCATTTCCAGGCCCCTCCATGCCCCATGCAGCAGTCATACCCATGCTGAGCGCTGGCTCTTCCTCTAAAGGCCTCCAGGCCAAACTGACTGGCAGTGCTCGACCACTGCTCCATATAGACATTCCTAATCCTCTTCCAGATAAACCCTTGTTATCTTCCCTGTCGCCATGCAGCAAGACCCCCAAACCTGCACAAAAGGAAAAGGAGTCCTCAAGTACAACTCCCTGTTCAAATCCAGGAACAGTTAACCTGCCTAACAGCATTGTACAATCGGTCACAGCTGTTTGTTTGAGTCCATCTGAAACCCCAGACCTTGAGCTTAGTATGGTACTTGTTCCCAGTCAGACCAAGAATTTAACGGAAGATGAGCTCCACTCTGACACAGAGCCGAGAAAAGAGGACACCTCCAAGACTGAGTGCCCTCCCATGAGCCGGTGCTATCTTCTTCAGTCTTCCTCAGGCTCTCAAGATTCAGGTTTGCTGGGACATCAGTCTTCCCTTGTTCCGTCTTCTGTTCTGCTACGACTTGGGCTGTCTAAACACTTCTTTACCAAAGGGCTCTGGCCTCTTTCATCCTCTACCTCCTCCATCACATCCTTCATCTCTTCTTCACCCTCTTCACCCATTAACCATTACCACCTGCAGGGTGAGGCATGCTCCTACTAACACTTGCTGTACCGTCTATCCTCTAATCCAGCGGTACTCAACCAGTTAACAGGCCATTTATTTGACATGTTTTTCACTCACTGAAACATTTTCTATCAATCCAAAAGGATGATCCTCAAAGCATTAATGTGATTTATACAAGCAGAACCTTTTGGATTAACATCATTTGTTGGAACATGCCTACCAACAAATTATTGCTCTCTAATTTTAGATTTCAGGCCAGGAACAACACGATATTAATAATTTCTAGGGTAGGATTAGGTTAGGGCAGGGGTGTCCAAAATCAGAGGGGCTACTGTCCTGCAGAGTTTAGCTAATCAAATTCTTATTAGCATACTAGAAGCAGGTGTGTTGAGGCAAGTTAGAGCTTGCTGGCCATCGGCCCTCGACGGCTGAGTTTGGACACCTCTGGTTTAGAGCAAGGTCTCCAATCTCTTCTTCACTTTCCTGCAGGGTTTAGCTCTATTACACATGCTTTCACGTTTCTAGTGATCCCGAAAGCCTTGATTAGCTTGTTCAAGTGTGCTTAATTAGGACTACTAGCTAAATTCTGCGGCAAGGGACCTCCTTCAGAAACAGAATTGAAAACCCCTGGGTTATGTCAAGGGTATGCGTCTAATGCCAAGTCCACAGACTATTATAACACTGTTGCCATGGGTTGTTTTTCATGTCCATGGGTTGAAGTGATTCTATCAAGGTGATATTTAGACGCTGGAATGCAAATTGTACCCATTTGCAATGTTTATGTTTGTGTAGCAGTTGGGTTGGTTTTGTTGTGAAGACCTGGCAATTCTGCAGTAGGGTTAATATTTTGTAGCGGAAATGCATCAATCTGAAAACTTGCAGTTTGCATGTTTTTTAAACTAGTATAGTTTAAACCAAAAATAAAATCCAGTCGGCAGCGAAAGAGAATTAATTTCACTATACTCATTCTGAGAGACTCTGTCAGAGAGGCACATGCACATGAAGACTGTGCAAATAGAGTTCAAATAGAGTATTGAAGTTATTTTTATCGCTTGAATGGTTAAATACACACTCTTGTATGTGTCGGAATTCCTATCTTTGCAAGTATCCTCTTAAACACTGTAATTTAAGTCTTGTGAAAGCAAACAGCTGATAAAAGGAAACATGTGTAACAGTATACTGGATGTGGGCAGCTCCTAAAGTGACAGCAGTCTAATAATTCCTGTTGCTGTCATTCATTTTAATAAAAAAACAAAAAAAAAAAAAAAAAAAATCTCATTGTTCTTGACTAAATAACTTTTGTAACTTTTAGAAGAAATATATTTAAATTCACACAGTGAGGAATACGCAGTGTTTTCATACATTGAATTACTTTATACAATGTATGAAGTATGTCTTTTTCTTATTCTTATTTGGTCTACTGTTGATTTTTCTATTGCTTGTATTAAGTTTTTTATATATATTCTTATTTAATCGCTGATTGTTAACTTGTCGTTAGTGAGGTATATTTTTGTTTTTTGTAATATTAATATGGTGACCTTATTTAAAGCAAAAATAACTATATGATTGCCGTGTAATAAAATTAATCATGTCATGATTTTGCTCATATCGCCCACCCCTACTCCAGGATCACAACTACACCTCAAACAACATTCCTACCAACCATTCATTAACCTCTGGTCTTTAGGACAAGGTTCTGCAACATATTCTTATGATGAATAATTTCCCTCTGGTTTTAAAGGTTTAAATGACAATTCTGGCAAACATTACTTACCCTCATGTCGTTCCTAACCCGTAAGATCTTTATTCATCTTTGGAACACAAATTGAGATATTTTTGATCAAATCTGAGAGCTATCTGACCCAATAGAAAGCAACACAACTGGAATGTTTCCAGCTCCAGAAACGTAGTACATACATCTGTAAAATGTGACACCAGTGGCTGAACTCCAGTTTTGCGATGCTACAAGAATAATTTTTTGCACAAAGAAAACAAAAATAACAATTTACTAATTTACCATTTTAGAGCGCATTTCCCATAGGCATAAACAATGCTTATGTGCACGCTCCTGTTTTACTGATGTATTTACTACATTTCTGGATCTGGGATCATTTCAGTTGTTTTGCTGTCTATGGAGCTCTCTAATTTCATCAAAAGTATCTTAATTTGTGTTCTGAAGATGAACAAAGGTCTTATGGGTTTGGAACAACATGGGGATGAGTAATCAATGACATAATTTTCATTTTGGGGTTAACAATCCCTTTGATGTTAGGGTTAGGGTTGTTGTTCCAGGAACAAACAATGACGTTAATCCATGTTATATTTGTGTAATAACTTGTGTTGAGTACCACTGCACAAAATTATTTTCCATGCCTTATAGTTCTCAGATTTACTTTTCTTTGTGTGCTCAGTCAAAATGTTACTTTTTTTTTGCCTAGCTCATTTTAAGACACAGTATGACTCTAACAGAGCTCGGTTTCTCCTTTGCAGACACATCTCTCAGTATGGATTCTTGCAGGCTGGTTGCCAATGAATTGCAGAGCAGTTTTAAAAGAGCCTCCCACCTCTACAAAATGGTAGGTTATCACTTGGCCACATTCACATGTAATTGTAGAGTAGGCTGCACTTCAGCCCACACGTCTGCCTAAACTGTTTTGTGCGGGCGACTTGGATCTAACTTTGCATATGTGTGTGTGCTCCTGTAGCTAAGCAACTCCACCGACTCCAGCGAGGAGCAGCAGGAGATGGCGCATGTGCTGGCCGAAGCATTTGAGGCGATGAGAGATGAGCTGAATTGCCTGCCACCATGCACTCCTTCAAGATCTCCCAGCACTTGCACTGTGCGCACATTAGCCAACAGAGATGCAACATTAGGTGACGACAGGACACTTGCCCTTTTAGAACAGTACTCCAGACTGCTGCTCAGCGCAGTGGAGAGGAGGATGGACAACAAAACATGATTCCTACATGCGCTGTGGCTGCAACAGGATACCAAGCCATGAGACTGCAAAGCAGACTCTTTTAAATAGCGAAGAGCTTTTAATAAAGAGATAATTTCATTATCCTACCTCCCTGTTTAGCATGCTACAATAGCAGCAACACACCCCTGACTTTTCTCACTTTTGCAAAAATGCAAAATGCATTCAAATAATTTGGCAATCACAACTTTTGAATGACCTACACGGCATCAGGGAGAGTAATTGATTATACGGTTTTGTTAATTTCATGGTACAGCAGAATGAATTCAGTGGTTATCGTCTTACAAGATGAATAAGCAATTTTATATGGATACTATACTCTGTCATGTGTTATTATTGAGAGGAATCTCCAGCAACCACCATTTATTAGAACATTTGTGTTTGATTTTTTTCAGAAATTCTCAGTGCTCTCTTTCGAAGGGACCGGTATCCCTGGAAGTCTTAGCAAGGCAGATTTGTCTCGCTTTTACCTTTTATTATGGAATGACTTTTATACTGTATGTTGTGTTTGTGCTGATACTCTCAAGTTGAATTGGGATGTTGGGGTTCATATTTATTCTCATGTGATAGGTCAATGAGTCACACGGAGGCTCTTCAACGTTTGTTTTGTTGTATAGCGTCAATGCCCAGCGGTTGGGTGCCAGAGAAAAAGTGGGCGGATTTGAAGGATGATTTTGTATTTTATTTGCAGGACTTTTTTTGTACTTGAATGGTAACTCTCATGGATACGGGTGCCTTAATTTTGACCAGCAATTTGCTTAAAGGAATGAATCTGGCATTTGTAATTCAGGCAGGTTATATATCAAAATAATCAGTGATATTTGGATGGTGTCCACCTCTAATTAATTAATTCTAGGTTGCAGATTGTGACAAAAACAAAACTGCCATAAAAACACTGAACTTGATAGAGTTGCAATAGCCAAGTAGATGAAGTTTGAACTTTTGTGCACAAATAATGAGAACGGTTTACAGATTTTACAGAACTTTGGTTTTAAAAAACCCTTAATCCTGAAAAACATTTTTACAGAAAAAACTGTTTTCCAGTTAACTTCTTAAAGGTGTTTTACTGTTATGTGATGTGCTCTGTTACTTTCCAGAGAGCTAAACAAAACTCTGTATTCTAGTCTTTCCCACAATCCATTGCTGACTAGGTTGAGGTGTTGCCTCTGTCCTCTGCTTGAAACAACTCTCCTTTTCTTTTGTGGTAATATTGATAATGTACAGTATGGCACCTTTTTGTCATTAAGCTTAATTCAAAATGATGGCGTAATATGTTGTGTACTGTAACTTCTTATATAGATGGACCTGCACATGTTTTATAGTGTCCTTCTACTGATACAAGTCCAAGCTAAAGCCAGGGAAACATTGTACGATTTTGGGGTCTTTAAAAGATTAGTCTTCAGTCGCTTACAATGACAAGCTGATCGCGAATGAAAATGTGAACACCTAGTGGATGCCATCAGTAGTGGTGACCAAAGTTTTAATTTATCATAGAGCCTGATGAAAAATACATGTCATACGTGTCAATGTGGCTTTTTCTCACAGGCGTCATATTGTAAAATCTGACATAAAAAAAATATATATATAAAATTGCACAGTGTACACCCAGCTTAAGTCAACACTGCAACTAATTCAGCTGCAACTTGCCTGGTGTCTGAGATGGATAAATAGACCACAAAACCATAAAGGTCAATTTCTCAAAACTGAGATTTTTACAACACATAAAAGCTGAATAAATAAACGTTCCATTGATGTATCATTTGAGAGACAACCTTGAATTTGAGGAAGCAAAAAAAATCTAAATAATAATATCATTATTAAATAATTATGATATTTAATCATATTTTTAAATTTGACTGGTTTTGTAGTCCAGAATCACAAATTGTATTTATTGACTTGATGCTTCATTCCACCTGTCAAATTGACTTGTATTTTTGGTAGAAATTTATAACTATGAATGTTGCTAAATGTGCAAGTGCAACAACAATGCAAATTTTTACTCAACTGTTACACACCCCTTTTCACCAATGGCAGATTGCACTGGTGGTCTTAGATTTATTTACACACATTACTGTATGCAACTCTTATTTGCCATCTCATGACAAGTGCTATGACTTTAAGCAGGACTGAAAATGCATGAGATGAAAAATAATATATAATATAGGCCCAAACAGATTTGATTTAGCTAGCTAGTGGGCTGGCGATGTAGCGAAAGTGAAGACCGTAAACTAGGTGTGTGAGAATCAGCATGAATACAATACATATGCATGAAGAAAGGCAGAATTTAGGGTTGGCTCGCTCCCTGAACTAGAATGCATGGTTGTATGCTTGACCTGCTCCTCGTGAACAATCATGCAAACCTTCTGCTTTCAGCGCTATCTCTGTGGTGACCAGCTCGGCTTTCATCAAACCTATAGGCAATTGATCAAGATGTATTCTAGCATTACAGATGGACCAGTGCTCTTTAAGACTGTTTCTTTTTGGAAACTTGTGACTTTGTCTTACCTTTTGCTCCAAACCGAAGTCAAGTGTTTCTATTCTCAGTGTTTATACAATCTGTCACCTGAAATCTCTTTCTCAGAGAAGTCAAACAAATAAAACTGTATTTATTACATGTTAAACCATGTTGTTTATTGCATTATATATTCTATATCACGAAAAATGTACACGCATATCTTCACATGTAAAGCCAGCAGATGTCGATAACTGATTTTATCCACCAAATCGTCTCACAGTGGTCCAGCAGCATTTGTCAAGGACTCCACAAGCTGGAAGTAATTGTACTTGATGTCATATTCCATGTCATACCAAAAATTCACTGTCAAGACAAAAAGAGCAGTTTCATTTATAATTCACGCCAAGTTGGTATTGTTTGCAATATTATCGGCGGTCACATTACCAACCTGCTATGCAGCCGTGAGACTGTCTAACGTGGTGAAACCACAGGGAGGGCAGGTACAACATCTCTCCAGCTTTCACAGTGCAGAGCAGAGGTTTAGCCAGCCTGTAAGACGGATATCGCTCATAATCTGGGTTCAGGGGGTCTAGGGGGATCCAGGGAACCTAGAAAGATTATATTTCAAAAATATGTAAAAATGCATTTATAACATGCATGATCATTAATTAATGTAAAATATACAATTGCATTTCAATGAGCATTTATAAATTATACGAACTGACTTCGGTTGAATCTTCCTCATCCACTATTTCAAAGTTGCCATCTTCTTTCTGTCTGTATGTCGCTGGCTGGTAGAGCTCTAAGTTGAATGAGGAAATATTACACAAGGCCAATAGGTAGTCCCGAATTAAAAAGCATTTAGTTTTCAAAAAGCTGGATAAAGAAACAGCTTCTTACCATATGGTATGAAAGGTCTATCAGTCGGAGGAAGCAAAATAAACTCTTTATGTCCAGAGATCACACAGTACAGGTTCTCATAATGATCTTTATGCACTATAGAGAAAAAATGATGTTTGCTCACAAAAATTGCTGTTGTCCACAACAATATTTAAAGGCCTGTGGATACATGGATATGGTTAAGTATTAAAATTTTTTTACTCACAATTTCTACCCAATAACTAGAAAAAAAATTATATTCATTGTTATTATTTTATTGATTTACATTACTTTTACATATCGAGAATTCATATTTTTTAAATGAGGCTTCCTCACATGTGACCAAAAAAACCTTTTTTTTTAATTTTTAAATTGAGGGTTTTTTCTTTTTTAAATGAAAGCTGAATAAATAAGCTTTCCACTGATGGTTGTTAGGATATGACCATATCTGGCCGAGATACAGCTATTTGAAAATCGGAGAGTGCAAAAAACAAGTCATTTTTGAAAAAAATCACCTTTAAAGTTTTCCAAATGAAGTTATTTGCAATACAAAAAAACTCCCAAACTCACTTGATGTGACAGCGGTTTCCTCCCCAAGCCAGAAATTTACAGCATCAGGCTGTTTTCCTAAATTATAGAAAATTCAGCCATTATCCTATCAAAGGTACATTCAGGTAGATACTGAATGGAAAATGTGTGGATTTACCAAGAGCTTCACTCATCCAGGGGATGTGAGTCTGTACGTCTCCCGTCAGCTCCGGTAACTCCTCAGTCAGATTTGAGCATTGCTTCTGAACGTAAAACACACCGCAGCTCTTCACCTTCCTCTCAACGATATCCAGCAGAGAGCTGAAGGTCATCTGACGCTCCTCTGGCATCACAAAGCGATCCCCGTTCACGGCATCTGCATATCCGTTTGGAGTGACAGCCACACTGATGACTTTGGATCCCACTTTCTCTCTGTGCAAATATGATAAAAAAACAAATTTGCAGAAACTGATTTTAACTGACTGATTTGATCATCAGATTGGCTCACCTGAGATATGCAGGGTTCCATTTAGACAAAGCTGGCCAATCACTGAAGGCATTGCGAATGATGCAGGGTTTGTTTGGTCCAATCCAGTCACGGTAAAACTGAAGTGGAGAAAGGGGCTTATCCAGGTATGGCACTGCATCATTCAGATAAAGCTCTGAGGAAGAGAAGACAACAATGTCACTGATATTAGAAGTAAATTATAAATATTTCAACAAAAAGGTCTTGCTTATATTTTTAATTCCATGCAAAAAAACAATAACAACCTTACACTAACATTTTTTTTCATAACAATTAAGCCTTATTTGATATATACATTTATATATGTTATGGTGCTGAAAACATTTTATCTGTTGCACCAAAATATGTCATTTAACATAAATGACAACTAAATCGTGTAAATATTCAATTAATAAGTCTGTTTTTTATCGTTATATAAATGATTACTGTAAATGTTCAGAAGTCAATAGTCAGTAAGTGAACTCACCCTGAGCTTCTTTAGGAAAATGTCTCAAGCATTCTTTAATTGCATCCATAACACTATCCACATGTTTTTTTTAATAAAACTAATTAACTAACAGTTACTGGCTGGTCATTTTTAATATACCACCGTCAGCTTAAAATACTCATAATATACTTTATTTCCATGCATGCCAACCTATTCATACTATATAATGAACTATTAATGTTTTAAGAGACAGCTCACATGGACTCTTCACGTTTAACAGTTGTTTAATGTTATGACGTTTGTCTTCCGCTCATGCGCAAAAGTGACTGTTTACAGCGTTGTGTCTGTCTCCCTCTACTGGCCGGAGACTGCACTTCAGGAACATATATTTATTTATGTTTTTAAAATAACGTTGTGTTATATGTTTATTTATTTTGCGCTAAATGCAACAAAAATATAATATTTATTTTTTAATATTTAGTTTTTTGGAGTTCACTAAAGTGAACTAACTGCTTAGTTTTGATGACATGATTTGTCACGCCTCTGTGAGGAACTTCACACTTGACGCCAATTAAATCACATCCACAGGTAAAGTTACAGCACTGTTATTGAGACGAGGAGACTTTTGCAGATCTTTTTTTGCTTCCAATGGACCTTAAGGAACATGGATGAGGAGGCAGCTCTCGAAAATTACTTTGACCAGACTATTGCTGTAAGTTGTGAAATAAATGACTTAAATACCATGTCAAATAAAGTCTTTGTTAGTTGAAAACATAGGCATCATAATCAAATGTTAATGTTAATTATAAATAAGAAAATCAAGAGGAAATATGAAATCTTACTACATTTGAAACCTTACTACATAAACGGTCAATTAATAAAAAAAAATAATTATAAATGACTGAAATATTGCTGTATGGTTTAACAATGCAATAGTTTTTAATGAATGTCCTTGTCGTTTACATATTTATTTATTTGTTTCCATTTACCAATATATGGCGCTTTCAATTGATATCGATTGAGTTTATAAGTCTATAATGTATCTTTTTTGTTGTTGTTCTCCTAAGGGTTCATCTGATTACATCTTTAAGGAGGATCTGGGCCTACAGGGTCCAGCTCCACAGCTCCAAGATTCCGCTTTCCTGTCCTCTTTAACCTCTCAAGGGAAAGATCTCACTGAGGACTTGGACCTGAGCTTCTTACCAGATGAACTGGGCACTCAAGATGAGCCGTCACAGGCTGAGAATCCCAGCAGGAACGAGGACAGTGGCATTTACCTCGACTGTCCTCCGAGAGAGTCTACGGAGGCAGATACCGACACCAGTAATTCTGCACAAAACGCCTCGAAGTTCAATCTCCCGATGACTCCCATGACCCCTATGACACCCATGACCCCAGTGGCAGAGAGTTCAGGCATCATCCCACAATTACAGTAAGGCATTTTATGGGGTGAAAATGTAAAGAATGTGTATCTGGGATTCTTCTTAGGGTTTTATATAGGTCCAGAACTTTATTTCTAACATTGCTGCTTTTTTATTGGGTTCCATGAAGAACATTTTTATCACCTGTCCAAAACGTTCTTTACAATGAAACAAGATTTGATTACACAATATTCAACATTTGAACAAGTGTATCAAAACCTTATCATCAAAGTTGCCCAAAATGCATTCTTGTCTTTGGACAACTTTTTTTAATCCACTTAAAATCTTGACAACTGTATAAAGGTTAGATTTTCATACTAAGAACTGTTCACTAAAAGGTTCTTCGGGGAACAAAAATGGTTCTTCTGTGACATCACTATAAAACATAAACTCTATTTTTAAGTGTAAAAGTGCTTGTAAAGGAAATCAAATGTTTGCTGTAAGTTACATTTAAATAGAAGTATAGAGTGATTACTTTTAAACCATCAGCCATTGCATCCTAATTTTGCATACCGTATTTCAAACCTGTTTTTGATCATACACAGGAATATTGTGTCGACAGTGAATCTTGCTTGCCCTCTGAATCTCAAATCCATTGCACTCCAAGCTCGAAATGCTGAATACAACCCAAAGGTACTTTTCTATTGTGCTAAATCATAGACAAAACACACATTTGTGTAGCTTTTTTGTTTGTAAGTTTTGTTGTCATTTATTCTGCATGCTGCTGACATAAAGATAAGTAAAAATAAATTGCAGAGTTTCCATTTGTGGGGGAACTCTTTCTTTAACTTTGTGTTTTAGGTTGATTTTTTTTGTCTATTTAGCAGCATAACTCCAAACTTTGCATATGTATAGCGTTTTGCTGCTGTTATAATGAGGATCCGTGAACCAAGAACTACTGCTCTCATATTCAGCTCTGGGAAAATGGTCTGCACTGGAGCCAAAAGGTATACATAATATATATAGATTCAGAACGCTAACTGTAATGCATTAGGTTAGCACTACTGTTAAATGGATAAATTTAGCTCTATGTTAGTCTCACATGTGTCTTTTACCCTATATTTGCCTTTCCCTTTTGTTTATCTTTCCAAGCAGTGAGGAGCAATCTCGCCTTGCTGCTCGGAAATATGCCCGGGTGGTACAGAAACTTGGTTTCCCTGCCAAATTCCTTGACTTCAAAATCCAAAACATGGTTGGGAGTTGTGACGTCTGCTTTCCGATCCGCTTAGAAGGCCTGGTCCTCACTCACCAGCAGTTCAGCAGGTCTGGACAGGCGTCATAATAAAGTTTGATGGTTACTGGCCCTCAATATAAGTGGCCATGTAACATCTGTCTTTAACCATCTTACCCCCCCAGCTATGAGCCAGAGTTGTTTCCTGGATTGATATATCGCATGGTGAAGCCACGGATTGTGCTGCTGATTTTTGTGTCTGGAAAGGTTGTCCTCACAGGTATAATAGTCACCCATAATAAGTAATACACATCAATTAAGATCTTTGAAATATACAAATATGTTTATAGGAAACAAATCCAATCATAAGCAAAGGTTTAGGGAACTATTCCAAGTATTGCATCAAACTTTTTTTTTTTTTTTATTCTTGTAGGTGCGAAAGAGCGGTCAGAGATCTATGAAGCCTTTGAAAATATCTACCCCATCCTGAAAGGGTTCCGGAAGCAGTAGAAATGCTGCACTTACACATGTGCTGCATGGGAATATTTGCCTATAACGATGTGCCTCATATCCTTTATGAGTGGTGCTTAAAAGATTTGAATGCATGAATTAAATCAAATCTTATGTTAATGTGCTTTGTCTTTATGTTAATTTTATGTGTTGTCTACATTAGTGAGGGCTGCTGAAATAGTAGCATTCCAGAGGTTACTGTGCACAGTAAATGTTTTGTTAAAATATTCAGCTTTGCCTTATGTGGGCTCTCATAAGGAGACATGACCACTTGGGTTATGGCTATGTTTTGTCCCTTTTGTACATGTTGAGCTGCTACTTGCTACTTTATGCAGGCAAATAAACTTTGAAGACCTCTTCTGCAGAACAACTGAAATGAAATGATTATTTTTTTCTGATTCTCTTTTTATATATTTTGTGAAATGCACCCCAATATTGTTAACTTGTATCATTCATTTTTCAGTGTGTATTTGTGTTTGTTTTCGTATCCAAGAATCAAATGTTAAATGAAACGTAAGGCGACTTTCTGCTCAACAAAACATTTCACAATATCAGAATATATTCTAATAGTATCTATGGTATTACTTGATGGTATTCAGAAGTATAGTTACCACTGTAATGTTTTGTAAGACGCCCCCAACCACACACGTGACAAAATATACATAAACAACATACGTCACGTGGTGCGTAGGGCAGACAGCCATAGCACTCACAGAGACCTTAGGACCAGAACTACTGGTTATATTTTCATATTTCCAACCACAGATCATGTAAATCTCACAGTGACCGTTTCTAAGGGACTTCTGTTCTCAATAGAGCCTGTGTCATCATGGCTTGTCCCTTATCAGGCGAACCCCGGGCTTTGGGGCCTGGTGAAGATCATCCAGAGTCTGTATCAGAGACAGGGGCGGCCGTTCGACCCCAGCCGCCTCAGCAGCACCTTCAGCCGGCGTGTGCGAACGCTGCTGCCGCGGTCATGGTGGAGGCTCTGGATGATGCAGAGGGTCTCTTTGTAGCCGTGGAGAGATGTCCGCTCTGCAACACTGCCAGACGCAGACTGACCTGCGCCCGCTGCATTCAAAACGGCGATTTTATGTATTTTGACGGGAGAAATCCAGAGAGGTGTGTTTTTATTTATTTTTGTTTTAGTTTAAGATGACACTGTACGCTCACGCAGACATGCGAACAGTTTTCAGGGTGTCAAGCTGTTTCACTTCTATTCAAGCATAAGTCCCCCTGAATTTGAAGGGTTTCTGGCGTTTAAATGCGTTTTGTGAACACGCTAGATACAATATTGCTAATTCATGGCCCTCGAATCGAATGCTAAGTTGCTAAAGCTAACTCTGTAAACAAACTGTCTGACAACGAAGACGTTTACGTTTTCGCGTTCTCGTTGTCACAAGTCAGTGACTTGGTTATTTAAATACGTTTAAAATGCATTATTTAAAGTGTTGTTGTGGCTTGTTTTAGTTTTGTAAAGAAACTTTGTGGCAGTTTTTGATATGACAACGTGTTGACCTGGTTAGCTTTAGCTGAGTCATATTGCTAAGTGTAACAGTATCATAATTATTATGTTACTGTGTGCGTGTATATATATATATATAATATATATCAAATGAAGCCTGTATTACTCACTATATTGTTTTCTGCCACCAGGTACTCAGAAAAGCTTGAAAGACTACAAAAGCTTAAAAATGAAAAGGAGAATCTTCAACAAAGGTAGTATATCAGCATTGTATGATGCATAAATTAACATTATGCACAAATAATTCCCAGTCTTTTGTTTCAGAGTAATCATAGCCATGGACAAGAAGGTCCAGGCAGACCAGTTTGTAAGTATTTTTGTTCATGTTGTTTTTTAAGTGCTTGATTTTTAAAGTTAAAAGATGAGGAAATCTATGAGCCTGTTTTATGGAAGTTCTCACAATCATGGTTTTGTTCAACACAGAGGTGGAAAATCATGTCATGCAGGATGAAAATCCAGCAACTCAAAGAGGCAATCTGCACCGGCAATGAAGAAGTGAAGAGTGGTGAGTGTCACAGCAAAAAACCATCCCGTGAAAACATAAATAGCTACATAAGTAGCATGAATCACTACTATGTGAGTTTTTTCTTTCAGTAGAAAACAATTTGTTGTCTTGGATTTTTCTTCTTCTTCACCTTAGGGAGGGAGCTGTTATTGCGTTCCCAGGAGGAAGGGCAGCGGCTGCAGCGCAGGGCCAGCCGACACCAGGAAAAGAGGGACAAAATTAAGCGCCATAACCAACGTCTAGGTGAACTCCTCGAGAAGAGATGCAAAGAGATGCAGGGAAGGTTGGAGGTCCTGGCTGAAGTGCGGAGAGATCACATTCTGGAGCTCACCAGGCACATCTTCAACATCCAGGAGGAGAAGCAGGGCAGCAGGTCAGAGCAGATAAGATGACATGAGCTTTATTCTTTATTCACATTAAATTAATCAAAATTGACAGTAAAGACAAAAAAAAAAAAAAAAATTAAAGTAATGTAAAGGTTTTGCGAGATGTAGTTATGGCTGCCATCACCAGAATAAAAATCTGTTGTAATACTTTAATTTTAAAATGTGTTACAAATGTGTTTAAAATGTGCAATAACGTTTCACAATGCTACTTTTTTTGTTGCTTGTTTTTTTGATCTAATAATGCAGCATTGTTGAGCATAAGAGACTTATTTTTTTTCTCCACCTGGTATGCCAACCCTAATCATACTGAATAATTGCCAATGAATGTGCTCTTTGGTTGTGACACTTAACTACTTGCTCCAGGGATACTCTTTGCGTAGTTAGCTTATCATTATGGCATTGATAAATGAGCATGAACTAATCTCGTTTGGCTGGTTTTGAGCATATTAATAATAATAAACATGCTTTTTTATTATGCATCATCTAAAGTGTTTCCGCCCTGCAGGGACCCAGCAGAGGCTGAGAATGACCTTGCTCTAACCTCCAGCACCGTCAGTGAACTGGCAGAGGCGAGGAGAATCACCTACAGCTCAGGCCGCTGGATCTGGGATGATCAGAACGGAGAGACAAGCATCAGTATCACCGGGCCACACGTCACACTTCCCAGTAATGGAGACTGCTCTGCCTATTACAGCTGGGTGGAGGAGAAGAGTGGAAATCAGGGGCCAGGTACAGAACTTATGGGTAATTACTGTACCTGGCTCTCAAACATTAAATTCATTTTAGAGCTATAATAAAGAGTTTAGAGTTTTCAACTTATTTACCATGGAAATTGTTAGAACACCAACCAATTGACCTACTGTAAATGAATTTAATCGTTCCCTATGATACATGAACAGTGTTGATTCGGGATGTTGTTATCCGCAATCGTGATGACGACTGTTATATGAGACTTCTCCTGCTTGCATGGTGATCTGTAATCCCTTGTTTCGGGATTATTCACCGAACTTATTTTTTAACATTTTTTTATATTGTTATTTAATATTAAGTCCATGGAATATTCCATTCCCCATTTGATGGCCTTCTGGGTCAGCAAAAACTTTGGATGAGATTTTCACATTGCAGTTAAACATTTGTTTGTCCGAGCAACAGTGACTAAGGGGGGCGGGGCTTACCGATAGGTCAATTGATATTTCTCAGTGCAGTTATAGTTAACCAAAGTTTACATCTTTTCAGAATGCAATCTATTCAATTTCAATGCTTTTTGCTCCTCCTTAAAGGAAAGAATATATTTAAGAATATATTTATATTTATATTTAAGAAAATATTTATATATTTTATTAAAATCCATGTCACATAATCGTTTGTTTTTTTTTTTTTTGGTGTAGAGTTGGACCACATCAACCCGGCGCACACCATCAGTGCCGCTCTCTGCTATGCTACACAGCTCATCAATATCCTGTCTCATATTCTTGATGTCAACCTTCCCAAAAAATTGTGCAACAGGTTACAGCTGCATGTTTATGATCCATTATAGTTTTTATTTGTATATTGAAAGTTTTTTTCATTTTTACTGAAATTTTACTTTGTTACGTTTCAGTAATTCGGTTGTTTTTGACACTTTTTAATTTGTTTTTAAAATGTCTATTTAGTTTTTATTTTTTAACTTTACTATAAATGTTTTCCTGAAACTAGATTTCTTTTCTTTTCTTTTTAAAGTATTTGAATATAAATATAAAAATAAATGTCCTGTATTCCGTCTTGCCTTTTCTACAGTGAGTTCTGCGGTGATAATCTGACCCGTTACAGATTCACCCGTGCTGTAAACAAACTCAACACCAACATCCTGCACCTCTGCTTTTCACAGGTAAATTCTTCTCAAAACTGAGACCGCTCTGATCTGAGACTTCATATTCTGATCACACACCTCATGTTTATGTTCGATTCTTAGCATGTCGACAGCGAGCTGCTTCATCCTCACCACACTTTGAGGAATATAATGTTTCTGGTGTCTCCAGCAAACAATAAACTTGGCAGGTGAGAAATTATGTTGTCCTGTTCCTCAGTGCAACGATTTACTTTTATATGGTCTATGATGTATGTTAGTGCCCATCATTTATGGTCCTAATAGATAAAATTCCAATAGATAAAACCAAATGTTGGTAATGTTTTAAACTGTAGTAATAATTCACAATATTATAGTTTTCGCAAATAAATGGAGCCTTGGTGAACATATAAGACAAAAAACTGCAGACCCCAAACTTTTGAATGGTAGTATAGTCATATAATGGAAAACTTATGTGTTGCAAACATTTCCACTCTTGTTCACTAGAACCGGGCCGTTTGAGGTGAGCGCTGACTTGGAAGACTCTATGGAGTTTGTGGAACCAGAGGCTGCTGGACCAGCGGAGGAGAGCGGAGATGAGGCAGTGACGGATGAAGAAACAGACTTGGGCACAGACTGGGAGACGGTTCCAAGCCCTCGGTTCTGTGACATCCCTTCCCAGCCTATGGATCTGTCCCAGAGCGGCATGCAGGCATCCCAGCCAGTTGGCAACGCAGGGGGCATGATCTCCTCTGCGGCTGCATCCGTCACGTCCTGGTTCCGCGCCTACACTGGGCAGCGCTGAGATCCGGTGGATGTGGGGGTGGTTCAACCGGTTAGACCTATGCAAACACCCCATTACTGTCATCTCCACTTATGTCAGCTTGGCCATTGGGAGAAACAAAGGGAAGTTTCGTCTGACTGCTCATACTGAAAAAATGTGTGCTAGAAACCAGAGTGAAGCATGCGATCTTTAGAAACAACTCTCGTGTGGTTTTATTGCAGGACGGAAGAGTGTTGTGAACTACTTTTGCATTTTTGATCTTTTATAGCTCACATTATACTGTAGACACCAGTCAACGTTATCCAGTGTACATTGCCAAATATTTTTATTTGCTCATCGGTGCAGAAATTGTACATTCAAAGCATCGCTTGGACAGTTTGATGGATTGCACCTTTTCACCAGCTCTTCAAAGAACCTTACTGTGTAAATGTTGCTGGACTTGTCTGAGAGAATGGCAGATATTATTGGCGTGTCTTGTTTTATTAGATTATGAATTTCCAAGAGGAATTGTATTTTATGGACAAGTAATTATTTTCTCTTTATAATTCCTCAACCAATGCAGACCGCTTTGGGCAGAAATATCCTGCTTTGGGAGAGAGGCTGGCTGTATTTTTTCACCATCTTTAGTTGTTTTTTTTGTAAAAAAAAAAATACATATTTACTAAGTTGCATTGTAGAAATGTTTTATTTGTATTAGCAGTCTTCTGCAATTAAACAGAATACCTCTCTGAAACGCAATAGGCAATGGAGCATTATTCCTGTATACAGACTTTAAAATTTCTTTATGGTCTTAGTTCCATTATATTTCTACTCTCCTTCAAGACATGAAGGCAAAAGAAAAGTTGACACGTTTCAAACCCTAGGATTTGCACAGTGGACATTTTTTATACATTTAAAAGTGATGGGTTTAGACGTGTTACTGGAAAGTTAAACATGCATTAAAAACGTGAATAGCATTTCTGAAAAAATACTGAATTCAGGAAAGAAGATTCAGGAAAATTTTTTTTGTATCGATTATCATAGTATCTACTGTGTTGAGACAAGCTGAATACTATTAGTTTGAGGTATTTTCTTTTAAAGAATATCTAATACATGGGTGAGAAATACATTTTACATAGGGTATTTTTATTATTGGAAACAAAACTTTAGAGATATTACAATTCATACCAACACCAAAATGCCAGAGCAAGTCTAAAATGCAAGTTTTTTGAAACCATAATTTGAAAGGACTGACCAAGGCAGGCAGTTTTAAACAATTTACTGCCAGCTAACTTTAATCCAAGTTCTGACCCATTTATTCTCCACTTGAAACCAGATGTTTTAATGCTCAGTAACATCTTCCACTCAGCAATGAGCACTTAAAACATAACCTAAATTAACGTTAATGGATGTAAAGTATAGATACACAGTTTGGCAATTAAATCCCAGTTAGGATTAATGTGGATTTATAATAATAGAATACAAATTCTAATGTTCTAACCCAACACATCCAAAAGAAATACATAACTTTTATTTAACCAACCGTGCTTACACTAATCTAATAGAAAGGCATAATTAATACAAGTATGCTGTATAAGAGAAAAAAGGGAGCAGAACATTGATTACAAATTCTCCAAGATATACTTTATTGAAGTAAAATGCCTTAACAGGCAAAACACAGCAATGTCATTAACAATAGTTTTAAAAAATCTGACACTTTGGAAAACAGTAAATTGCAATTTCTTTTTTTTCAGATGGTGTTCAGTTATTCACTGTCAACATGGAGAAACTCTCTTCCCACATTCAAATGTTTCCTGTCAAGAAACAATACATCATACAAGGGAGATATCAATACTTAAAATTTGAGAAGAATATGCTATCCGTTCACAGGGGTTTATCATGAGTCCCACTGCAGAACAAGCGCGACCATTTCACATAGATATCTATATACACAAAAAGATAGCATAAAAAGAACAAGGCAACTTACCCCATATTAAGATTAAATGCATTTCACGCCACACTCGTGCCATCATTCATCACCCTGTTATGATATATAGAGGAATCTGTGCTATGTACAATGTAAACATCTGGGCTCAGAACAATCTCAAAAAGTCAATCCCATCAAGTCGCGAAGTCATTTCGCCACCTAACATCCCAGGACTTTTTAGCGGTACTATGAGATGATAACGGGAGATGGGGAAATGAAGCAAATGCGTCAGTAACTCACTGTGCCCTTTTTTAAAGATTCCCTCCTGGCCAATGAGTCACGTATGCAAGTACGATGTGAGATAAACAGAACTGTAAATGTTCAAAAATGTTTAACATTGCAGACTAAGTCAACATCAGTGCAGGAAATACAGTCAGGGTGTGTTATGAATTCAGCACAGAAAAAGGATGGTCGTTGAACTGAAAAAAATAAGTTAGTCATTAATGCTTACTCGAAGTAAAAATCATCAAGCAGTACCCAGATAGAACTCTGCAAAATTC
Organism: Enteromius afrohamiltoni; assembly: GCA_034779775.1. Lineage (NCBI taxonomy): Eukaryota > Metazoa > Chordata > Actinopteri > Cypriniformes > Cyprinidae > Enteromius > Enteromius afrohamiltoni. Next base: position 2,852,310 of record JAUYWG010000053.1, read on the forward strand.
AATCTTTAAAAGGTTAAAGTGCAGAACAACATTAAGGACCTGAGGAGGGTTTTGGACGGGGGGATTAGTTATTGGTTGGCAGAGAGGAAGTTCAAAGACCCAGCAATTCTTATTAGTTTCAGCAACCTGGTTGTAAGCACTATACATTAAAAGCACACATGCTCATTGTTAACACACAGCCCATTCACACTAGCTACTCTCACTTATACACAGGACTCAGAAATAAAATCACACACTGCAGCGGTCTTTCTGGCACACTACAGATCCTCATCAGTGTCCCTGCTTTTCTTGTAAATTGGCATGTTGATGCTGTGAAAGGCAGGGACCCAGCGGTTGTCATGAAGTCCAACATTGCAACCAGGTGCATCTTTGTGAGATCTGCGGCAGCACATCCAGTAGCCTGGGCCATATGGTAGCGCCTGGCAGTAGGGCTTATGATGCCAACGGCAGAGCGAAACATCACCACGGTCATACCGCTTCTTACACTGCTTGCAGGGATCGTCTTTGTAGCGTGGATCACTCACCCAACGAGAGTCCGCCGGCCGTACGTTGTAACTCTCAATGATAAATTTGAAGTAATGGCAGGTGCACTTGAGGGCAGCCAGGCTCTCAGTAGGCAGCAAGCAGAAGATCTTTACAATGATGTGATGCGGCAGGAAAGCCATATATTGCTGAGGCTCCAAAAGCAGCTGGATCTTGAAGCGAGTTTCAAGAAATTCATGAGACACTAGGCGGCGTAACGGAAAAGGCACAGGCTCCTGACTAACTATCCAAGTCTCTCCTCTCTCTGTCTCCTCAAAGGTTTGATGATTTTGGTCAGCCACAAGCACATCCTTGATCTCCTCTCTGAGAGTGTCGACAGAAAGTTCAAGGTCCTGGATGTGAGAAGGCTCTTTGCCCTTTGATGGGGAGGGCAGGTGATGCTCCTTCAGAGACTGAAGAGAAGATTTGGCAAAGAACAACATGCCTGGTATCGGTTCCTCACTGCACTTTAAGATGGCATTCTTTGGTGAGGACTGCAGAGTCTCAACAGCTGTGCTAGTTTCCACTCTGGAGATACAAGAACGTTGTACATCCTGGAATTCGCAGGTGTCAAGACCACACTGTGAGATCTCTATCGATTCAAGGGTCTTAGGTGGGGAACTCAGTTTGTCCAAATCACTATCCAGTTGCTGTGGGACACTCTCAACTTTAGAGTCCAGAGGGACAGTGGGTGACACTGGTTGAGAAGGCAGCGGGTAGGGTTCTGACCCTGCCAGAAGCACCCGCCCCACCTTCCTCCGTAAGCTATTGTTTCGAGAGAGGTCCCCTCCACCTTCCCGGAGGCTTTGTCTGCTCAGGCACTGCGACTCCAACTTGGCCACCATATCCAGAACTCGAACAGACTCTCCATCCTCTTCCTGGACCTCAAGCTTTTCTGCAACCTTGGACTGCTGCTCTGCAGGCTGAGGGATGGTCCCAACTTTGGATAAAGTGATGGTGCTGGTACTGCGTAAGGATGGGACTTTGGAGCTCACCTGTTGGTCGCTGGCTCTTTGCTCCAAGTATGCCACCATCTCCACCACAGAAAGTGTCTTTTCATCTTCTCCCTCCGTCCTGACTGCATCATCAGCATCTCCTTTGAAAAGATCGATGTTCTCATTGAGGGTCTCCTGTTGAGATACTTTAGGTATTTCAGTCTTTGGGGAAGAAGGTTCCATACTTTTTGACTTATCAGAGTTTCCAGACCTTCTCCTGCGTTTAGCCACAGACCAGTCACCATCCCAGCAGCCTTTGTTTTTAATGGAGACAGTCCGCAGCTCTGGGGCAATGGCTTCTGTTTCTGAGGTGTTGTCAATAGGACTACTGCAAGTACTGCCACACTTCTGAGATGCAAAAATGGCGATTTTCTCTTTTGTGTTCCCAGGTTTAATGACAGCCCATATATCCAAAGATCCTTCTGCATCTTCTCCTTGGTAGATCCTAAGTGAATTTTCATTCTCCAAACCAGTTGGAGGTGAGAACAGAACTAAAGAACTGGTAAATGTTTTGAGAGAGGATGCTCTGCTCTTGCGGGCCCCACTAACTCTAGTTGGTGCATTGCTCCCACTGCCACATCGGAGGGTGTTGGTGGAAATGACACTGAAGGGACACCGGTTGGCTGTGCCGTTGCCAGGTGATCCCATAAGCCCACAGGCCTGGCGAACGCCCCACTCCTTCCTGAGCACTCCCTGCTGGTCGGCATGGAGGCCTCTTGTTCCATCGTGCACAGATTCCCGATGTATCTCTTTATCTTGTGGTTTGGGGTATGGCTTGAGGTGCATGGTTGTAAACCTAAGCAAAAAGTATAAAAGAGAGGACTTTAAAACAAATACAAGGTGTTCCACTAAACTTGCAACTTGATTATATCTTAAAAAGGGTTAAAAAAAAACCCCAACATATTCTGCTAAACATTCTTCTGTGTTAAAAGATCATGCAAGTTTAACTTCTTAAGGGTCCAAGTCTTTAATCAATGAAACACTCAATGCCAAAAAGTGATTTTTTTTGTGTGCCCATTTTATAATGTGCAACTTTATTCATTACAAATTTTGTTCATGCACATTAGATATAAAACTAGAATAAAAAGCACAAAAATAATCTAAAGATGAAAACTTCTAGAATCTGCTGGTGCAAAACATCAATGCAGCAGATTCATAGCAGTGTATTTAGCACGTGATTACATAGCACGTGCAAAATGGCAAATAACTCCTCAAGCAGAAGAAGCATCATCACAGTGAGCACAAGGGCTAGCTGTTCCCTTTGGCCCTTAGGCTGACATAATAGGAGCAGAGCAACCCAGGTCCAGACACAGCTGGGTTCTTACACAAGCACTCAGCTGACACGGACCCAGCTGCCCTACAAACAAGCCTGTGGCACCGCCAAAAGCAGTATCTACGTGTGGGAGGGCTAAACTCTCACAGACACAAGTGCATATAAGGAATTCTTTCTTGACCAGTACATCTCCTTCTGTGCCAACCTGCCTTTGTGGCAAAACATGAAGAGAGGCCAATCTGTAAAGTCAGAATCATTTTGTTGAGCTGGTGTCTTGGACAAAAAGTAGAACAACACAAAAGGCAAGTCAACAGTGGCTTTGATTGTCCATGGATACAGGCACGCTCACATTTCCTGGTACAACCCTGCCTCGGACTTCCCATTCTTACCATTTTTTTTTTTTTTTTGTGCTAGCAAAGGTCAAATACCTTAGATTATCTTTAGAGGTAGGCCTACATAATGTCAGCAACAGGACAATTTTTGGTCTGGAAATTTTTCCAATTCCCATCCAAAATCATCCAATTCCCACTAGCATTTGAGCGCAAATGAACCACAGATTTGCTGTTGGCTGCTGATTGAACATTTCTTAAATTTCGGTATAGACTGGTACTGAAGTCAGTACTTCACTAGGTTAGGCATAAAGAAAAAGTTAATCTAAATGAAAAATGTCAGCGCTGAAAACAGGAAGGTAACAGACTGAGTTAGATAGCTTCCCCCCTTTGTTCATTAAATGATCGAGGTTAAACGTCTAATTTTACTTATAAATTGATGGATGACAAAATACCACATAAAAAAAAAGTACCAAAGAACTGTACTGATTTACTTAATCTCTAAAGAACCTCCCAGTTTGCTGAGGAACACACTGCAGCACTATTGCTGGACAGGAGTATGATTACCCTGGAGGCACGCCAGCTCCTATCTGGCAAGCAAATGCTGATTTTTACCCATTACACAACCTGGCAACAACATAAAGCTGCCGCCCAGTACTTGCCCTAAACGCACCCACAACTCAGAGTTTCCTTGAGACCACTGGCCAAAACACATGTGTGAGCTAATGATAATTTGAAGGCAAAAAGCACAAAAGCATTATGTAAAAAGAAAACAAATACCCACAAGTGAAAAGCAAAACATCACAATGACTAATGTCAAAGGATGAAGTGAGCTCATAACGAAATCAGCACACTGCTTCAGTTAACGGATTTGTTTGCTCCTCTCTTCTTGTAAACGCGCAGGACTTCCTCTAAAAGAGGCCTGCCAGAGGACCTATCCAACTGATGGGGATGGAGGGGGGAACAAAAAAGGATGAGGTCACGATTATGAAGTCTACTTTGCTCCAATTATGTCGCAACACTCTGTTCTTCCTGAGGAAAAGGCTGAGCATCTGGGTCTGCACACTTCGCCACATGTGTTGCCGCAGTCTATAGCTCATGTAGACTAGTGAGACAAGACAACAGTGGGGCAATTAAAGACGAGATGGAAACAGGATCTCACTTTCTGTGCAGCTAAACAGCTTGATTTCTCCACCCCACAATGTAAAATTTAAGATTTTATTTTTAGACTGACAGGCATATTAGGAAGGGAAACTCTCTACATGAGCACCATGGCTCAACATGCACTAACAGTTCTGCCACATCTGAAAACCAAATTAATGGCAAATCTATCTGGTAAATGTCTTTAAAGTTTTTGTTATGCAAACACATTTGTTGGCTGTCGCGTCCAAACAAATTAACTCCCTGAATAGAAGGCGACATCCATGATGATGAACAGATGAAAGTGGATTCATTCTATCCAAACAAATGCCAGTGAATTACTATAAAATTACCCTCTAAATGTGTGATGTCATGTATAGGCTTGAGTGCAGTAAGTACTAATTACCTCCAGACTGATGGCGGATTGGAGGCTCGTAACCGTGGTTCCCGGTAAGGGGTGGGGTTGCAGTAACTGATAGTTTCACATTTCTGAGGCATTAGGCTCCTCCCTCCAGTACGAGCGATGTCTCCCAACAGAAGGGCTCAGGACTCCAGCCTCACTGCAAAACAACATTGATGGACAAATTTGAGAACAGTTTGTCTTTCTAACTTGTATACACATGTACAGAGTCTATACAAGGACAGTTTTGAAACACAAGACCCTAGCAATATAAACTTACTACCAACTATAGTATTTTATAGAACTGTTCAAATTTATTGCAGATTTGTTTTATTGGTTTGTACAATAGGGTAGTTCTACCAGCAGTAAAATTGTCCATTAGAACAGATGAATCAATCTAAAGATTTTCTTTGTGAGCACTTTAACTTTTTTAAAAACACTTTCGGTTAACCCCTCTCACTTCTCTTTCTGTGGTCTCACAGTGTCTCTTGTAAATCATCTCTGTACTAGCTCATATTTGGTACTTTTCTAAATCACTTCTGCAACCAGCAGCACTTCACGAAATGGTTTGTAAAACTTTTGCTGTAGTAATTTGCAAGAGACATTTTTAATGTCTGCTGCAAATGTTTTAAAATACTATAACTTTATATTTTCATACCTGTGTAGGTCATATAAATAGTACAAAACCTAATCAGTACACACTGATTTTTGCCCTTTATCCCAGCTGATTAATTTTTTATTATAATGCCAATTTAGGAGAAAACACTGAGTAATTCGCAATCTGGCACAAACACGTTTTCTTACACCTGGTTTTCATGAGCTGATTTTTAACAGTTAGCAGCATCATGTAAATGCACTCCATGACCGCTTCAGGTTTTGAAAGGTTCTGCAAACTGACTAGTGATGAACAAAAACACTCTGACACAAGTGTGTAATCTATACATTTACATTCTCTAGTACCCCGAGTATTTCGTAGTGGTAATTTTAACCATGTCTACAAATGGTGTGCCTCAACAGAACATGAAACTGTACATTCCAATGAGATGTCGTGGTTATGGCTGTGATGCATTATGGGGTCTTATGGCAATTATGGAGTATTTCATGTCAAAAAGAATTAAGTCATGGTCACAGAGGGACAGAAAGTTTTGTCTTCCACTGCATACAAAGTTCAAGTTTGGTTAACTCTACCCTGCAAATTTCCACAAGACATTTAAGAAATGCATGATAGATTGACCTTGTGGATAAAATTCAAATCTGTTTAATTTGCAGAGTGTGAAGAATCTGATGTAATTGTGCATGCACAAAGCCTATCGTGAGCACAGTTTAACTTAAAGTGCCAATGCAGTATACAGCAAGCACTCGTAAGAGTGTAATTTTAAAATAACTAGGCTGTATGACAGACACAGAAACCTAGATAAGAGACAGAACACGGACAAGAGAAAGCTTTAATAACCTGAATTGGTAACAAATTGGGTCACAGGCACAGCACTATTTTGTTAAGAAACTGTCAGATATAATCCACAATTTTAAACTGTCAACCACTATCTTACACATGTGAAAAACAAGACTACATAAATGAGCTGCAATAAAACTGATAGCATATCATGTAAAATGGTTTTCACAATCTGAAGGACAAACTACAGTTCAAATTATTATGACAGACATAATGTGGAAATATAACTAAAACTGCATAGATAAGTGCATGTGAAGTAAAGCTGAACAGAACACATGGCTCTGGATTTCTTATGCCCATTCTCTCTCCAGGGGCTAGAAAAGCAGCCAAGCAGTTTGTTTTCAAAGAGATACTTCAGCCATGAAAGGCGGATAAGGCTGAAAAAAGATGTTTTTGGAACATTATCCCTGTGTCCCATCCATAAGCCCACAACGAAACACAGGCTAATAAAACGGACACTGGCTGAGCTCACCACTGAGGACAAGATTACATGGTCTCAATGGAGAGACCAAAATAAAGCAGAGATAACTTCATTTCCTCTTTCTATCCGTGCGTTCAGAGTACTAGCATGTTCATGCAGCTCCTGAGGCAAATTTTAAAACCGAGCACCCACCTAAAAGACTGCTAGAAGCCAGCGCAGTGTCAAAAAAAATTATCCGTATAACAGTGTCAATGTTTTTAAAATAAGTGTCTTTTATGTTTACTCACGTGCATCCAAGCTATTCGGCAAGTCAATGCATTGTAAATTCCTCCGCTCCGACATTTGCATAGTATTCCATTACAGAAGATAGTAAGTACACAGTCTTCAGCACAGCACGTGGTTTTATTGGTCTGACTGACACCCTCCAGAATTACACCTAAGCAGCTGTGATTGGCCGGGACAGGAGGGCTCCTCTTACAAGCACGTGTGCGTCTGCCGGAGGAAATAAACGCAGGTCTGATAAGGAGCCAATGGGCTATTCAAGATCCCTGCATGCCTATAAATGGCAAAGATAATCAATACTTTTGGACCTTCGCTGAAGAACAGGGTCGGAGCGCAGAATCTGCCTGCACGCATCTTAAAAGCTTTACGTGCAACAATGCAAAACAAGACGTGACACAAACATCGCCACACTGAAATACACACACGTAACTGCACAATGCACATACAAAATCCTTTAAAGGCCAGAGAACTTCTCATATCGCACTTCCTTTACCTGAACTTGCTCGCGCTTTCCCAAAAACAATGGCACTCATTCAAAAGGAGAGGTGGGGCGGCTGCTAGGCTTACACAATGCCATTTCCAGACCGTCTAAAACAGACCAGCTGCTACAATAGCTTTCATAGATCTTTCCAGATCTCAGGCCCTGTTAAAACGTAAGAACATAAATCAAAGAACCACGCATCTCTCACGGTACAACCTCCAGAAACTTTCAGCTGCTCTTTCAAACAGAGGAGCCTTTGAGTTTGTAAAATGTTTCTTAGAGCGTTTGGTACAAACCAAAAGGGATAAAGATACACGTCATGCTCAGAATTTAACTTGTATTACTGCACACTGCAAAGTATGTATTCTGCTCAACGTGTGTCAAAAATGGAATGCAAAATAAGTTTATTATGCCATAAGCATTTCAAGCATGGAGTCACATGACCTTACGCTGCATGTTTAGAGATAAAATGCATTTTTAATTCAAAATTTAAAAAAATAAAAAGTTGCAGATTGTTAGTCAAGAGAGATTTAACTGTGGTTGATAATAGTCCCAATGCTGTCATCACACACTTAGTACTGAGAGATACAGTATTCCATATAGCATGCAACTATGCAACATCCTAATGTTGTATAAAGATTCATCAGTGCAATTCTATTCATATAAATAAACAGAGTGAAAATATACTGGTCTTGAAAAAGATGCCATTTGCAATCCAAATAACCACCCAAACAAACAAGTGCATAGAAATAAGCATTAAAATAAGCCTTGTCATAACATTTAACCCACCTAAATACACTGCAGCAGACTGAAGTTCTTCAGCAAAACTTCCCTTCCTCAGAAACACTGAAGCAACTGAAGTGAAGTTTTCTATTTCAAATCCAGCAAAGGGAGTCAATGCATTTTTCAATGCACTTGGCATATGGACAGCATCCACTTTTATATTTGATTTGGTTCACTTTCAAATCAAAGCACTTGGGAGTTTTCTTTCCCATAACTGAGCTGTGGATGGTTTGTGGAGCTATTGTGCAATGATTTGCCTTCTCAAGTTGCCTTCCTGCACGTTTTTGACTCACAAACAAGCTTGCTATTATCTTTGCCCTCTCTGTCCACTGCTGTTTTGATTGCTGTCCTAACACATTGGTAAACATGCTTATGTTTAATAATTAATAAACAATTATCTTAGATGTCAATAAGACTATGATGTCTAAATCAACAACAAATGTGAAAGGCAAAACACTCAGAAATGGCATCAATTTTAAAAGCAACTTTATTTTAAGATTATAATGAAAAACGTCTTTGCTCCCAAACAGACTTGTGTACCTATTCAATGTTTGTGCATGATACCACAATACTTTATCTTATAGTCCAAGAACCAACCAGTTTTAACCACTCAGCAGATTGAACTTCTTTGTAAGTGGTCAACAGCAGTTCAGCAAACTGACAATAAAAACAAATCAATCTGCCTCAAAGTCCTTAATGAAGACATCAACAAACTACCTGTAGAGCCTCTGATTTCCCAACAGCCATGGCTCTAAATCCATATCTCAATAGATGTACACACATGCTCTGTAACTGCTTCTGTGGCACTTTGAGCGACCATACACGATAAGGGTGTGTGCATGTGCAATCATCCTGTTGCCAAATACTACGCCGTTACTCTGACACCATACTAGGATAGTTAGGTCAGGTCAACAAGCATATCAACAGCCCAACCCAGAGTAACCAGCCAGGACAAGCAGCATAAAAATACAGCACCAATACAAATGCATTGCATTGCCTCAGACAAAACCAGGCCTTTGAACGGCCTTCGCCTGCTGAAACCTGATATGTGTCGAACACACCTTACGCAGTCGGCTTTTCAAGACAAATTTGTTGCCATTGTAACTGCTATCTGTCTTCTCTCTCGCGCTCCTATTAAATCACCACTGTCATAAATGTCTGTAATGAGCAGACATGTGAACACAGCCGTATGATCTCATTAAGAAGGTGTGCCAGCTACGCTAATGGTCTTAGTAGAGTTCTACAGACTGTCTGCAATGAGTCCTTCCCTGTGGAATGTTTCGAGTTTAGCATGCACAAAAATATACTCTAAACTGAGCACTAATGCCAAACTTGTGTTTTTATATAAACTGCCATTAAAGGTTGGGGTTAGAAACATGATGTTTTTAAAAAAAGTCTTAAGTCTGCATTAAAAAAAAATAATAATAATAATAAGATTATAATAAAATATTGTGAATTATTATATTTATATATATATATTTGCATATGCATATATATATATATATATATATATATACACATACACACACATTTTTTATATATATATATATATATATATATATATATATACACACACACACACACAAATATATATAAATATAATAATTCATAAAAATACTTATTAAATTGTAATGATGATATATTATATATATATAAATATTATTATAATATATCATCATTACAATTTAATAAGTATTTTTAAACCTCATTAAAATGTAATTTATTCTTGAATGTTCTTCATTATTCCATTAGTGTCTTATGATCCTTCAGAAATCATTCTAATATGGCGGATTGACTGCTAAATAGAAAGTCGAAATTTTTTTGTAACATAGGATAAAAGTTTTTACTGATATTTTTTTATTATGCAATGTGTCCTTGTTCAAAAGTGCAAAAGTTTCTGTTTTTAATTGACTTGTAGCATGTATCAATGTATACATTTTATAACTTCAATAAAAATTCTATTTTTCTGGCTAAACTTTGAAAAGCATCTACTAAAGTACTTTTTAAGAAAGAAAAAATGTGCCTAGGAGCATTAAATACATGACTATGAAATATGCTTAATGGTATCTAACAGAAATCATATGCTGCTGACTGTCAACCATTCAAATATAAATAAATAAAAGTGAACATTTTCAATGACTAATACAATAATGTTCCTTTACATAAAACTAACCGAATGAGGGCAGCTTGTTCAATTGGATCTTGTCATTGTAAATCATTATAAATATGGAAAGAACACCCCAATCATTCAGTCCATTAGTCAATCAGGCAGATCACCAGATGTGATACCACATATATTAGACCCAAAACATTAAGTCAAACAAAAGGACTTGTACGGAGGTCGACAGGAAACTTGCATGCATTAAGAATGCATTAATAATCGTGGAAAACAAAGGCTCTGGATTTCACATGCCACGTTTGTCAGACACTGCACTAATTTTTGCCACACAAATACTTCAAAGCATTTCAGCCTTGATGAAAAACACCCTAAACCCCACTTCCAGGGGGGCCAATGTAATCCCAACCACATACTATACCTCAGACCTGCCTATGCTCAAGACAAAAGCTTGTCCTAACCTGCTGGGTATTTCTTCCCTGCGAGAGGTCTCTATAAAAGCTTTCAGTGGTTTCGAGAGTGAGGTAAGGTACACCTTTCTCCTTCATACTTCCCTTTAGTCTGCCACATGACTCCAGGATGAGTGGCCAAACAGGTTTTCTTAAGCTGTGTAAGCAGTCCAGTTGTCAGACTTCCCTCACAACAGCCCCACTGCGTTCAAACAGGTGGTCAGGCTCAATTGTGTTTCATGAAGTACTCACTTAACTAGGTATATCCTCACTGCATTATAGAAGCCAGCAATCAAAAGAGAGCTGCTGTAATTCTGCACGTTTCAACATGACGCCAGTTGCTTAAATCAATACTTCTGCTTGCCAAGTAAACTTAAAATGCCTGCCAAATAAACCCACCTCTTGATTGGACTGATAAGAGGAATTGTTTAAACTACTCATTAGAAATGGTCTAAGACTACGTGCTAGATTTCTGTGGCATAACTAAAATAACTTGTCGAAACACCAAAAACTTGTGTGTAATCACTATACAATTATGGTATGCCTCTGAATCACACCAATTCATCTAAGAGTCATTTACTGGTCAGGTTGGTGTTGAACTTTCCGGGTTGTGTACTTCAAAATGTATGTTTGCTTTAAACAACTTCACACATGTTCTGCAGCTCTCCAGTTGTTCACAGAGAAATGAAATGAAATCTGTGTGAACATCTGGAATGAAATAAGAAATACAATGTGACACTGCATTGACCCATCTAGAATAAAACTGAAAAAAAAAACAAGTAAAAGCAAATGGATAACAAAAGGACTGCTGCGACCACAATCGAAACTACTCCCACCACCACATCATCATCTGACAAATAAGTAAGAGGACATTTATCACATCTTTAACGGGATGTATGGCCTGGTTTTGACACGCCACTAACAGCTGACCAGCAAAGATAAAAGCCACTCTTTGCACTCCTGATCTGCAATTACCAAAAATGCAGAGCTTCAAAATGCTCATTCCACCTCCCCCATTATGGAAAAACAAGGCTTGCGGATCAGCCTACTGTTGGTAACAACTGACTTGTTAAAAACAAGCTAGGCTTCAGATCAACAATTTGGCTGTAAGCTTGACTTCAGGAAGGCAAACTTGCACAGGAAACAAAAAAATTAGAGATTATATTTGTATGACTACTTCTGGTATAGATCATGTTTCTAAGTGTCCAAGGACCACTCGCAACAAGAACAAAACAAGAAAATAAATATACTTAATCTATTGTGAAAATGGTTTATCTGGTGAGTTGCTGGCATTCACACCTTTCGCAGGGGCAAAGTTCAGAAGTGTAATCAAGTAGTTAAATATTATATGTTATTTGTCGCTTTAGTGTCTCACTCACCTCAAACAACTTACTATGACTTCTCAGGTCAACTTATGCACATGTGTTTTGACTAAATTACAACCATTTAAATTAAGAGCAATTCTCTATATAAGTTATAGAATCATATTTTCGTAATCAGCATGCATGTGTGTGCCAATCCTCGTAAAATGGCTTATGATGGGTCTAATTCAGCATGTTTGACTAAATTCTCATTTGTATGTAATCTGAAAAGAGGCGGAAAGTCTTCTGAAATGTGACTGAATGAAAACACTGTTTACATAACGTTAGAACCAATAGCTCTTTATATATGAAGTAGCTTAAAACAGCAAAAAGGAAGGAAATTAAAAAATAAATAAATAAAAACCTGAAGCTTAAATGAAAATTAATATAATAAATAACAGAGAAAACAGGAATAGGCCATAGTACCAAAAAAAAAAAAAAAAAAAGAATAGAAATCGGCAATAAAGTTATTAATTAGTGACCACAAGTTAAACATGAGCAATTTGCACTTACTCATACCTTTTTTTTTTAAAGACGTTTTTGAAAATATTCAAATATAGATAGATAGACTAAAAAGAAAAAAAATATCTACAAATAATAAATGTAATATCGAGGCGTCTAACCTCATTAGCACTAAAGCTAACGTTAACTGACAGAAACGCCATCACATACATCTGCGCTTTAAAGGAGAGAAACATTTGAGCACTTAAAATGGTTATATGCACTTAAATGCACCTGAATAATCATTAAATTAACAAAAATAAGTCGTTTAGAGTCTATAAAATGATGTAGGACCTCTTTTGGGGGTGTTTAAATGCTAGTTCCGCTCAGCATATGCCAAACCGAGCCAACAGGGGAAAAAACAAAGAATAAATGTTACATTTCCATCACTTTGGATGCAAGTTAAAGCCACTGAAACTCAGTTAACGTCCCATATTAAGGTATTTATGACTGACACGTAGGAGTAATAAGCCAAACATAAGGAAATAGAAAATTAAAAACTGACCTGAGCAAAAATAGGATAAATGTCGAAACGGATCGCTGAAGGGGGAAGTCTTCGTCGCCTTGTGTCTTTACTGGGGTGAATTCATCTCATCTTGTCATAATTTTTAAGTCGTGTGTCCTTCAGGACTCAACGCTTCTTGTCTGCGCGTGTGTGTGTGTTCAGATCAGGTTAGCGCGCGACGGGTACTGCCTCATATACGGCGAGCACGCGCATAAAGACGCGCGCGAGCGTGCACGAATCCACCCAGTACAGAAATGTGGAGCACAGCTTGGGATGGGCATGTTGGTGTTTTTTTTTTTTAATTACATACTTTTAGTAATGTAGTAATAAACCATTAAAATG
>JAUYWG010000053.1:2865672-2877571 GCA_034779775.1 Enteromius afrohamiltoni
TAAATATTCTGGCCAGGAGGATGATCTGCTGAAAAAAAAGAGATTCATGCATATGCAATAATATACATCTGAAAGCTGAATAAATCAACTTCACATTGGTGTATGGGTTTAAGATAATATTTGGTTGAGATACAACTGAACATCTGAAATGTGAGGGTGCAAAAAATCTAAATATTGAGAAAATCGCCTTTAAATTTGTTCACAGAAAGTCCTTGGCAATGCATATTTCTAATCAAATTTTTTTTTTTAAGTTTTTATATATTTATGATAGGAAATGTAAAAAGTATCTTCATGAAAGATGATCTTTACTTAATACCCTAATCATTTTTGGCATTGACCATTTTGACCTATACAATGTATTCTATGGAAAGCTTCTGTTTAAGTAATTAAACAATACAAGTCTATAGCAAACTATCCTTGAATGCCAAAAATCAGCAACTGCAAAAATCATTAAAGTTGCACAGATAAGGATACCATGACGAGAAATCTCACTTTCATTTTCGAATAAAACATAAGTTTGAGCCATGAAATACACTACATATGTGATATAATATGAGTGGGTTAATATAGCTTTTGTGATGTAAAATATACATATAATCAGAATCTCGACACAAAAGAAATTTGTGCACATTAGTTATACAATGCTGGAGGCTTTATCTGTAGGTTGCAACAGGGTTCAATTCTTTGAAGAGTCATCAGGTGCTTTAGGCACAATATAAATAGACCTCTGCATAATTGAGGTCAGGTCTATTAGATTTCTGTCAGGGCGTCTCTGACAGACTGTTTCCATGATTAAAAATGTAACACTGCCTTGACTTCAGTTTACGCTGCTGTTATTTTATTTATATTAAGAGCTTGCAATAAAAGTGTAATACACAGATCTCACAGAGGACTGTAATTACATACACACCACTCAGTGTTTACATCTGTTGTTGTTTCTTTAATCATGGGACCATTAAACCAAGTACAACCATCTTTTGGCACTGCTTACAGATCATAGAATCCTATTATATTCCGGTTCTAATTACACTTTAACCACCACTATTATTTTGAGTAGAATTATAAATGTAGCAGACTTTACAAGTGTATAATCAATGGTTTTTCGATGTCATATATCTCAGATATCAATATAAAAAACCCTACCAGGTAGTAACAGGCCCACCTAGAGGTGGCAAAGCTAGCTACAGCATTAAAAAAACAGGATTTGCATGCAAATTTATATCACTTTAACAATCTGTAGTAAATATAAACTCTTACTTGCACACACAGTGTTTAAAAAAAGATGGTTACTGAAGGTAAAATTATTGACTAGATCATCAAATATTAAAAAAGGCTATGGCAGCATGATTTCACTGCAGTGTCTCCACATTAACAGAGCTTAGGGTGACATCATTGTAGATACTAAGACCTTTGATCTGGTTGAGCTCACGGATCCGATGTTTGAATTCCAAAAGGTGCGATTTGTTCACAGCCACTTTGAATTCAGTGTCAGTGCATAAGATCTTCATCTGAAATTAAAAAGAAACTTAATCAGTTGCAATTGAGCAAGCATGGAACAGAGCATGTCGTTTTGACCAAACACGGCAGGAGATAAACGCACAAAGAGTTTTGTTGCAGTATTTTTAGTGATGCTATTTCAGGACTTCTTTTTCTGCTTTTCCACACTGACATCCAGTTATCTGATATCTTTAAACACAACCAGGGCCTGACAGTAAATATTTAAGACGTTTGTTTAATCTAAATAAAACCACTGGGATGAAAAAGAAACAAAATTGCTTGGTTCCATGCTCACCTCAAAAGGCTTCCCTGGGGCAAAAGGGAAAGAGGAGCTCTGGCGCTCTTCTTTGCCCCAATGGTTTCCAATCAAGCTGTTTCGTACAATCACTTGCTTTCCGTCTTCATTAAAGCGGGGGTTAAGATGAAGTGCAATGTCATTGCCTCTTTTTAAATCAACTGTCACACTAATTGAAAGAGAATATATAAGAAAGGGGACATCACATATAAAAAGCTTGTGATAACTGTTATATAAATAGTGAAATCAAAACAGGCCACATGCCATTTCTTGATTTAACTTAATTTAATACTAGTTTTTGATCTCATTGTGAACAAATCATCAGTGCGCATTAATTACAAGCAAAATGTTTGTCTTTGTAATCTTATCAAAATTGTTATGTACTTTATCATGCATAATAAACGTAACAATATTTAGGCCTAAATGTATTTAAACTGCATATAAAATTTCCATTCACATGGATTACAGTTTTAACGTTAGCCTTTGAGTTAGGATTTTTGAAATACTAATCATTTTTTGTTCTATTAAAACTAATAACAGTATCAAGTACTGATAATAGTTAATAGTTTTATAAGGGTGTGTTTCCCCTAATAAAATGTGTTGTAAAAACACAATAACCACGTTCATGTATTTATCATAACTGAATAGTTGAATATTGCTTGTTCCACAGCTAGCCATATTTGAATGGTATTCATACTTATTAACTCAATGAGTGTAATTGTTTTTACAGAGAAAAAATTATGCTGAATAATACAAATGGACGACATTTAATGTGCAATTCAATACACGAATTTTACATTTAGGCCAAAATTTTACAAAGTGTATGTACTATATCTTTAATGACAGATGGTCATTAAATTGTTGTGTATTGTGTTGTTGTTCTTACTGTTTAGCGTTAGGTTTGACCTCTCCAATGATGGTGATGAGCATCTTGTTATAGGCACCACTTTGTAGCGGCAGGTTATATGGCACAGTCTTTAAACAAAGTAAAAGAGAACCGTATTTGACACAGAGAAAACAATGTGGAGTAGGGCTGCACGATAACAACAAAAAAAAAGACTATCACGATTATTTTGCTCAAAATTTTTATCACGATTAATAATGACGATTATTCCTTTGGTAATGAACTTTTATTCACTTGTGTATTCTTGTTACAAAAAACAAACAAACCAAACATGTTTAGAATGGAGAGTTTTTCTTTAAGCTAATAAAATATAAATGCAAAAACTGCTTTTTTATATCAACTTGTAACTAACGCACCTTCCTCACGTTGCTCCAAGTAAAGCCCGGTTCTGTAATCAGCGGAAAATTCTTACATTGAGCCGCATTCACTACGCAGAGCCGTAATTCACAGACGAGCTGTGCAAATTCGGGTTCATTATCAGCTGATTTTGCGCAGCTCATGGACTTTTTCGCTGATTACAGACTTTACTGACAAGATGCACATTACATATCGCGCTGTGATTATCTTGCAGCCCTCTGCTATTCTTCTACTGCTTCAGAAAGCGCTTGCAAGCTAGACGCAGTAACGTCATAGTGACGCAGTCCAATCCGTAAACCCCGCCCATAAAAACAGTTTGGTCTTTATACTGTAAAATCGCGACGATATTTAATCGTGGGTCGTAAATATCGTTATCGTGATAAAAATACGATTAATCGTGCAGCCCTAATTTCACCAGCCCTGGGTATTTAAACTGTACTCCACAGAACAAACACTATGATGGTTGTACAAATCCAAGAAGAGTGAAAACATCTTACCAGTGCTGCTGGAGCCTGGCCAGGAGCACCATAAGGACCGGTTTGCGGTGCAGGTCCAGGCCACCCAGGAGCTGAAGGCTGCCCAGGCTGTCCAGGCTGTCCAGGCCATGCTGGTTGGTATGGTTGCCCTGGCCAGCCCGGTTGGTTTGGCTGCGCAGGCCAGGTGGGGTTAGCAGGCTGACCAGGCCAGGTGGGGTTAACAGGCTGACCAGGCCAGGTGGGATTGGCTGGTTGGCTGGGCCATACTGGGCCTCCTGCCTGCTCATTATTTTGCTGTGGGAAGTCAAGGGCATCTGAAAGCTGAAACAGAGCATAAGAGAAATTATAACATGATATGTGCTGTATTACATTAGATAAATAGAATCACTACGGTGATAAAAACGTAAATACTTACATCCATGATATCTGAAATCCAAACCGAGAGAAAACATTGTTAATTGTGCAAAAATAAATCATTATGCACTGGGCATACTATCTTAGAAAATACGTTTTAAAAAAACATCATATTATTAAATGTAATAAGTTATCCAAAATTGAAAATTCGCTAAAATTTCAGGCTGTCTAAGATGTGTATCAGTTTGTCTCTTCATTTGAATGATTTAGAGAAGATTCTGCATTGCATAACTTTCCAATAGACCCTCTTCAGTGAATTTGTGCCGTCAGAATGAGTCCAAAGTGCTGATAAAAACCTCACAGAAATCCATAACACACCTCCAGTCCAGCAATTAATGCCATGTTAAGCAAAAAGCTGTGTGGTTTTCATAAGGGAATTCATTGTTAAGATATTTTCAACCTCAAACTGATGATTCCAATCAAAATATGAGTCTTCTATCCATAAAATTGCTTTCTCAATGCAATAAAAAAGGCATCTTGTCTGAATCAAGACAAAAATATGCACAGCACCATTTACAAGTGAAAACAGTTCTAAACAAATATTTTGGTGAATTTTTAATGTGCAAGGACTACATGACGGACTTTATCACTAGAGAAAGCATTATTATGGATTCTGGACTGGTTTGAAGTTAAAAACAACCAAGTTACAGTATGGACTTATTACAAACTTATCCCCTCACAAGAAGTTGATTGATGAACCAGTGAGTCGTGTGGTGGATTGGACTCTTATTCTGACGGCACCCATACACTACAGAGAATCCACTGAGTGTGAATCATGCGATTCTAAATTTCTCCAAATCTGTTCTGTTGAAAAAACAAATGCACTTATATTTTGTAGGGTATGAGGTTAAGGCATTGTTTTTGCAAATATTTCATTTTTGGGTGAACTATTTCTTTAAGCAAATTCACAATCCTGAATGCACAAGGTCAATCTAAAACATAGTCTCTAACATATAAAAAAGGTTAATAAGGGTGCGTTTGAGTGATAAAAGTAAAGCCGTTTTTTGAAAACACCAATAAACTTTTGTCAATGTTTGTTTTAAAAATGATATAAATTTATTACTGAATCCCTGGAGCACATTACATGCTCCCATGAGAAGATGACTCACCCGTACATTAAAACCACCCACCACACCCTCTGAACTCTATGAATGGTGAGCTGGAGGGGATGCATGATGATTACAAAAGCAAATAATGTAGTATTGTTAAAAACTCTGTGTGAATCATAATAAATGCAGACTCTTTTTAACAGAGATGCATGTTAAATGAAATAAAGTTCCCTTGAAATGGCTTAGGGTGCATTATAACTTAAACGGCTAAGATGTTTCAGCTCCTAAAGTAAGAACGTGGAATATCTGTACAAAAGTTGCATTCATTTCTACAACCTCAGATCAACCTAAACTATTCCCCTCCAGCAAAAGTTTATTATTGTGTAATATGCATTCGGTTGCCACTCGAGCACTGCAAGTTTAGACGAGTCCGTAGGCCTTTGGGTTTTCTCTCTTTCAAAAGTGATTGTAGAGGAACATTTAGTCAAACGTACAGGATGTTAGACGGATAGTGTAAGAAGTACGTATGCCAATGACTCATGTTAGCATGATGTTTATATCATACTGATTCACTTTTTACTGAAAGTCAAAACAGGAATTTAGGCCTGTGGACTTCACTTGGCCTGTGAATCACCCAAAACTAGCAAAAGTACTCCTAAACTGTATTTTTCTTCAAAACTGTTAAGATCTGTAAAACTCTCAAGGTGTCTTTCATGTCAGCACGACAGAACCAGTTTCTGTTTGCATTGGCAAAACACATCAACCACACACATTGCTATGAAGCACCGAATTCAAATATATTAACCCTTAACATGCTTAGAAAGTTTTGAAAATGAGGAAAAAAAGCGAAAAGAAGATATATACCTGTATTTGTGTTGTTGGTGTCACACAGGTGCTGCTTTGTAGAAGCAGTGGGTCTACAGACAGGAATTCCGGGTGGAGTTCATAAATACACTCTCACACTCCTAAAAAACAAACCCTCCCAGCTCTTCTAAGAAGAGGCCACACCCACACAATACAATCATACAGCCTGGTTTCCATTGGGAAATATGATCAGTCAGAGGAGAGGCGAGACTAAGAATAAAGTTTTTAACAAGTATGCTGAAGCGTTCTTATCCGATTTAGTCAATATTGATCTGGAGGTTATGTACCTCAGGTTATCTCCGGATTACACGTGTGTTTTAAGGAGGGGTTAAACAAAAGAACCCATAAATAAAAATTGGCCAAGTTGCCTTGGCAACTAGAAAAGGATTGTAAGATTTGTTCATAGTTCAAAACATATGTAGCGTTGCATAGTAACTGGGACTTCATGCTGTTTATATACAACGGCCACACCTATTTTTTCAGCTTTGCTACATTTTCCCCACATTTTGGAATACTACTGAAATAAACAAAAGTGATGGGTATTATGACCAAATATATTTTACAAACAAAACCTAAGTAATATTTTAGCTTGTTTAAATTCATCACCCTTTGCCTATATTGCAGCTTTGATTACTCATGTCAGTCAAAGGTATGTATTGTAGTGCATTATGGGATGCTTGTTAAACAGTATCGAAGGAGTTCTCATGTATGCAGGACACGCAAAAGCTGCTTTTGCTCCACCTAATCAGATTTAAAAAAATAATAAAATAATAATCAATTAATTGATCTATCCATTTTCCAAACGGTTCATCCTTTGTAGGGTCAAGGGAATGCTGATGCATAATAAAAATAATAGTTTTGATGTACACCATACAGTATGGTCCCTTTAGTTAATATATTAACTAACATTAATTAACAATGAGCAATGCATTTGTAATACAGTGTGTATTAATGGACCCACTTTATATTAAGTGGCTATGCACTTACATTTAAATTAACCATTTGGCACAGTGCACTTACATGTTTTTACTTTTAACATATTTTCAAAAATACCAATATTTAATTACATCTGTATTTAATTTCTGTTATTACATTTATATTTAAACTGTTGACCCATCCCTTACACCTTACCTCAGCAATAAATCTACCCATCCCACCAAACCTGTCCCTAACCTTACCCATATCCCACCTCAATGTCAGCAAAAGTGTTTCGCAATATAATATCAACACAATAACTACACTGTACTTATTTTTTGATGTAAGTATTAGTTAAGGCCACCTGATATAAAGCATGACCAGACAAATTTTGTTTTAATAATGTATGAGAAAATGTTGAAATGAACATTAACTAAAATGAATAAATGCTTTAGAGGTATTTTCCATGCAATATACTTAATGTTAACTAATGTTATATCCACCATAGAAAAGCTAATTTTAAGAAAAATAGCTTTAGTCAAATATATTTGATGGTCAAGAGATAGTTTTACTGGTACTGTAGTGTGTATATAGTGTGTAAATCACTGATTCATGTTAGCGTGGTAATGTTTATTTAATGCTGATTCACCTACTGAGTTAAAGTCCAAACATGTTTTTAGAAAAGTCACGCTGGCCACAATTTGTTTCTACAAATGCCTTAACTCTAAACTCTACATGAGTGAACTATGAAGTCATAATAATACATTTTACCTTATTAATCATTAAACATTAACGGACGGCTGTATTTGTCATTCATGGCATTCGGAGCTAGCTTTAAATCACAGCTTTTAAATGTTACATTTTATACATAGAGCAATGAGAGAGGGCAAGATGATGAATATATTTCTGATATTAATTTATATGAATTTACAGTTTAAATCCATTTTTTAACCCAAATATATTTCATATAAATCCTACTAGCTAAACAGCTCAGTCAAACTTACATTTTATTATACTGGTATACTATATTTTACATTATTATATTGTACATTTAAGACAACGTGACTGAAGATAAGTAGAAACAATATAACATTTGTTTTGGAAAAAGACCATATCCATGGAGGAAAAAGTCTTCGTAGGATATAATCATCAAACACAATAAATTAATTTCCATTCAGTGCAGTATTTGAAAGTGTATGCACTGGATAACCACTAGGTGGCGTGGTTAGTTCGTAAATAAGCAACCGTGATAGAAAACTGTATTAATGTGGATTTGTTTAAAGCCTTTGTTCAAACACATCATTTTCCAGACAGCCTTAAACGCCTCAATTTGGCATTACTACAAATCAAACACAGGCTAATGTTCATAAACAAAACTTCAAACACTCTTGTTTTTTTCTAGAATGAGTGTGCAACTTCCACATTTTCTGTATATTTATGCAAGATGTTTAACAGGAATTTATGCAGGATGTAATTTTGTACATAATGGTTCACTGGCATCTATAACAAAAGCTTGACTGGCAGGGAAATGTTTTTAAGGAGCCCGAAATCTGTTTTATTAACACTAGGGGTCAATCAAGTACTGCAAAGCAGCGGTTCAGAGGTCATAAGGTGATTGGTTGATGGGGTTAGGGGTCAAATGTGTGTTGACCAATATTGACAACTGATTAAGCTTGATAAGATAATAAGTCCAAGAACCTAATAAACACAAGAACAATTCTCGGTGTGGATGTTTATCTATATCTTTAGTTGTTCTGAGAAAGCAAATATAAAAAACAATGATCAATTTCTCAGATATTAACCAATGTCTTTAATCAATGTCTTGCTTTATTTTTGTACTGTCTTCATTATATGTTGAAATTTGTGCTGTTAAATGATGAATTGCATCCAAAATAAAAGTTTTTGCATGCATAATATGTGTGTGTGCTGTGTATATTTATTATGTATTTATAACTACAGACACATACAGTATATATTTTGAAAATATTTAAATGCTCATACAATTATATATTCATATTATATGATATATATTTTATATTAAATA
The DNA here is from genome assembly GCA_034779775.1 of Enteromius afrohamiltoni. NCBI lineage: Eukaryota > Metazoa > Chordata > Actinopteri > Cypriniformes > Cyprinidae > Enteromius > Enteromius afrohamiltoni. The sequence continues at coordinate 2,874,488 of JAUYWG010000053.1, forward strand.
TTATATTATATTTTGTATTAAAAATAAATATATATATTTTGAAAACATCTACATATATATATATATATATAATTTTATACATTTATATTTTTTAGTGCTGTCAAGTGATTAATCAAGATTAATAAAAGTAAAAGTTTTTTTTACATTATAAATGCATGTGTACTGTATATTTATTATGTATATTTAAATACAGACACATACAGTATATATTTAGAAAATATTTTCATGTTATGTTCATACATTTATATATTCATATTCTTATATTTTGTATTATAAATCATATTTAATATATAGACTACATGCATCTTAAATACATGCAGGTGTTTTTTATTTATATATTCATAATAAATATACATAACACACACATTTGTTGCATAAACAAATAATGTATTTAGGATGCGATTACTCGTTTAACAGTACTACTATATTTTTTATATAAATATAAAAACATATTTTTCTTAAATATATACTTGCAGGTGTTTGTATTTATATATACATTAAAATATACACAGTATGCACACATATATTATGTAAAGAAAAACTTTTATTTTGAATGCAATTAATCGCAATTAATTGTTTGACAGCACTAGTTGAAGTAAATAAATAACACTGAAATCTAATCATCGTTGGGATCATCAGCACCTGCCTTTATCAGGACATTTCACACAGTTTATACTAGATCTGGTGGGATCTGGCAGAGACCTGGGAAAGAGATTAGTGTATGAGAACGCTTTACTGCATATTTTTGGACAGCATCACTACTGTTATGAAAACAGAAGAGAATGTGAATACTTCTCACACGGAAAAGATGCAGCTCTCTGTGTACTATTATTTATGAACTAATGTTTAGGGATCTGTAGAACAGTCCTCCAAAATACCCCCTACCGAATAGCTTTATTGGAATTTCCTATTAGCGTCTGCCTGAGCACTAGCATAAAGAGGGCATGTTTGTTTAGGCTTGTTTGATTATCTGAACTATTTCACCATGTCCAAACATAAAAAAATCATAACAAGCAGCGTCTAATTGTTTTGTGCGAGAGCTCTCTTATCTGTCCCAGCAGAATCAAAACAAAAACAATCACTCCATTTTTTTTATATCTGAATATCTGATCTCTGAATTATGAGCCTCATCGGGTCGGCTCTACCGTCAGCACAACTGCACAAAAACCTCCTTGTATACACGTAGCTGGCCTCGTAAATGCAATATTCACCCTCTTTGCCATTCCCTGGAACTGCTCTGTGAGCAATATCTTTCTAATCCCTGCATCTATACACCAAATCTTGTTTCCACAGCATTTCTTTAGATATAAATATACCTCAAATCAAGTGAATGTTCATTTTTTTAGGTAATCAGAATTGCATGTAACACCTAGTGAATGTCAAAACAGATCTATTTAGTGAACAGATTGTAGCTCTTTTGACTTTTAACTATTAAGTATTAAGCAAAACATATTATATTAACCCCTTAGCAAAACTATGTCAACATCAGAACGATTATAACACTCATAGCAATACATTTTATACTACAGTTTATGATTATTATTATTTTTTTTATTTATTTATAGTCATTTATTTATTTGAAAAAAAAAAACTTTTTTATTCTGCAGGGATTAATTTGAACAAAAGTGAACAAAAATGATTTTCTTCGTTTACAAAATATTTATTTGGAATCTTTCTATTCGTATCGAATAGTTTTTCACAAATATTAAGAGACACAACTGTTTTTCTTAATAATTATAAGAAATCTTGTACATGAGCAGCAAATCAGCAAATTAGATTAATTTCTGAAGAATCATGTGACACTGAAGACTGGAATAATGGTGGCTAAATATTCAGCTTTGCCAACTCAAAAATATTTCAAAATAGAAAACAGTTGTTTTAAACACTGCCTTCATGTATTTTTGTTCAAATAAATGCACCCTTTATGACCTTAAGATACTTTTTCAACGACCATGAAAAAAAAAAAGTTTTACCAGCCCAACCATTAAACAAGTAAAACATTTTTTGACTTATAAAACATCATTGAAAGCAAAAATAAAAAGCAGAAATGAAACCACAAAACAAGCACTGCACGAATCTTTGATTGCATCGATGTAGTTTACCAATTTAAATTAAGTTAATTTGCTCTTGATGATGCAGGGAGACCGTGATCAAGTGAATTAGAGTTGAAAGAAATTAGCTTGAAGCTTGTTTCCAAGACTTTAACGATAAAACAGGTTGGTTTATTTCTCCTTCAGAGACGGCTGGAAGGGTTTAACTAAACACGACATTCAATCTAATGCTTGGCTACTCTGTGTTCCTGTTGGAAGCCTGGCATTTAATGGCAGAAGCAGACAGAATGCCTCTGCGGCACGAGGGGAACCCACATGATAAAGTCAAATGATCTTTGCAACTGAGAAACCAAACCAAAGGTGAACACATTCTACAGGCAGACGGTTCTCTCATCAGTGACGGCAATCAGACCTTCCACGGGCTGAAACCCATTCTGCATTTTTCATTTGCTGACCATTCACCTAAAAACCACTCTGACGCACAATTTATTTACCCTTTATGCATGGTCAGCAGTGTCCCAGACTCGAAGCAGCAGTCTTGGCTTTGAAGAGAGAAGTAGAAGCATACTGCTGACCAAAGCTCCATACTTTTCAATGAAAACCAGCCTGCTAATGACAGTCGTACTTTCATACTTGGTGCAGGGCGAGATACTAAACAGAACAAAAACACCCTCAGTGCATGGTTGAGAATTCGAAAAACTGACAAAAAGACATTTCCAGAATGTTACGAGGTCACAAAAAGCATGTTAGGGCAAAATGCTTTACAGCGCACAGCAGAGACAAACTACTTTTGCTTCTGCAGAAGCTCTGGGAATGTTGAAAATGTCATCACAATCATGCACTAGCACTTACTCCTGAATCATGTGATGATGGCGTTTTTGTTAGCTCCTTCAAAATGGGTTGCTTCAGTCCTCAAGGTCTAGTGCCTGGCCTTTATTCATGAGTGCTTGAGACATTTTTGGCCTTGAATCTTGCAAAACAGTTTCAAAAGAATTCAACTGGAAGTTGTTCATTGTTCATTTATTCATTCTTT
>JAUYWG010000053.1:2881974-2902332 GCA_034779775.1 Enteromius afrohamiltoni
TATATTAATATAATAGCATTTTTTTTTATTAATAAAAAAACCCCTCTTTCTACATTTTAGAAATGAAAAACGATGATTACATAAAAATATTTCAAACAATTAGTTAATAATTAGTTAATAATTAGCTATATCAAATATATAATACAATAAGTCAGATTTTATGTTAACTTAAAATAGAAGTATATACACTGTACATAACCATGATTAGAAGGTTTGCATTAGAAGGTTTAAATTACATTAGAACTACAAATCCATGTGGTGCCTAGGTAAGCTACTATTTAAGGGATTATATCAAGTTGCCTTACTCTGTTGGGTAAACTAACAGGGCTGAAGGCAGCTTAGATGCATGTAGCCTAGTTGTGGGCAGAGTACCCAGCAATCTTCTATTTAGTCCAATCTGAGATAACCGAAAGATGACAGAGGCATGCTGGGAGTTAGATTACCCCCTCAACCTTATCAGATTCTTATCGTCTTTGGCTAAGGTGGATCTTGAAAGCCATTAGCCAAATTAAAAAGCTGTTTGTTTTGATTTTAAAAGCAGTTATACCTATAGATTTTTCTGATAGCAAACTCGCATATGGAAGGATCGTGGGAAGATCCACTAAACTACCAGTGTTTTTTATACCACAACAAATATAATTATGTTTTACCTGGGGTTATGAATCTGAATATATCTACCTACCAGTATGACCGATTCACGAACCAATTACTTGTTTTTTAGTGAATCACACAGATATACAGTAAGGCCAGTGTAACACGATTAGCACAACTAATCGACTCTTATGAGCCGGTTCATTTTAGTGAATCAAAACATACAGCATGACCAGTCTAATTCCTAAACTAATGACTCTCTAGTCGGTTTGTGAATGAATACCACGTGTCACAACTGTAGTTTGATTCCAGAACTATTGATTCTTATGAGCCAGTTCTCTTACTGAATCATTTACAAAGACGAGCTAGCCTCAGTCTGAATTGAACCCAACAGAAGCTACTGAATAAACATTTCAAAGCCTATCATTTGCTTATTGAACTTCAAATGATCATTATTTTAAGTGATGTTCTTACCAACATTAGTAGTTTTTGTGTCAGTAACATTGCTACCATGGACTGATTGTCTTTATGACTTTTATAAAGATACACACACATGGATTTTTGTGCACTTATAAATTAAACAAGACTCTTAAAATATTCAAGACTTTGTAAATTATTACATTCAACGGCATTACTGCAGATTTTTGACAGTTCTATGGGCCAGTCTTGCATTGCTTATAGCACAAGACTGAAGTAGATCACTAAAAAGACCACTCACTGAACAATTAAAACAATTTACTATTGCTATAAGGCTATAAGTCAAGCACTGTTCTCCTTAGGGTCGTCGTACGATGGCAGATCTTACTGCATAATTGAGATTAACAGAGACTTTGCCCCTGACTTCAGCACTATAAAGTACTGTGAATTCTGTGGTTAACCAAGAAAACTATAAAAGCTGGGGACACAGAGCAACTGGCTGGCTGGTTGATGTTCTTGCAATCGATCACGAGAGAACATTATGAAAACACACACACGCCAGGGTCAGAAGCTGGGGGGAAAGTTGTCTGCCTCTAACTCCTTTCATTTCACGCTGCTTTCATTTCCTGTCTGGGAGAACAGTGCTGAGTTTCTTTTCAGCATGCTCAGCTGAAATCTATAATATTTTATCAGTACGAATGAGTTTGTGCAATTAGTAAGTATAGGAAAACCTCTTTCATGAAGCACAGTGGCTATCTGTAAAATGACTTTCCATATACGATTATGCGGTATGGGTGGTTAATATAAATGGGCGCGGTTTGTGAGTGACGACATCACCACTAAACACAGACGATGGAAATCAGACCGCTGGCCTATAAAGAGGTTTATAGAGTGAATAAATATGGTATGGGCCCTGTAATATTTTCAGACAATCAATCAAAGTGAACTAAAAAGGAAGGTTCCCTTATTTTCATTTCATACAGGGAGCATCACATGAGTTCACAAGACATATGCTCACAGTATTATTTACACAGATGTGAGGTTCTTACAGGATTTAAGGCTCATACATCAAAAAACAGGGCAGTTAATGTTTACTGATGCATGAACTAACAAATATGCGTTTTCTTCTTATGGTATACATGAGAATGAGAAACCATCAATGAGTCATATGCATCCAGGATCAGAATCAGAGAGTTTTATTGCCATCTTTGGTAATGAAGCTTCCAGTGCACACATACATTATTCTTAATAAACAATTTATACAATGTTGACTGTGTTCCAAATCACATTGAAAAAATCATAATAAAGGTGTCTAGATTAGATATTTTGTTGTGATTGTACAAAAAAAGGGCCTGTTTGTAATGTGTATTTCCATTACCACACTCCCATCACCAGCCAAGTACTTACTGACTTTTGAATATGCATACTGGGACTCCTTGCATATCTACATCCTGTAGACTGACTGAAGCAATCCTCAACTTTCCATCTAGCTGTTTTTGTATAAAAATTGAACTGCAGTAAGTGATGAATCATCAGGGCTCCAGCATAGGACCCAAACACATTCTCAGACAATCTTACTCAGACTTACTCAAACAGCGAGTCTCGTTCCCCTAAAAGGCAAAAGGCCTTTTATAAAAGGAGCTGACAAGATGTTGATAAGTGTGTTTCTAAAAAGGAACAGCCACACTATGGTTTATTCAGGACAGTGTCATCACCGAGCCATCCAGTGCAATTAACATCCATGTGTGAATGACCTCAAATTAGAGCAAATAGGTTACACGACAATAGATTTAGGGTAACTACTTTATTTAGTGGCGGTTTCCGAAATAAAAAAAGGACTTTGTTTTCATAGTACTTGTTATTCACCCAAACATAATGTTGCACATGTGATTCATTAACTTTGCAGATGTTTACCCAAAGATTTGCCAAGACCTGTTTTTGTTTACCAGATGAAAAGGCAATGGCCCCTCTCATCTTTGTCCCTTTCAAGCCACCCATTCGCGTCGCCCTGAAATATCAACAGGTTTTATTCCCAATGTTAACAATGCTTTAAAAGTCTCAGACAGGCTTGAAAAGAGCTCTCCGAGTGGGGTCGGCATCTATCAGTCAATTGTGGACTTGTGCAATACACAAAAGCAAAGAGGCAAATAAATGTCTAGCAGTAGCTTGTTTCTTTACAAAATCATTTTTGTGCAAGAATAATTGGTAAATATTTAATTAAATTCCAATGCTAACCCACTCCAGACTGAATTCATCCTCCACTATAATTCGATTTAATAGTGACCATCTGGTTGTCAACCCCTCAAATCCGCATTAAGCGAGACCCACTGGTTAAAAGTCAAGTGATTGACATGCACATTGAATTTGCCTCTCTTTCACGCTGACAATAGCTTGTAGCCAGACACAATATCTCATTTGTCCAAAATTCAATGCCAGCAGCATTTCCAGCCGACGTCTTGTTTGTGAATGAAAAAGGGCTGCAAACTCTTGCTGTTTTACTTTTCTTCCGCAGGCTCGCGAGGGTCTTCAATGACAAAGTGGATGTCACTTGTCAAACACATACACTGTTTGTTCACAAAACAACAGCGCTGCTTATAATGGCTTTGACAGTGGGAAGCAAGAGCTAAAAAAAGCTCAAGTAAATTTGGGGAACAGATGAAAAATAATAAGGTCATAGGGGGTTTTGACTATTAAAAAAGCCAAAATGTTTACCAAGGCTGTTTAGCAACAGAGCAAACAAGCATGTTTTTCATCTAATGCAGTTTTATAATAGCCTAAACTATATGAGCCATTAAAATCAGCACATACCCAGTACCCTCAAATCAACTTCCAGTATGAATAAATAATAATTCCTCTGTTCGAATCCCAGACCGCCAGCCCATTTATAATTTCACGCCGTCTCCAGTCATCGTGCGAAGAGGAAAGCTGCTTGTTTTGACAGATTGGGTTGCTTTGATGCATACTTCAGTTGTGGTGGATTTTTGCAGCTGCATTGCATGTTAAAGTAAACAGTGGACTTGATAAGATCTTCAGAGATGAATTTGCAAGCAGGGTCTCTCAAGCAGCTGGAAAGTATAAGGGCATAGAGGAATGCAATAGCATGACTTTTGCTGCCGTGCCACTTTGGGGGGACAGCAGGAGAGATATTAGAAAACGAAAGTGTGGAGGAATGGTATTGGCAAATGAAAATCATAATGAGAACCATAGTGTTGTCTGAAATTCCAAAGGATTCATAATCCAACCCGGTCTCATAAAAACACGTACTTGTGCAACACCGGTTTTCCATACCTTGCTTCACGTTTCACAGCAGTTTCAAAGAGAAATGTCCACTGAGCTGCGCTAAAACACAGGTTCAATATGTAAACTCTGGCACATTTTTATTACATTGATATAGATACATATTGCTGTGTTTTTATTAGGTTGCTTTAGTTACGTATTTCAACGGTTCAGAATTTAGATATCCAGGGACTGTTGCTAAAAGCTAATGCTCTATCGTGAAAAAATATGCTCTAAATATACCAAATTCAACCCTAAACCTACCAATAGTTTTAACAAATGCAAAACTGATATAAAAATCAGCAAATCTCCCAGCATATTAACATTATTTTGAAGTCATAATAAAATAATAGTAATTGTGTGAAAATCAGAATTTAGTGTTTATTTTTATGTAAACTGTACTTATTGGTACGTATTTCGTGTCTCGATAAAAAGTATTGGAGCAGGTTAAATTCACAAATGCAATCTTTATAACCCCATTTGATCTCCCAAACAAAAATATGAGTTTAAGTCAAGACTTTTGCTTAAAGTAATAATAAACCTAAAATTCAAATGTTGTTATTATTCACTTAATCTGTTTTTGGATAGACTGTTTCTTTAAAGCTTCTGAATGTTTCTTCTTAATAAAGAAACCCCAGTAAAACCCCAGTGTCAGAGTGTCAGAAGAGATCTCAGCAATTTCTGCAATCAAACTATTTTAATATAATTTCTCATAACATAATTTCGCAATTACAGTATCTCAACCACTGTGTCATTTCTGTCTATTGTTATTTCTCCAGCATAATTGTATGAGAAACAACTGAGAATTTTTCCTCCCTGTCTGGTTTCCCTCCATGATGTCAGGTTTGATATTACCAAAAGCCGTCTGAACACAGAGGCTATGGTCTGGGGAGAATGCATGACCAGTATCGTTTTTCCATTGAGCTCAGGCAAAGACATCAGGACATACAGAGGAATGAAAATAGACTGAACGGGGGTCTAGAGGGTCCGCTGGTTCCAGCTCATTTGGCCACATAGCAGTCCTGGACCTCTCTGCTTCTATATAGCTTCAAGGTTAACAAGCTGTCTGGAGCCGTTCTGTCTGCTGTCCACCTGAAGCTTCATACAAAGCGGCTTTCTGGGAGATAGAAAAGATAAGAGTTTCAGTCCTATAACCAAAGTTTCATGAAAAACAGGTTTAAAATGTGCTTGGCTCTTCACACAGAAGTATGGGTAGTAACTTAAAAATGTTTGATATTGTAAAGTGTAAGATATTTTAATAAACAAAAAGCAGCTGTGCATTCCACAAATTCATTATGGTTTGGCATCATATTACATTAAAAACCATTCAAATTTATAGTTCCTAAGAACAGGTGATTTAGAGTAAACTTTAGATAAGTCCTTTGAGTTATGAGTTAGGCCTGTTATCTGATGATCTTAGATGAAATATGATATTAAATCAATCAAAACTAAACCAATAAACAGATTTGATTTTAATATATAGTTTACATAGTTACTGTGCTTTACCTTTTAATGCTTATCAGGTTTTTACCTTTTTGACTATATTTATTTAAAATTAATAATAATAATACATTTAAATAAAATAATTAAATACACATACAGTGCCCTCAACTAATATTGGCACCCTTGGTAAATCTGAGCAAAGGTGGCAGTAAAAATAACCTATCACTGAATTAAAACAATTGAAAATAGGGAGAAATTCTTAATGTTCTTCTAAATGTTTTTCTCCAATACTTGTTGGCCACAATTATTGGCACCCCTAGAATTTTAGTATATTCCCATTCATATTTACAATTTTGAGCACTCCAGGGTGATTATGGACATGAAAATATCCAGCCCTGGCTTCCTGTATCACAGAAATATATATAGGAGGGAAAACAAAGCCCAAATAGCCTTAATCATCAACACAATGAGAAAAAACAAATAATATATCTCTTAGATGCTGCAAAAGATAATTGAGCTTCACAAATAAGTGAATTTGCTTTAAGAAAAGAGCTAGAGCAGTGAAAATTTCCATTTCCACCATCAGTGCAATAATTAAGAATTTAAATGTTAGGAAACCACCTTGAAGAGGACATGTGTCTCTATCGTCCTAATGTGCAGTGAGAAGAGTTTGAGTGGCTAAAGGCTCTTCAAGGACCACAGCTAGAGAATTGCAGAAAATAGTTGAATCTCAGGGTCAGAAAACCTTTAAAAAAATAGTCTCCAGCATGTTCAGTTGTCAGACAGGACTGGAACTACAAATGGGACTGGCTTCTATGATCAGATGAAACTAAAAAAATTGTTTTTTAGCAGCAATCACTCAAGATGGGTTTGGTGAACACATGGATAAACAGTACTCCATGTGTACTGCTGTGTTGTTGATGTTGTGGGTCTATATTTCAGCTGGAGGTCCTGGACATCTGGTTCAGACACATGACATCATGGATTCTATCAAATACCAGCAGATAAGAATCAATAATTCACTGACTCTGTTAGAAATCTTATAATATGGTTAGGTGGTTAGGTCTTCCACTGGGGCAATAATCCAAAACAAACATCAAAATAAACACAAATATTAGTCACTGAGCACAAAATGAAGCTTTTGCCATGTCTGTCCCAGTTCTCTGTCTTGAACCCTGAGTGAGATGAACTAAAGAGGAGAACCATCATGGAGCTGGTAATCTAAAGGGTCTGGAGTGATTCTGGATGAAGGGATGGCATATATTTCAGGCATTACAGTAGAAAACTCAGAGCTGAAAAGGACATAGCAATAATTGGGTGCCATTAATTGTGGCCAACATGTATTAGAGTAAAACTTTAATTTCTCCCCATTTTCAATTATTTTACATCAATGGTAGGTTGGAATTTTGTGTATTTTTATTTAATGAAAGATCAAAATGATAAACAATGCAAAATTATTTTCACCTTTGCTCAGATTTACTAAGGGTGCCAATATTAGTGGATGACACTGTAAATATAGTTTATATTTTAGAAATATTTACATGCATATTAATTTAAAGATTTATATTCTTATATTTTATATTAAATATAAATATATTTAATTTATAAAGATATATTTTTCTTGAATAATACATGCATGTGTTTATAATAATATATACGTGACAAATAAAGGCTACATAGTAAACACACACATGTATTATGTAAACAAAAAACTTTATTTTTGGATGCGATTAACCACATTTTTTGTTTTACAAAACTATAAATATATTTTTTCTTGTGTGTGAATTTGTGTTGTGATATAATTTTTCTTGCCATAATATGTACTGCATATAATGCAGCATATAAATAAGAATAATTTATAATCAAATGTCACACACATACATACAGTATATATATATATATATATATATATATATATATGTTCTCAAAGCTAAGCAGTTTTTTTTCTACTAAGCATTTACTGAAAAAATAATATTGTCTGAAATTGTTTGTGGCAGTGTTATTTGAGAGCACTGGGTCTTGACTATACATTTGACAGCTTTTTGTCTCTTTGAAATCAAAGAGCCTCAAGAACATTTGTGAGATATGATATTAATGATGGATGACGGACATTTAATATCTCTGTCCAATCCACTTCTTGTTGTGACAGATGGCACAGTTGTCATGGCGATGAAACAACAGAAAGAAACCGATGCTCAAATGTTGTGCCAGAGACGCTGATGTGATATTTTAGTTATGTTTGACTCAAAGTTTGTGGTTTGCTTGATCAAAGTCAGACGGTTGTTTTATGTGAGAAGAATGGAAGAATTTGGTCATTACCTAACTACCAAAACAAGAAGAGAAAGTGGGTTGGGAGAGAAAAGAACGAAGCCCTTAGGGCATGAAAATGTGGTAGGACAAGAGAAGAGGTGAGATAACATTGATGGGGGCATTAAACGGCTGAAGAACAGATGCATACAGTTATGTCAACATATTCATCACTGATTAATATCTTTGCCATAACAAGAACAAGCGGTCCCTGACCACCAGACAGTTCAAAGCGTTAAAGCACTCTACTTGACGTCAGCGGTAATTCATTATATGCTTTGTTTTAAATAATAATATAATAATAATAATAGCAAATCATATGTAATATCTGTTTTGCATTTTGCATGCAGCAGCCTGTTACCACAGCATTTCCCCATTACAAAACACAGAGGGTCTTCAAGCTGTCACCTAGCTGCAGTAGTTGATAGTTTTGTGTCTTTGATGCTCACTATTATGCTCTATATATATATATATACTTATGAATAAATATATTTTATAATTTGATTAACTTATAAATAATATAAATATGTTTCTATATATATATATATATATATATATATACATATTTATATTATAATACAAGTTAATCAAATTATAAAATATATTTATTCATAAGTTTATCAGATACAATTACAATAACAGATTTTAACTCTAAAAACATTTTCAAAACATCAATTCTTCGTTTTGTTGTTTTTTTGTTCCTATTTAAGGGAGGTTGGAGACAATTAATAAATTATTAGTACTACTTTTACAAAAAAAAAAAATTTGGGGTTATATTTGTAATTCTTACTATTTGTTTATATTAAATAAATTGAACTTTGAAAATAAAATAAAATAAAAAGTGAAGAATAATGCGCTCTTAAAGAGTCGGTAAAGAGTACTTAAGAGTGCTCATTTTATTGTTTTAAAAAAATGTATTTAACCTTTTATTTTATTTAAAATTAACTAAAATTTATTTTATAAAATACATAATATATTATTTTATAAAACATATTTTTCATAAAAATATAAAAAAAAATATTTTAAATATCAAAATGTAATCTTCCTATGTAAAAAAAAAATTAAATTAAATTAAATTAAATAAACAATAAACCAAATTCATATAAATAAGCGAAATAACTAAAAAACATCAAATTAAAAAATGTAAATGTTTATTTATTTGACACATATGATGATGGCAATGCACCATGTTAGAAAATGGGTCCCAATACCAGAATTTCTTCATCTTCCTTGACCTGAAAACATGTGATGAAAGCATTGAGAGCGTGTCAAGCCAGCACATGAATTTTACGATAGCAATCAGATGTGGACTGAGATACGTCTCCATGCAATAAGGGACTTTAAAATGAAAAAGAGCAGGAATGTGTTTGGAAGGATTGCTTTAAAAGCCTGGTGGCATGACCACCAAAATCCCTTGACCCGCAAACATATCAGCAGATCGTAGTGACCTTGCTCATGTTTAATCCATACTCCCAATGTGAATGACACTTTTTAAGTAATCAGAAAATAAAATAAGGGCTTTCCTTGTCTGGGTCAAGTTGTGGGATAACCAGACCTGATTCTGTGTGACCTGATATCAAGAGCCTTATCAGAGCTCTGTATCATGAGAGAGCTCAACCCTGTTATCATAAGCTCTGTTTGAAATCACAAACAAACTGCAGCAGGAGGCCAAAGACAACACAGAGAGGCAAGATGAAACAAGGAATCTCCCAGAGATAAAAAAAAAACAACTGCAGGCAGGCCAATGTCCTCCAGGGGTCAGGGCCAAAGTTCAAAACCCTATGTGTATGTTAGGATCCAGGAAAGAGAAATCACAGAGGAAGCCATTGATAACATATGCAGTGGATTCACACAAAATTCCTAAAAATCCAAAAATTAAAAAAAGATTCAATTAATTAATTTAATATAAAAAAAGAGAAACAAGAACAATAGAATAAAACATAAAAAATACATAATTAAATAATAATGAAAATCATAAATTATCTCCAACATCCCTAAAACAGAAAATTTAAGTGTTTTTTATCCTCAAAATCCTCAAAAGTGTGGACAATTTAATTTAATTGAAAATGTTAATTAATTCTTTTTTTAATCAAATTTAAATTTCACTCACTAAAAAAAATATAAAAATCAAGAGTAAAGCATAAACATAACAAAAATGTAAGATGTAGTAGTAAATAATAATTGCTAAATTCATTAATTATCTCCAGCATCTCTCAAACAGTAAATTTAAGAAGGAAATTTTTTATTTGATTTCCCTACTAAAAATAAAAACAAAGAATATAAGTAAGAATAGAAAAAAGTAAATAAAATCTAAAATCTAGAATTCAAGAAAGAACAATTTTAAAGACCATCAAAATAGCTAAATAAAGTTAATTAATTATTTAAAGCATGTATAATGAATGATTAATCTCCAACATGACATTTTCTTAACATATAAGGAATATTCACTAACCTTTGACCTTTCTTCCAGTGCAACAACTTTACACAAAGGCAGGAGGTGAGCTGTATTGAATATAAATCAATCATTCATATTGTCCTTTAACACAAGGATCAAAGGTCAAGCTTCTCGTCTCAGGCATTTGAAATACTCAAGCATTTATTGCACCTTTATTTATGGCGAGGGGAGACCGTCGAGCAGAACGCTGAGTTTGTAGTAGAGATTGTTATGCTTGTGCAACCTGAGATTACACACACAGATCCTCGTGTGGGAAAGGTCAGCATGCTGAGTGTGTGTGAGAGTCTGTGAGAGAGTATGATGTCTTTGCTATTCCTCCTTGAAATATCATCTCTTCCCCCACTGCTGCAGTCATTTGTCACCCTGGCACACTGTCCTGATGTCCTGATCATATTTATGTGCTGGCCGGCAGCCACTGACCGACCGAGAGTAATGAACATATGACCTTCTGCACATATACTGTATATACCTTCTGCTTCCCTTCAGCTCTGTGCCTTACCGTTACATCCTTTCTTAGTAGTGCTTGCTATATTTCAGTATAATGAATCTCACCATGATGGTGTTTAGTGTTTGTGTGAATGACACTGAGCACCTTCTATGTACGCTCATAATTAAAAGCGGCTTGTGCTGGGCTTTGGTTCATCATGTGACTCTCTTATCACCAGCTGCATTTGGTGCTTATCCGTGTATTTCAAAGGTACAATGCAGATTTCAATAGTAGACTGGTATAATAACAATATTTCAGTGAAATAATTTATTATACTTAACTGTAAATTTAAGTTAAAAACGTAAAACCTAAAATGTTGTTATACTGTATTTTTTTACGTTCAAACCACAGCTGCTGATTTAGTTTTTTTGCAGTGTACTTCATCTTGCTATGAAAACTAATTATCGTAACACTTTATTTACTTCCCTTGTACATGCATGATATTTATCTTGTACCTCCTGCAGACAAATGAGTGGTAACACAGGATACTTATATAAAAAGTGCATGGGCATGGTAACAAATAAGAAACACAGCTGTACAGTTGTACATTCATGGTAATTAGTTAGTACATATAGTGTGTGTAAGAATGGTCACTTACAGGTAGTGCCCCTACTAATTAGATTAGACTTTACTGTACTTGCTAATGTATATACATGATAAATGTGTTGTACTTACGGACAAGTAGATACAAACAGGCATGCCCTTACAGTGTCATATATGGTAACTAATTCACTAACTTAATTAACTAACCACTACTTGATAGTGACTGTTCTTAGCCACACTTGTCTCTGTGTACAGACTTATTACCATGAATGTATAACTGTTAAGTACAGCCTTGTTTCTTATTTGTTACCAAATACATGCACTTTAGGTTCACCTTGTGTTACCAGTACCTGTACCAGGGAAGTACACATACTGTAAAATAAATTGATACCCATATTATACCTCTGAATGGTGTGCTATTACATTTCTAAACAATCAGATGCCTGATTTTCACCTTATGGATGTCAAAACAGAAGAAAACATCCCACAGGTTTGGAGAACCTGAGCCATATCTAGAGACTAGAATATCATACTTCATATCTATCATCAAGCTGACCAGTAAGCACCTAGCAACCACCCAGAACACCCTAGCAACAGCAATATTTGTTCTGATGCTGTCTGAAAGTTATAGACATTACACCTAATAATGCTCCAAAAACATTACAGTATAAGTTATGCTAGGAACAAAATAATGTTGCTGGAACCTCATTATGAAGTTTGTATTTTGAGGTGTGAATTTACAACAGTGCATGATTAATAAACATAAATTTTGACATTTGCTCTGGCAGAACCTGATTTCACCAAGTGTGACATGTTCCTGTAGTTTTTGTTAATCGTTTTTTTAAGGCTTACAATCAGTGTATGGTGCTTGTACATCAGTGTCATTCATCTATCATTTCGTCTGAAAATATGTTGACCTAGGTACACATCTAACTCAGTAAATATCAGTAGCTCATTTCTGTTTAACTCAACAGAGCTCAAAAAACTTGTAGAAGCAAGCTAAAATGGCATATTTGAAGGCAACATCTTCATAATCTAACATTTGCTTTTCTTCACACTATCAGTTAGATTTAGGATAGTGTTTAGTCACACAATATTTAATTTCCAAAATACCACGATGCATACTGCAACCAATCTAATTAAAGATTGCTAGATTCACGTACATCTGTTTCAGATAAAACTGAACGTGCTTTTAGCACCACACACTGAATGTTTCACTTTAAAAGTATTGCAAAACTTCCAAGAAGCAAAAAATTGTCATATTGCAAAACTTGTAGTCACAGAGTTGTATTTTTCAATAGTTACCTTCAAAAGCTTTCATCATGTTCCAGTAAAGTGGATGGTGTAGCCTTTAGAAATCAGCTTTTTAAATGTATCCAGCCTAATTCAACTCACTATTGGAATTAAATATCGCAAATTAATTTTCCTGGAAACATTAAGAAAAAACTCTCAGAAACATTCCAATAATCTAAAACGAGTCTAGTGCACTCTGAAATCTGAACTCTAAACATTCTCACAACCAAAATGGAATGTTTAGAAAACGCTTTAAGATTCTAAATTGTTTAGCAGAACTCTAACACCTGATAAGCTGCTAACATCAGTAGGTTAACTCTGGCTCTGGTTAACACTCATACAGTGGACAAGTATAAATGGTTTACACATATCAATTATATCAAATGCAGTGAAATGAGAATAATTCATCATTAAACAATGTGCAACAGAGCAACAGCTGCTCCTCTCATAATCAAGCACAAAGACCTTTTTGTGAGCACATATATATATATATATGGTTTATGCTTCCACCCAGCGCTTTTGACATATATACTGGTGTGGCAATAATGAAAGGAGCTTTCTTTTAAGAAGATTCAATCAATAAACTGATACGTTCCAGAAAATACTGTTGTTTACAGCTGTTGGGAGGAGAGCTATAAAGAGGAGTAAATGAAAAAGGTTTTGGCTTGATTTATGAACTTAGAGGAGCTTATAAAACAAACACAGACCTTTACAGTGATTCCAGTCGAGGCACATGAGCAAGGACACATGTCATGCTGTTATTCCTCTGGAGCAGACGTCCTTCAGCACTGATCACACAATCACTGCTGCATGACATGTGACATATGAAGGACATTTAGGTGCACTACATTCTATGAATAAAGATTTTGCACTTGATAAGTAGAGCTTTTGATTTCATTTTTTGGCTATTTGTTGCTTTAATTTGTATAAAAAAATAGAAATGCCAGTATGAAACTTCATTTCACAATTTAATGCACTTTGAGCTGAATTGAGAGTGAAACGGAAACGGACAGACAGAGACAGATTGAAAATAGAGCAGGTTCTTATCTTCCTCAAGAGGAATTTAAAGACCTACCTCAGATAAACTCTCAGAGATGACTGCACTGCATCCTGGAGTCCTACTCATCTGCTCCAGCACCAGAACATGACATATGGCATCTGACAAAGATATCAAGTAACATAAATAACAATGTAAAACTACTTTTCCAAGTCTCTAAAGAAACCGGGAAGAGTTTACCAGGATGTCATAGTGATTAAGAGGCATTGAATGTCCTCGTGGGTTCGAACCCCACTCCTGGTAGCATGTTGTAACATTCAAATATGTTGTGGTTTGTCTTACGTAGCCAGACCTTTATAATGACAGCGGAAGGTCTGCTTTGAATGGCCAGGGATGGCTTGATGGGCCATATAACTAATATAACTTGGTAATATAGCAAGTCAACAAGAATGGTAGAGTGGTTAAGACATTGTACTTACCAATGAGCGACTGTTCTCATGGGTTAGAACCCCACTTCTCGTAAAATGTGTCCACATTTAAATAGGTGCTTCCAAAAAACTAGATTCTAAAAGTGGTTTTGAAATACATTTATTAGAAAAAAGGGCGTTTTAGAACGTGATTACGTGGTTTTAGAACGTGATTACACAGTTGCACAATCTGACTAGTGTGAGAGCGCCGAACCGTGACCGGGCGTGGTTCGTTTAGCCATCCCAAATTGGACTTGTGTGCAGTTCGCATGTAGTGTGAGCGCGATGTCACGTTTTTGCGATGCTCGAAAACCAACAAAAGCAATAGACCTGTTTAACAATAGGCTGTGGGAGGGCTGTGGACCACCGCAGACCAAACAACTCAAAATTACTATCCAAAAACAGAGCTCATCCTGTTTTTCCAGAAACGTTTCAGCATAATGACGTAAGCGTGCTCTGGCACGAATGCTGAAACCCTATGTGGGTGCAGGCCAGAGGGGGAGTGGGGAGGGCAATCGTACTCGCCCGGTTCACGGCAACCATGTCTAGTGTGAGTACACCCTAAGTGGCTAAGGTGTTGGTCTTAATGGTCCAACAAACAAATGTGGTTTGCCCCGTAATCCTGGTAGGAAAAAGTGAATTTTAAATTTAGTATAGTAACGCAGGATGGTGATAACATGCTTTTGTGGTGAGTAGGACAATCACATGTTAATCTGTGCTATGTGGTTATAACAAGACTGATATAGAAACATCTGTATGATTGTTAGCCTTTTAGTGCCACAAAACATCAAACCCAATCAACCAAATCCATTGCTAATATTACTGATGTTTTACTGATGCACTTTCCTGTTCAGTTTTAGCACCCCATTCGTCCAGCAGTGAGACGGAGGTGTTTACTGTCTGTTCCAGGTGCTGTTACGAGGGCCAGGTCGGGCCAGGCCCGGGTAGGGCGAGGGGCCACCCTGGATAGCATAAACAAACAGACCCCAGAGAGCCTGCTGTTTTGATAATGTCCATGATTAGCTCAGGTGCTGGGTTATGACCCTGCCAGACCTACAGTCCTGGCGGGGGCTGCGTGTGTTTTCCTTCTTTTCCGACAAGGAAAAGATGCAGCTGCTTTTGCTAGGCTGGATCCCCTGACACAGAACAATTTAAACAGACTGAATGGAAATGAAAATTGTAGTTTTCAAGTTACATATGCCAATATACACCTAAAAATGCACAAAATATAGTTCATTTAAAAATAATTATTTTATACAGAACTATAAAGTTTGTGAAAATCTTTGATACGTCCTGCCCCAACTTCCCCTTTTAATACTAAATAAGGCTTTTCACTTTTTAAAGTCATTAATAAAAAACAATCAGTACTATAAACTTAACTACTAACAATTTTGCTACTAACTTCTAACATTTTGGATGTCTCCCTAATTTACACACCTGATTTAGACCATCAGCTCATTGAGAAATAGCTTCATGAACTCAAACGAGTGTGTCAGATAAGGAAGACATGCAAAATGTGCAGAGCAGTGGATCCCGAGGAGTCAAAAACCACATATATAGATGTATAAGAGCTATAGCAGTAACTCTACAAAGATTTGACATTGGAATAGAGTGACCAATCAGATGGCTCTCTGTGGTATAACTGATACTGATTGGTCAATCACTCCATTCTATGTTAAAATCATTGGTTAGTGTCTTCTAAAGAGTATTGACCACTCACTATGGTGGAATCCATAATCTTTATTTTAAAGATTTTACGTTATCCTTTGCTTGCTCTATGCACATTCAATAAAGTATTTTTATTTATTTTTTCCCAACAAAATTCTATTTTAGATACATTTAAAAAGAAATAAACATCTAGTGAGCCAAAAAAATAATGAAAAAAAAACTGGATAAAAATAACTCTTTCTGTTTGATGAAAGAATGAATCAATATACACATAAACCACCCAGATCGCAGGAATCAGACGAGGGGTGAGTACTGCTGGAGGGAATGTAATGTCTACCCACCACCCTCTGTTTCTGCAGACTGAAAAGAGAAAGAAAAAATGGGCTGTGAGTTTCGGTGTTGTGCTCACAGACCAGCTGTGTAAATCTCTCACTGTCCTTCTGAGGGGGAGCACAGACTCATTTTTAGAAACAGTGGTATTCCAGTAACTTAAGTGCATTCTTCAGGCGTGTAACTGTATAGAGATCAAGAAACAAAGACTGTGATAGAGCTTTGTTAAATCCCAGTTCAACACTGGCTGAAGCTCTCAGGTGGCCTGAAATAGGTAAAGAGGTCGTTAAGGAAACAAGGAGGCTGCGCATATAAATAGCTTGAGTTATTGGGTTTCCAATAAACCAGTTCCCTTATGTCTGTCTAACTCATCTTCCTCCATCCCTGTGTCATTTATCGGAAAAGAAGTAGAGTGTTATATTGATTCGCAGCACCCTGCGGTAAGCGAACCCTTCCCCCATGACCTGTCAGGTATGACAGACAAAAGAAGCCAAAAAAATAACAGAAAGAATTAAGCTCATGCTGGGAATTACTCGTCTACAATATCAAGAAATCATTCGCACCAAAAAGCCACTGCAATTACCCAAGGAGAGCCCTCAGAGAAGATAATGACTGCTTGCGCTTCAAAGGCGACTATCTGGCCCCCCTTTCAGTGAGATCCAGCAGGGTTTTTGGGAGATGGACAGGGTGAAGCCCCCAGCCAAGAGTGCTGCCCCTGCTGATGGAGAAGCCATCGAAGAGAAGGAACAATTGAACACTCATTAGCATGGCAAAGGTCTGCTCATTACAAGGAATCATTAGAGCTGCTCTCAGATGAAAGGACTGTTCGGACTCCACATAAGGAGGTGTCCACTAAAAAGAAGTGTTTGGCAGAAACGAGGTTAGGGTAAGAAACAGAGGATAAATCCATCCCCCAACTCAGAATCAAATTATTTGACATGTCTGGTCTGCCAACAGATGCTATACACCATCAATAAACATACCAGTCAACATATCAACCATGAAGCTAAAAAAGCTAATAAAAAAAATTATATATAATTTATACACCATATTTATTATTTTCAAAATATAATACACTTTAACACTTTTTTTAAATTTTATTTTACCTTTTACATTTTAGCTGAAGCATGGACAATTTAGGGATTCATTTAATGAAATTGATTTTGTAAAACATTTAATAACTCAATGTGATAACTTACCCTATAATGTGACATCACTGCTCTGCTGTTAAGACATATTGTCACAAAAGGTCAGTCAACTCTTCAGTCAACTGAATGTATTAAAAGCAGGAATATTTAGTATGACTTTTAATGTACGTCTAAAGCAGAACTTTTTAAAAAATGGTTGGAGTAAAATGTGACAACTAGCCCTAGTCTCTCTCAGATGTCCAAAAACACAAAGATATTATTATATTTTTTTTGTTTTCAGCACCGAGAATAAGATGCCACATGGAATTCTAGAGTTAGACACACAAATAACTAAAATAATACTTTTGGATTTCTTGCTAAATTTATGGTAAAAGTGGTCAGAAGATAAATTACTTTTCTTTGGTAAACTGTTTGCATCAGTTTTTTTCATTCAAGCATGCCAAAAAAGGTCAGTTTATTGGTCTTCCATTGCAGTTTTAACCACTTTTATGTTGCATTCCTAAAAAATAATTTAAAAATGCCCTTTTTCTTTGCCATTTTTTACTTTCATCTAGTGCTTTGTGAGTATTGATTTTGGACTGTGCATGTACACACAGACCACCACTGCCACAACCACGAAAACACAGCAGTAATCTCCTTCCCCCAGAGCTGCAAAGTCATTATCAGCTGTCCAGGTCTTACTTATGAGCTCCAAGCTCCCAGGAGACACTGAAATAAGTGTGCTGGTCAATGGGGGAGGTAAAGGCCGGTGGGGTCCCGCTCCTAAACGAGGGGCCAAAGAGGAACAGAGAGATTCAGAATGATGAAGGAGACTTTGAAGAGCTTGAGATGGAGGGATGATGGCTCTTTGAGGTCTGCCTGGGCACTAAAGGGCTTTTGTGTCGAAACCTCCTGCAAGAACAGTTCACGTTACTGCAGGACAATGGCTGGTTAAACTGTGCACAGAAAGAGGTTAATCCACAAAGAATAGGCCGGTGGCTAGTAAAGCTAGTGACACAGGACCTGGAGAAAAGCATTAGTCAATGAAGCACTAATTAAAGTGTTTGCTTGTTGAGCCGTGCAGAAGGCGATCAAAGCCGAACGCAGTCATGTCACAAATAGGGAAGATGCTTAAGGGGATGCATTCATTCCACATTAAGGACGGATAAGAACACACACTGAGGAGCTGATCTGAAAAACAAAAAAATAAAGTGACCAGGATGGCCGAGTGGTTAAGGCGTTGGACTTAAGATCCAATGGACGCATGTCCTCGTGGGTTCAAACCCCACTCCTGGTAGTTTGTTGCAACAACTAAATATATTATGGCTACCAACAAAGTGGTATAAGAAACAAAGTGGGTGAGTGTTTAAGGTGTTAGACATAAAGATTCAGTGAGCAAATGTCCTCCAACCCCACTCCTAGTAAAAAAAATGAAAATACTACAGATGCTTTAATTTGCTAAAAAAGGAAAAGAAATTAAAACATACATAAAAACCCATTAGACTTGAGGTTTTTAAATAAAGACTTCAAATCAGTGTTTGCCACAAAGATGCCAGAATATTGGTAAAATATTAATTTCAAGGTCAAACGTGCTAGTGTGCTGAGGTCGTTTTAATAACCAGATGTTTGTCTTTTTCGTCAGAAAACTCTTTTCTTGCTCTCCCATGTGTGTTTCTGGTGAAACAGGTCTTGTCTCACATGAACACTTCACTATATGAGTGCTAATAAGAACCATGTCAGGAGGAATACCTGCAGTTTCAGAAAGCGTGAGGAACTGAGCCCAGCGACTGACAGGTTGTATAGATCCTATCCACACCTTCTACAGTGCACAGAGTCAGTGTTGATCTCTCAGTCGCTATGGCACCCCTGCAGTATTAAGCCACCAGAAACCATGGTTACTGACTTATGTGTGCTTTCCATCCTCACAAGACTGGGGCCGATTTAATGAATGCAGTCATTTCATTATGTTCTAATGCAAACTATAAATTATATCACATGTACATTTTTTTCATTAAAGACTAGTGCCACATTAATTTCGCAGTCAGGCATTCTATTAAAGATTATGGCATAGTTGTATTTTCTAAATGTCTATGTTTAAATTTTTTTTTTTTTGCCCACACTTTTTAATTTAGCAATTAATGAGATCAAATCCATTCACTCAGAATATGTAGTTGATAACCAGCACATTGGTCACCTTAATAATCAGTATGCATGAGCTTGAGAGACTTTCTGTGCAAAAGGAAATACATTCATGCATATGCTGTGAACACTCACTCATTCATTTACTAGCGTAAAATGGAAAGGCTGAGTAAATATGGTCACATTTATACCTGGCAATCTGCATACAGATCAACCTTTAAATTGCCTCAGAAAGATGGTTTGTGGGTTCATACAGTTTATACTTTGTTATTAAAGTGCTCCTGAAGTGCTTCTGTCGAAGAAACAAAGGGCTTATTAAAATCACACAGACCAGGATGGCCGAGTGGTTAAGGCGTTGGACTTAAGATCCAATGGACAAATGTCCTTGTGGGTTCGAACCCCACTCCTGGTAGGGCAGTTCAATATTTATACAATGAGTTTCTTTGCAGGTGTGTTTCTGAAACAGCCAGTTAAATAAAGAGAAGGGCTTTTTGGCATCGCACTTGTGGGTCCAGATGGTGTAGTTACAGCATCTACCAGCAGGGACTAACTGGTCTGTGCTAACTACCTTAGACCTTAACCCATTGACATTGTGTATGATGATGATATACAGAGCTGGGTAGTCACTGATTATGTTAAGTAGATTAAAAAAAATTAACTACTTCTAATTAGATTAAATCAAATCTTAAAATACTTGGAATCAGACTACAGTTACTGTTTCTACTCTACATATGATTACACATTTTTCACTCAATAGCAATAAATTATTAATTCTCTCTAATTTCTTCATCTTTTAAATGTTCCTTTATATATATATA
>JAUYWG010000053.1:2907882-2919396 GCA_034779775.1 Enteromius afrohamiltoni
GGCTTCTGTACCAAATATTAAACATTTTTGACTCAAGTGATCAAATACTTATTTGACACAGTAATTCCCAAATAAATTGTTTAAAAATCATACAATGTGTTTTCCGGATTGTTCTTTTTAGATTCTGTCTCACAGTGGAAATGCACCTATGCTGAAAATTGTAGACCCCTCCATGATTTCAAATTAAGAGAACTTGCAAACTCAACTTGCAAAAAGTGATCAAATACTTATTGACCACACTGTATATGAATATATATATTCTTAAATGATTAATCACATCCACTTAACATTTTGGTTTACAAAATGTGTGTGTACTGTGAATATTTATTATGTATAGATAAATACACACACATTCAGTATATATTTAGAAAAATATTTACATGTATACATTTACATTCATATATTTATTTAATATTAACTTAACATTTTTTTTTAATATATATTGTGTGTCTGTGTATGTAAAAAATATACACAACACACACACACATATATTATGCAAACAAACACTTTTATTTTGAATGCAGTTAATTATTTGACAGAGCTAATATATATACATGTGTGTGTGTGTGACACTGAAAATTGGTTGCTGAAAACTGAGCTTTGCAAGGACATGAAAATTGTAATTTTAAATAAATTATAATATATTTTAAATTACATTATTATAGTATTAATGATATAATATTTACTGTGTTTTGATCAAATAAATGCAGCCTTGGTGAGTAAGACGTATACTATTTTACATACCTAAAATCTTTAAAAGTTATACTACATTGCTTTCCATCTTTAAATGCATGAAGCTCCACTATGCAAAATATTCCTGAGGGAAACCACCATGCAACTGGCCCAGAGTATGGGATAAAATATGTCCCCTTTACACTGCTTTGGTTGCAATAACAGTATGAAAATAGGAAGAAAAAACTTTTTCTTTAGGACAACATGGTTTCAAAAGAGCAGGAAAATTGATTAATGTTGTCTTTATAAAAAGCAGTTCTACCTAAAACAGGTAGATGGAGCTTCTAATCAGGTCAGCAATGGATGGCCTTTCTGTGACCTCTGAATCAACCCCTGGGAAATAACTCGGCAAGGGGGAGGGTGTGTGTGTGTGTGTGTGTGCTTTCTTTGTGTTGACAAGCCACTTTGAAAACCATACACTAAATGACTTGTCTAAATAATTCCATGCAACCACAGATGTAATGGCAAATTAAACTGAGGGTTGAAAACAGAACATCATTTTAACCTTAAGCACATAACTAAGCATTTAGCTAGAGTTGTGTCAGTGTTATGGTGAGTGAGTGAGTCTCAGATGGTTTTGACTGGAAACCAAGTGAACTGATAACCTCAGGGACTGAGCCCACGGTGTGTCCTCTGGGCGGCACAGACACACATCACATCTTGACCGCCGATGAACTCCCCAGCGTTATACACATCAGGTTGCCTGTTACTATTCAGTCTCGGTTTTGTTAGAATGTAGCCATCTGTGTGGATGTTATTCTAGGATTACACCAGTCTTAAAATGTGCAAAACATTCGATTGCATCTCAAAATATGATGTAAAAGTAAAAGTTTAAATCTAACCAAATAATAATTCTCTTTTGAATAAATATGACAAATGTGCAAAAGTTAAACAGGTATGGCAATGCAAAACGAACAGACTTTAGTATTAGAATAGACTCTAGAGTAATGTTTCCCGATAGACATAATTAGGAAAATAATGGTGGAGGTAGGATGGCTGGAGTTAGATGAAACAGCATACAGCTAGCCGGATTGTTTGGATATGTACCTCCCTATAACTTAGCTTGTAGTGTGAAACACACTATTACAGATGGATCAAAACTAAAAAAGCTTTCCGTGACTATGGAGAAGAAAGGACTTGGAGCGAGGCTTAAAAGATTATTCCAGATCTTCGTTTCTCCAGATCTCCTGGAGGTTGCCAATTGTAGTAAAAACTATAACGTGGGGTGCCAGGATTTGAGAAACGGCTTCTCTTAAGACCGGCCAAAATCTTTACAGGCCACTTCAAAGCTGCTTCATATCTGCTTTCTAACTCTGTATTCATTTTCACTTCAGCCCACAACGTTGCCTTTTCATTTGAGTTAAACCCCACAGAAACCACTGCAGCAAAAGAGGACTCCATTTAACTGCGCCCATTGAGCCTCTAATGCTAATAGACAAATAACAAAGTACCGCACAGAGTTGAAAGCGGAGGCACATGCATTTGGTTACGACTGAATGGAGTGTAAGTCCTTCTCAGAGACTTCCTCCGAGTCCCGTGAAGAGCAACTTGTTGGTATTTCCCTGAATCAGATCCTTTCTTCCCTGTTCCCCCCCTTCCCATTTCAAAGACGGGTCCAGCTGGGACGTCCCGCCTTCTCTACCTCCATCACAGCAGTGTCTTCCTGTCATCCCCCGCTTTCTCACCTCATCCTTATCCTCTCTCCCGTTAGTCACATAAGCCCATCAAAGCAAAGACCACCACTTCTGTGACTGGCCTACTGTACTTGAAAGCAGCCAAAACCAAAACACCAATCAAAGCAAGCATATATAACATGTGCGTGTGAAACCTAGGCCTGCTGAAGTAAACACGTTAACTTATGAGGTTAATTAAATATGTTTAACAGCGTTACATTTAACACAGTTAATGCATTTAGCTAATTTGACATTAAAATGTCTAAAGCCTGGTCAGAACACAACCGGGAGGGCTCTTGTTTATCAGTGAGCGATAGAGAAAGACTTTTTTGAGAGATCGTTAAATAAACACTACTCAAAGATTGATAGGAAATTTCACAATTAGTTACAAAGAAGCATTAAGCGACTCACTGAACTAAACATGAATATTTCAATTTGAAGTATAAACCAAAATCTAAGTCATGCAATAAGCAGTAATCTTTCTTTCACCAAATCAGTCTCAAAACTAATAATTCATACTTAATTCATAAACATGAGCCAAAGTTTAAAATCCTGAAAACAGTGGTCAACAAGATATATATAATATATATAAAAGAGATACATTTCGATAGCTATCACAGTTTTTTAGCCTAATTAGGACATGAAAACAGACTGACATTTAAGCTGTCACATGATATCTCATATGAGTGTCGTGACAATTTAACCACATCATATTACTGATGATTTATAACGTGTCCCTCCTCCACTAATTGGATCGTTCCAACACTCCCTGAATTCACTTTTTAATCAAATCCAGATGAAAGCATTTTCAGTTATTCGCACAAGTTATTTGCATGCCTTTATAGGAAGAAATTTAATTATAATAATTAGATTTAATTATAACAATTCTATTAAATAAAGCATTGGGACACAAACTAGTATTATCACCTAACATGAGAAAAAAAACCTTGATGGCACCACCAACGTGACTAACTTTTGACTTCACAGATGGAATAAATAATTGTCTTCTTCTTTGCGTCTTATTTTTTTGAGGTTTAATGTTTTGTTTTTGCTGTTACAAAAGTAGCTTTAATTAAGCAAAATCATAACGCGTGTGTAATCACATCGCCTACAGAAATCATTATTTGAATCTAACTGCCCAAGTGAAATAGAAGAAGGACGAGTTTTTTTTGTTTGTCGTATAGCGCTTTGTCTTTCTTTGAAACAAGTCGACAAAAGCCTTAATGACCCAAAAACTGCAGACAGACACATATAAGCTCCTTTTTACAGATAAACTGGTTTGTTTCTTGGATTTCTAGTCCAGGCACGAAAGACAGACAGAAACCAGGCCAACTGTAAATGAAGTCTTATTGATTTTACAAGGAAAACTTTGAGGTCTCGCCCAGGTGAGGAGAAAACAACAACTCTGCCTCATTTCAGCTGAATGGCAGTAAGCCGCTCGATTGATTCCTTTAAGAACCGTGTGAACATGCTGTGAATGGCTTGGTGGAGATGTATTCACAAGCTCTATTCTGTTTTACTGAGAATGTCAGAATTACTTCTTTTAAAGCTGGAGGCTGTAGTAAACAGCTTAGCATGACATCAGGGCACCAGCATTCTGCTTCGTTGCTGGACTAATATCGGCTTCTGTCGGCCAGAACTGGACAGTGTGATAAGTTACAATGTCATATGAGTAGCTAACACTAAACCGGTCACATTTTAGCAGCTAATGAGAGCCTTTCAGCACTAACCATTTGACAGACTGAGTATTTCTGTTGTGGACAGAGAGGAATGTGGAAACATCATCTCTATACAGCAGCAAGTGTCAGCAACACTGTGAAAAAAATGTACAAATATTATGGCATTCATTTTCATTAGTTTGTACAAGGATCGTTGCTGTACATTCTAATTATAGTGAATGTACAAATTATAAATAGTACATTCTAAAATTATTTGTCACATAATAATAATTATTTGACATATGCATTTATAGTTTATTTGATTAAAACACACACACACAAACATATAAATATATTTGTATTAATATTCATGTGTATATATAATGCGGATAAGGTTCTGGCAGAAAATGACCAGTACATTTTCTTTTTAGCACATGAACAATTGATTTGCAAAAACAGATAACTCAGTCTCTAACAGTTTTTAAAAAACTTTTTTTTTTTCTTCGTGCATTCCAATTAATCACAATCAAGCCATAGTTGGTTTATTTTGATTAGGTTAAAAAATTGCAAAAAAATACAGCTAACTAACAAAATAAAAAACACGATGACATACAAAAAAAAACTCATGATAGAAGCCCACTTAATAGAGGTCTGCTTAAATAAACACATGCATGAAATATTGTTTTTAGTTACAATTTTTGGAAATATTACTATATAAGAGAGTGGACATATTTATTCAAAATAATAAGATGACTAATGAGAATCAAGCATTCAGAACAGTTGAATTTTAATATGTGTTCTGAGGAAACCTCAGCTGAACTAAGACTGTTGGGAAAAGTGCAGAAATATAATTATAATTCAGCAGTTTAGGAAAAAACACCCACTCTGTCTCTTCACCTGTGTGTTTTCATGAATTTCCATGGCGTGCGTGTGCTAAGAAGGGCCTCTGCAATTTTCCCACATTATTACAGATGGCACAGCTAATGACTTCTTCCATCAGGCATCTTTGAGACATGCACACAGCACTTATTTCCAAGCGCTGCAAATAATTTTGACAAATGGAATGTTCCATATGCGGCTGCATTCTGTTCTGGTGCCAGAACTGGAGTGCCAATTCACGAGAGGCTCCAATCAGCGCCATCTGATGCCGTGCCACACAGTTGTTCACTGTAACACATTTAAATACCACACAGAGTCAATACGGATGGTTTCAGATGTGACACGCAACGCTCAAAGACTTTAACTGTGCTGCTTTGGGGAGAGAGTGATTTCTTTCTTGCTTTGTTTTAATCTCTAAAGCCAAAAATCGAAATCCCAGTGTCTATATGACTGGAAATATATCTACATTTCTGTACAATGAGTTTGTAGACATGGCCTTGGGTTTATCTTTAGCATCAATCTCAGATGGACAAATGGGAAGACATTGATCATTCCCACAGCCCCACTAGTGGAGCACTAAATTGCACAGCAATGTGACAGTTTTGTCTCAAGTGTCCACTTCAGAGAAGTGAGAGCACATCTGTCCTCATATCGCTCTCAATATTCTGGATGTCTGTGATGAGATGCATTCATGCTCTAAAATACCTGCAGCACATTTTGTAAATGAACAGAAAACACCCTTGTTATGTTAATTCAAGTGACAATGGTATGCCCATGTTTACTCCTAAAAGAAGAAATAAGAAATCAAAGAGAACTGATATACATTAAAACCACTTTAAAATTGATCAATGTATTATATATATATATATATATATATATATATATATCTTAAGTACATAACTCCACATGTGTTCATTCATAGTTTTGACGCCTTCAGTGATGCCTACCAATGCAAATGGTCATGAAAATAAAGAAAACACATTGAATCAGAATGTGTGTCCAAACGTTTGGCCTGTACTGTACATACATACATACATACTATAACACAAACCAGATATGCACTTTGGAGGAAAAGCAAATAATTTGCTTGGTCCAAGAGAAACAATTGTGATATTAAAGACATATCCTCTGTGATTTTTGCATAAGCATTTGTGTAAAAAAACAGCATCAACAGCAAATTTCTTTGTGATTATTTTCTAAAAGTAAAATTACATGCCAAACCACAGTAGCTGATACGGAAGAAATACCAGCCATCATTAATTCTCATTAGGGTGGTATACTACTTCCTCTATTTTATGCTCTAAAGGAGAGAGAGAGAGCATTAGTCATTGTAGCTACAGTCTCATTATAATAATGAAAGGCATGTCTGAGGACAGAAGAGAGGAGATAAGCTTCAGCTGACCCTGTGCATGTGTTTATGTAGAGAGAAACAGACAGAAACAATCAAACAGTGAAGCAACTTTACTAGAATCTGAGGAACAATCAGTGACGCCACTCGCCATCAAAAGACTCTTATGCTGTTATTGTTTTGGAGCGAGAGAGAGGTTAAAACACTCGTTCCCACTCTATCAGGCAGGTTTATGGCTGTTTGACTCATTATGGCAGACGTCAATGCCTGTATTTAAGGTAATTTACGGCGGTAAAAACAAGATTGAATGATGGAGTACTAATGTTTTTCTAGCAGGCAGGCTTTTAGGCTTCCGTACAGGAAAACACATGTGAACATTATATTCTTCCACAAACCATTTCCTACACGTGTATTACTCTCAACAACCCACATCAATGTTGTTGAGGTAAAATATTGAAAGTATTAAGATTTTAAAGTCCTTAAATGTTAAAATGACCAACAATGGCGGCTGTGTAGTAGCAGATTAAACTTAATTGTTCATTTATTCCACACTTTGTTTGAAATGGTGTAGTTTCTATCATTGTGCTGTCGGTTCAATCTGTTCCTGACTGAGTCGTCTATACGCACAAGCGACGTACTTCTCAAACAACAGCACTCTGTTTATCCCTGTTTGACCGTCCAGACAACACAGACACATTTCATGCTCCATGAACTACAGCATCAATGCTTACTGCATGACTAAAATTAACACATTAAACAAATACAGGCCTAGCCGCTTTACATGAAGACACAAACTACTGCAAAACCTCTTTGTTATAGGAATGAGGAAGAAGTTTTCCAGGTAACAATTAGAGTTGGACAATGCAACTAAAACCACATCTGTTTCCAAAAAAGGTCAGGTAAATGTATAAATGCAAATAAATATAGAAACGATAAATCCATGAAAAAAAAAGAAGAAAAATTTGTATGTATATATAAATACACACACATACAATATATATTTAAAAAATATTTACATGCATGTAAATTTTTTATTATACATAAATATATTTCTTAAAGTTTTCCTTAAATATATACATATGCATGTGTTTGTATTTAGAAATACACTTTTATTTTGGATGCAGTTAATCACGATGAATTGTTTGACACTAAATCACAAAAGTAGTAAAGTTAGTATAAATTATATTAAAAAGTTAGTAAAATTATATAATTTTATACGCTGTTATATTACTAAATACAAATACATTAATCTTTTACAATTTTTTACATAAAATTAATTTAATGTGAAATCATAATAAATACATGAAAACTAAATCTTAAATATATATTAGATTATATTATTAATACATATATACAGTATATATATATGTATATATTAGATTTTCATATTAGATTTTTGTATTTGTAAATGTATTTAATATAGAGAGAGAGAAAGAGAGAAAATAACTTTTTACAACTAATTTTACAATTAAATTACAAAACAAAAAATTATTTAATTTATACTTATAAACACATTAAGTCATATATAAACATTTTAAGAATACATAAAAATATAAATACTAATATAATTAATATAATTAATATTCTTTTTAATTATAATATAAAATATAACATACAATAAACGCAATATCTTTAATACATTAATATATATCTTTAATTTTATTACTGTGAATTAATTGTGAAAAACTGATGTCACATAGCCTTAGCAACCATGAAACAAAAGGTTTGTATGCTCACGCAATTATAATTACCTTTTCATCAAGCCTAGCAAAGAGCTTTTCTCTGAGCACTGAGCACAAGTCATGGATCAGTCTGACAACCTAATGACTCTCTCTGGGCTTATCAAGAAAGTCATCAATGCTTTTAAAAAAGCAGCGGGCTGTTCGTACCATAAATGTCATTCTTCAGGGCAAGTTGAACCAGGTACCTTCAGACAATTATGCAACCTGGAGAAGAGAAAGAGGACGATTACACAACCTGTTTTCCAATCACTCTGCGGTTGTGCTCCTAAACTTTATCCCATGCGAATGCCTCTGATCAAACAAATAGCTGGGATTTTTGACATAATGAGCAGCAGCTCCGCTGTTTGCATTCGCCTCATAGCAACAGCCCCATTCTGCTACTTTCATTATACAAAAAAACTAATTAAGTGTGTTTGAAACTCATTGAATAGCAAAACCCCTCCTTCCCTGCCCCCTAAAAGCCAACATTAAATATCCCTGGACTCTCTCAAGCCTGTTTTCAGCATCTCTGATTACATGCAAATGAAGTGTAGGGTTCTATTGAGACCACCAGCACCTCTCCCCTCCCCTCCCCTCCCCACAGGCTCCGGTGACCTCCACAAGCCCCTCTGTCTCCCTTCGGGGTGCAGACGAGCCCTCCCTCCACGGCTGGCCGCAGGAGGGCCGGGGCTCTGATGACACACCGGGGAGAAACTAAGAGAGGGGGAAAAAGGTCTATTAAAGAGACAATGTGCTTCACAATAATCACCTGCCTGACTCTCGTCCATTACACACCGAAACCCTGCAGCGCCTTCTTAGAGGTCAGCCAAGGAGCTCATTTAAATAGAGATGCATTTATCTGTTTGCGGGTGACTTATGGCCTGTCGGATTGAGGCGCTGCTGGTAAACAGCGATTCCTACTGGTTCCCAAGACTGCAGATAGCTGGGAATCATGGGGTATTTATTGATCTCCAAGAAGCGTGTGACGTAGACGCAGAATAATAATAATACTGTCACTGCTTTCTGTCGTTGGAGGCCCTGGTATTGTTATCATTTAAACATTAAAATCATATTCTGAGGTACTCAGAAACGCATTTGGCTACATCATATTTGAATATGTGTGAATGCTAATATGAACAGATATCATTTTAATGCTTAGATGGCTTTAATATGTAATATACTTTATTATTTGTGCAAGAATTGGAATTTGTTGGTGAGACTGGAATAATAAAAAAAAAATGCCGTGCCGCGTAGACATATAAATATAAATAGACATTAAAAATAAAAATAAAATCAACAAAAAAATCTAAGAAAGCAGGCATAAAAATGTCAAATATTGAAAAATCTTATTTGAAAAGTTTGGTTATATGTATGATAATTATGGTAATTAATACAACTTTATAAATTCCATAAATTCTATAAATTAAATCACTATATAAATGGATTTAATAAATGTCTAAATAATTTTTTTTTTTTTTTTTTAAATCATACATGCATAATAAATAGACGTGTAAGTAAATAAATAAAGTACACATAACATGTCATTACATCATTTAAAAATTCAAAATGTCAAAATAACATCAAGGTGACAAGAAATATATATATACACATAAAGTAATACAAATAAATTGTGTTATAAATATTGTATAAACATGTAGACATATGTAAATAAATGTAAATAATAAATACAAATATAATCCATTTTAATCCATAAATAGATGTGTCTGCGTAATACAACATTTGGATATGTAAAAATATGTAAAATACATGTTAAAAATAACATTATTAAAATAAAAATGCTCATATGAGACATCTTAGATCTTCTTTGATGCCAGATATCAAAATGAATAATGAATGTTTAGTTATAGTTATAGTTAGTTATAGTTTAACAAATATAATAATAATATAATAAATAATATAATATATCATTTAACATGCGTGTAACAAATAAAAAGTAAGAATTGAAAAACTTTTTGTGCTTTATCAACATGTAGCAGTATGTGATGCATGTAGGCATGAAATCTGAGACTCTGTGCTGGACAAAATGAGATTGGTCACAGGAGACACATATGAGATGCACGTTAATAACAGGTGTAAACAGGGCCAGAGTTACACACCCCGGGTCAGATACACTCTCCCAACATGAACGCTTTCAGCCAGTTAAAACTGAAAAGCTTTTAAGCTTTTATGGATTGTGCAGATCTCCGTTTAACAACCCAGACGAGACACGTTGCATCACCCTAAAGTCTTTTATCCACATCCAGATCTGATTGTACAAAGAGCAGAGGGGTTAGGACCCAGGCGGAGTTGTTGTGGTCTGTCTAGGTCTGGTCCCTTTTGATTTACACATCCAGTATCTCCATATCTGTCATCCATTTCCTCCCATTTAACTTTATGACTCTTGGTGACTGTTTGAAGATCAGTGGAGGAGGACGGACCGCTGCGGGGAAAGGGAAGTCAGAAGTCTCACGAACAAAGTGTCTATATGTGTCTCTCTCTCACACACAGCATGTCTTGTTCTTCTCAAAGCCAGTGTCACTCCTCAGAACCGGGTCGTTGAGCCTGATGAACACACCACTTAAGAGATGTTGAACAAACAGAGAGCCGTAATTACCAAGAAAGACATGAAGAGGAACTCAAGAGTGCCATCGCTGAAAATCAAGAAGTTCAAGGAGCAAATAAGCTTTGAGATGCTTGCTATGGGGCCTCTTTGCGCTAATATGAGCGCTGACTGAATGCAGCTGAAATTGTAGCTCTATGGAAACTCTAACGGGGTCTCTGTGTATCCTTGAGAAGGGGCAAGGGAAAGGGCAATGGGTGGGACGCTGCATTGTGGCTAAAGCATTATTCAGATTAATGTGACAGTGTTTGGGTATTAGTGCCTGTTGAATCATCATCATGATGGAAACTAAAAGGCAGCTATTTGTTTTGTCTTCATTAACTCCAGAGTCAGAAGTTCAGATAAGGCCAAACGTTTGGAAGTGAAAAAAACCCCAATGCCTTTCATGTGCCGCAGCAAATTTGAAACAGGCAGAGAACTATAATTTAGAGCAATAAAGAGAAAATCAATGTTAAACAGTTCCATGTTACTGTCCTGTTTGACATCCATATAGATCCCATTGGAACATTATAATAATAAGCCGATTGTGAAACTGATGCCATGAAGAACCATGAAGAACTTCCTTCATTTTAATATTAATGATGGTGTAGAAAACATGTTAGTTTATCTTAATCAGGATTTGAATCAAATGCCTTCATTTGATGATTATTTAGTTTTGGGGAGTAATTAAGAATAAACTGACACATTGAAAAAGATCAATGATCAGTCATGTCCACCCTTTGCTAAGCATTTAAATACAAACCGGATTCCAAAAAAGTTTTGGTAGTAGCAATAAGAGGCTGGAAAAAGTAAATTTGAGCATAACAAAGAGCTGGAAGACCAATTAACACTAATTAGGTTAATTGGCAACATGATTGGGTATAAAAAGAGCTTCTCAGAGTGG
>JAUYWG010000053.1:2932496-2949897 GCA_034779775.1 Enteromius afrohamiltoni
CTTTGAGAAATGTTAAAACAAACTATATTACAAACTTTCCATTAAGACCCTAAAGAATCATATTAGCTTGTGGAAAATTGACTCCTTTAAGAACATTCTGCTTTAAAACTAGTGATTTTTTTATTAGTATAAACTGCCAGATATGGCAATTTGTGCAATTTAATCACATGTAAATAAATCAAACATAAAAAGTCTGGCATTATTTATACATCTTCCACTTGATGAAGAAGATATTTTGAAGAATGTTGGTAATCAAACAGTGGATGGTAGCCTTTGATTTCCTTTTTTTTTATTTGTTATAATATGGAAGTCAATGACTGCTGTCAACTCTTTGGTTACCAACATTCTTCAAAATATCTTCTTTTGTGTGTTCACCTGAACAAAGAAACAATCAAATTTCTAAGGTCTCTAAATGAAATTTAAATGCCTTTTCAAAATTGTATGTTTTAGCAATAAAAGTTCATTAGTGTACTTCTAAAATGTGTTGCTTCGGACACCCACATCTTTTTGCTTTTTTATTTTTACAGATTTTTATGAATGCTAGTTAATATTGCAAAATGAATACTTACTGGACTAAAGCAATTTTAGTTTACTTGATTGCCCATACATCATTTACAGAAATATCAAGTTAAACGTGACTCAAATGTGAAATATCGCTCAATTATCACTGTATGTCATTGCATTATATATTTTGTCTCCCACAATAAAACCACAGAGCTTTGATCATTAAACTAAGCAAATATAATCTATATAATAAAATAGTATAATTTTGTGAGATATGGAGGTACAACTGATAATCACATGCATTTTATGTAAGTAGCCTGTTATAAAGATTAGTTTTGTTCATTAAAAAGC
This sequence comes from Enteromius afrohamiltoni, assembly GCA_034779775.1. NCBI lineage: Eukaryota > Metazoa > Chordata > Actinopteri > Cypriniformes > Cyprinidae > Enteromius > Enteromius afrohamiltoni. The sequence goes on from JAUYWG010000053.1 coordinate 2,933,352, forward strand.
CATTTTTGGAAAGACTGAAATGTAATTAAGTAATAATGATAGTTTTCATTTAATAAATTAAGGCAGCAGACAATGAGACTAAGATGCTCACAGCTGAACATTAATGCAAAGTCAGTCCTGCTGCTACTGACGGGTGTCCCATGTGGATTCTGCCATAATTCAGACCAACATATAGTGCCCTTAGGCTATTATTAAGTTCAGCATGGTTGTCATGTTTGATATGTCCAACACATGCGGCTGTGATTGTACCGCTGTTCAGACAAAACATAAGGAACAAGAGAATCCTTTATGTTAGTAACAGAGATCTTACAACTTCAACAAAAACATTATTTGACTCCTTCTAGAAGATAATTTTGACAATGAACTATACAAGTATAGCAGACAAAACCCTAAAACTAAATCTTAGATGATTTAGATGTCAATTGTGTTAATGTTATAAAGGTTACTGTAATAAAAACATTTGAAAAAGAAGCATTACCGCTGGGACACGTGCAGATGCTCTGGATGTGATCGTGACTTTTAGCCTATACGAAAGAGTGAAGATTAGAAGAAAATAAAGGCTGTATGGGGCACTGATGTGTTACAAGTCAAAAGTTTAATCGAATCGTCTGTACAGGACGTCCCAGCCGAAACAACAAAGCTTATCTAGACATCTGAGCTGAGCTGCCTGAGGTCAGGACATTGTCCAAGAAGTTGTTTCCTCACAGATTTGTTTACTCTTACCACACAAATTCTCACTTATGAAATCCCAGCTTTGTACTTTAAACTGGCTGTGATCCGGTCCAAAGGTCTTTAAAATCAAACAAAAGGAAAGCAAGAATAGATCTAGCTACCTAAAGTAAAACATGGAGAGGTGAAGCTGTAGCTAAAGAGAACAGCGTCAGCTAAAAGTGAGAAGTGAGGCCCCTTTATTCTGTGTGGAGTTCACACAATAGCGGTCAGACCAGGCGCTCTTCAGCGTCTATTTACTGTCAGCCTGCGGATCGTTAAGAGTATTAATGGTGGGGTAATGTGGACCTGCACAATGCCAATTACCCCCTCTCGTCACACAGACCTCTCTCAACAGCCCCTTCACACCCATTACCCCGTGAACACGTGAACACTGCACACTTTATATGGAAATATATAAGGACTTTTCTACAACAAATACACACTGATCTGTGTGTCTGGAGTGCAGACGGAAGATTTACATGCAGCAGAACAAAAAAGATGGTGTTTTTTTTAAAGAAATTAATATTTTGAATTCAGCAAGAATTAATTAAATGGAACAAAAATAATAATAAAGTTTTAAGCAGCACAACTCTTTACAACACAGATAATAATACGAACAGTTTTTTAAACATCAAATCTGAAGGATCACTGGAGTAATAGCACTGAAAACTCTCACTGAAAAAGCTTAGCATCACAGGAATAAATTACATTTCAAAAAAATATTTGAATATAGTGATGCAAAATGATTCATCATGATTTATGTTTATAATTTATTATGTATTTATAAATGTGCACACATACAGGATATATTTAGAAAATATTTTATAACATATAAATATATTTAAACAACATCTTTCTTAAAAATATACATGCATAAGTATATTTGTATATGAAAAATAAATACACACAGCACCAACACATATATTATGTAAACCAAAAACCTTTATTTTGGATGTAATTAATCGCAATTAATCGTTTGGCAGCACTTATTCAAATAGATAAATTAAATACACAAAGAAATTACCTGAAGTGAGAAAACACCTATCATGTCAAATTTCTAAATCCACGTAAAATAATCTCATACAAAGAAATCACATACTTACATATTGATCAAGCAAAATGAAAGTAATACAGTAAAAGCACATTGGAGGCTGATACTTCAAGTATACTTACAGGCTTGCTGTAGTCATGTGGAGGATGAGTGTGTTCCACGGATGTTCTCTATTTGTGGTTCTATGATGCTGTTACAGTTTAGTTCTCTGTTCTGGTGCCACGTCTTAGACTGCTTTGTTTGAAACATCTGAAAGAAACTCTTTATGAGATAAACAGCATTTCCACCAAAGCCTGAGAGCTCTTTGAGCAGAGACGACAACAAGAGACTCGAAATGTCATACAGTATATAAAACCAAACGATGCAGCCAACACTTTATGGCCCACTTCATAAAGAAAAACTTCATAGCTCATATCCTGCATCTTCGGATGCATTTGCTGTCTTCCAAATGTCAAACAACCCACGTAATTGGCCTGGTTTCCATATGTCTCATATGTCTTATTGACAGATCAAAATCTTTATTTGCTTTCACAGATTCAGCGTAATTAAAGTGAAGGAGCACAGATTTAAGAGCCAAAACTGATCTTTTCAATGGTTTTGAAATAAATCCACATTCAGTATGTGAAACGGATCTATAATCTGAAGGAAATGAGTTTGTGTAATGCAGCGGCCCGTTTCTTAACCGAGAAGATAATACCGACTGACTTTTTGCTTTGCTTTTCTAATCCCTGCAGCATTTGCTTTAACCGGGGGGTTATGTGGATACGGTTGTCACGGCAACATCTTATCAGCCACCGGTCCTCCTGCATCCCTTCTCCGCCCCTCCATCATTCATCCTGGTGATTTGGGCGTAATTAAAACACACTCACGCTCCCGGAGACGCTTTACACATCTTCAATTTATAAAGGTGCTCTGGGTCCCTCTGGGTCTTTGAAATGGGTTGGACATGGTGGGGTGTTTTTTCAATCAAAATGACTGCTGTGAAGGTCACAATTTGTAGAAAAAAACGAATGTTACAGCTACAGTTTCTAACGTGAAAATAGCAAGGTAGAGAAGTTATTGCATGTATGTTATATTAGTTATTTTGGTAAAATATTTTAGCATAACAAACATTAACTGTATTTATAATACATGTAATACATATTTTTTTGCCCTCTTTATTAACTTATTATGAAAGTAGCAATACAATAGGCAGGATTACGACCACTCATTGTAAAATAAACCTCTTTGGGATAATTCTCATCTTTTTTTCTTTGGTCCACACTGGGTTTATTGTTTTGTGATTGTGATTTTCTGACTTTAAATTAAATACAGTTTTTTAACATATAAATAAATTCTTTCAGATATAAAAACTGACATGTTATTGCCATGACATGACAATAATATCATTTATAATCATACATTCATTAGCTAAATGGATTTCGTCTTTAAATCCATAATTTAGCTTATAAAATGCTTAAAATCCAGGTTACATGGTGAATTATTTCATGCTGTCACGGCCCATGTGGATTAATAAATCAACATTGCAGCTGTGGGCTTATCAGCATCTCACATTCTAATAACTCGTATCACATGGCAGTTATCCACCACAGGATAATCAGGATTAATACATTCACAGTTCTATATAATTACTCTCTTCTGATTGATCAAAGTGTCCATCACAGCCTGGCACCGAGACATTAAACCACAAAATAAATATACCAATTTTTCCATGTATAAATCAAATAATACGCAGAGCTGATTAAATAAAGCGCCTGGGAGTTGACTGTATAATCATTCTATGAAAGCATAACCTTGACTATTTTAAGGCTCCTCGCTCGGTTACTTGAGAACGGCTCCTAATAAACACAAAGCCGTCCACACTTTCATCACACTCTCAATTACCCTGAGATGTGTTTACTCAGGATGACGTTTCTCCCTCAGCATCGCATCGCTCACACCATCAGAGGCGTAAATCACCCCGCTCACCATTTTCCTGGTCTTTGGCGGTATCCCTTAATCGCCTTAATTAAATGGCGACTGCGGCTCCAAAAATAACTTGGACTTTCCAGCGCTCTAAAGGCCAGATCAAACAAACATCTGCAGAGAGCTCGTGAGGGTCTGCGGTAAGAGGCGGGGACCGACGACGGCCCTCAGAGACTGCAGCAGGCCCCTCGCGAGCGTCACCGAATAAAAGATGGACTCCATTAGGGCCTGACGGTTTAAGATCTGCTTCGTGTTAGGAAAACTGTGAGGCTTTCCTGCCTCCCTCCAATGTGCCACTTCAATCCTGACTCTGGGTTTCTCTAAAGCTCATGGATTAGTATCTGCTTTCCTAAGCGCTGCTTGGCCACTCTGATGTCTTTCTGCTGTCCGTCAGGTGAAAAAAATAACCAAAAACACTGCTTTCCTTTGAAATATGAGAATTATGATACATGCCTACATATTTCAAGTATGTGGGAGCCGGCATGTCGAAAATCAACTGGTTTAGTTGTGCTGACCATTTATTAGACCATCCCATCCTCACTTCGACATGTAAAAAAGATTGCAGTAACTTTCAGTGGGTTTTTGTAACTTATTATATACTTGGGGTTTTTTTTAAACGCAACTTCATTCAAGGAGCCGGGGAATCAAACCTATGATCTTGATTTTTCTAGTGCTATATTTAAAAAATAAATAAATAAATATATATATATATATATATATATATACACATACACACACGGAACATGATCTTTACTTAACATCCTGATGATTTTTGGCATCATTTTGACCCATGCAATGTATTTTGGCTATTGCTACAAATACAGTGACTTAAGACTGGTTTTGTGTCCATGACCACACACACACATATGCATACATATATATATATATATATATATATACACACAAATGATTAATCACATCCAAAATAAAAGTCACTTGTGTTCAACAGAAGAAAGACATGCATAAAGGTTTAGAACAACATGTGGGTGAATAAATTACTGAATTTTTAATTTACTACAAGCAAAAAGGTGTAATAAGCTTATTATAATAAGCTCTCAGGCTTTGGTTTAAGTTTCTTTCAGATATTTTAAACGAAGCATCACATCTGGAGTCTGAGACATGGCAACTGAACTGTAATACATTTTCAAAAGGTTATCACCTCAAGAAAGCACCAATACTATAATTTCCAATAAGTAAAAAAATATATATAGTACCTTGAATTTCAATTTGCAGTTGATCCTAGAGAAGGAGGAAGATCACTCAACCTGAATATCAACAACAAATAAACCACCATCACAATGCAATAACAACCAATCACAACATCCTATCATCCACATAGTGGCAGCTTGCATTATGGTTTATTTCTAAGCGTATTTCTTATAAATAGATGTACAAATCTAGTTTATAATATTAGCTATTCCTCCACTTGAAACATTACTGGAAAGTCTGGAGCCCAATGAGAAACAGATATGCCACCAAGACCACTTTATTAGCGCCAAACGATTTCAGATTTCATTCTACAGAAATCACTTCAATAAGGACTGCATATTTTTTCTGCTGTAAATATTTTACAGGGGTCTGGGGTGGGGTACCACAGTCTTCAAAACCCAGCTGTCCAATTCTCAAGTTCTAAATCAAAAACGGCACTATACGTTTTCATTGTTTTGAGAGCTTTCTACAGTCCACCCATATTCCATGAAAGTTTTAAGACTCTCCCCTTCAGTCCTGTTTTTGAAACCATTAATCAATTCACTGGAAATAGCGCATGGAGAGTGTATTGTTCTCAGAGAAAGAGGTGGAAACAAAGACATTTTAAGAGCACCTAGAGACCACAAAGCATTCAACATTAATTCTGTTTTAGACACTCAGTCTAAGAAAGATGGAGAGAGAAATAGAGCAGTTTTTCTGTCTTTACAGTACCTCTGTATCCAGGACCGTTCAATGCGATTTTGATGGGGTCTTCTTTCTTTCTGAACACATATTTAATCAATATCCATCTCCAGTCTCTTTCCATCAAAGGCTCCATGCAGCTTCATGTGTATATTTTGTCTGCCGCAATTCACAAAGGTCACCTGGAACTAATACACCTTAAATCTGTGAAACCAAAAAACAAATTACATGCAGGTTCCTGAGGACATGGCTTTCAGAAGCAGAAAATATCTGTAAGATTGGACAGAGATCTGTTTATAGCGGTGACAAACAACAATTGCACTTCTTGGAAACACATTTCGGTCTTTGGAATGTAACACAGACAAATAAAACAACTGAACAATAGTTCTTTGTTCTTTTGTAAGACAATTTGAAAAACCACTTCATTTGCATTCATAGATTGGTGAAGGCAAAAATCCCAATTTGTGGTAATTAGCATCCTGCATTTGCCGTTGGGACCCAGCGGGCGCATATGCAGGGATTTCTTCTGTCTGGTTTTGGCACACTGCCCGAGGCACAGATCAAACACACAGTAAAGCCACTGTAAGAAAGCAGCAGAAAACAGTAGGTATTCTGGGAAGGTATTAGAAATAGTCTCAACTCTGCTTTTGGTTTTCTGGCTCCACCTGTAAGAATCCCTAGCTGTCAGTGGCGCTGAATAATTAATATTCTCACAGACATATGCATGCTTCTGCACCGCCATCAATCTCACAGTCTGAGCCACTCAGCAGTTCACAACAGCTCTGCTCTTCATGCATGTGACTCATCGGGTTTTCTGTTAAGGAATGAATTAACTATGACTAAACACCATGTCAGGACTGTCATATTGAGTTTTTAGCGATTCCAGACAGGTAGTGACAATGAACAAAGATACATTTGATTCAATTCAGTTCAGTAAAATAAAATTAAAACTTTACAAGTGTTCAAGAGAGATACTCACAACAAAGATATAAAGATGTATTTGATTCAGGTGAGTTTAGTACAAATAAAATTAAAATAAAACAAAAAGGTTTAAAGGTGTGCCAAATAGATATTACAAATAAAGATGTGAAAATGTAAATTATATATATATATATATATATATATATAATTTCAGTTACATTCAGTAAAAAAAAAAGTAAATAAATATATATTTTTAATAAAAACTAATCCACTAATAATAATAATAATAATAAATTCCTTTAAAATACATTTTAAAAATAAAATAAAAAATATATGTCATAAAATAAAATAAAATACTCAGTTCAATCAAGTGATCATAGCAGCACTCTCTATGACTCTATTCTAGTCTATTACCGAATGGTCAAATACTGAAGTTCATGACCATTTCATTTTCTCTGTACAGCTGCTGAAACAGCTGTGTTTCTTTGATGTTGTGATACAGGGGTTGAGGATAAAAGCTGTTGTACTTCCTGTCCTCTCTCAGCATGCCTGCCGTCTCTGGCTCTGAGGGTCAGCGGCTGCACTCAAAGCAAACATCTGGAGACATCTGCTTCCCTCAGCCTTTACCTCATACAAAATCAGACTGACATCAGTGTCTTTGATGACACAAAACACTACAGTGTAAAAATCAGACAGCTTTTTGTGAACACTACATATTTGCACGACTTCAAGCTCTTCGGCAGCGACAGAAGGGATAAAAATCAATCTTATTTGCATTTCAGCCGAGTCAGACTCCCAGAAGGAATTTGTTTACATGCCCAAACCACTCACGACTGCATAATTGATAATGGAGCATCATCACCTAAGGTCAAACAACAACATTCTCACTCCCTTTATGGTTCTTTATCCCCACAAAATCAATGCTTTCTCGTATGTGCTCCTATGGCTAGAACAATGTGGCCGGTCTAATTCCAAGAAAACTGTATGTCCATCCATCATCTGATCTGGCAGTGTGAGCGCAGCCTCATTTCCATAAACACACACAGACAGCTTCCATCTGTAGCCCTTCACTGGACGCCAAACCTTACGCTGCATAATTAATCTCAGGCCGAGCGAGGAGCCATTAGCAAACACATTGTAGCTGCAGACGTATTTGCGGGACGAGTGCAACAACAAACGAGAATTTGGATGTCTTACGAGAGGGTTTTTTTTAACGTTTTCACAGTCTGAAGGAGAATTATTTGGCCAGTGTCCAGTACCCATCCTCCCCTGTGGTTCTCTTATCCATAGAGGCTCCATTAAAATCCCGGAGCGAGATAATCAAACCCCTCCCAAACACCAATTAACATGCATTCAGCCCAGCGGCGCAACACTTGGCCAAGAAATCTGCACTGTGTCCAAACAAACTCTCACATTTGACTAGGAGAAGTTAATAGTCTCATTAAATAAGCTCAACTCCCCATCAGTGCTGAGACATTTGGGCTGTTGAAGATAAAGCAATAATCTTAACGCAATGATGTAACTATCAAACGCATTCTTCAGAACTGTGAGAATTATTTTTATATGGGAAAGCAGCTGACATCCAATAGTTGTGGTGAAATTTGTCTGCAAAAAAAAAAAAAAAGGTTGGATTCATTAACATACATTTAAAATGTAAAAATTCAAATAAATCAACATTAAAATCTAAAGCAAATATGAATTAACAATGAAAAGAGGTATATTTAAAAATAACCTAGTTTAATAAACGCAGGAAAAAAATGCCCATTTTGATACCTAATGCTTTAAATAACAGTAACTATTTGAACGTTGTTAAAACAATTTTTGATTCAAGGTTCACGAAACACAAAATAAAATTATAATATATTTATCACTTGCAGAAGTAAAATTTGATTCAGTTCATAAAATATAAAACAACAAAATGTAACTAATAATATGGTTACATATATCAAATTAAAGTAGCAGTTCACTTCCACAAGTAAAATCTCATAACACAAACTAAAAAAAAAATTAATAAAATAAAAATGCAATACAAATAGCAGCTCGTGTACAAGAACAACCTTCAAACTAATATCGAACTATATTTTAAAAATACATTTTACAATAATTTTTTTTTTATGTTAAAAAACATCCTCTGCACAAAACATTATTTATAGAATTATAAATATAATTAAATTATTAAAATGTTCTTCACAATTATAAGTCCACATGAACTGGAACTAGTTCATATAGATGTACACCAACCAAATCTAGGTTAGTAAATGCACACTAACCAAAACCATTCAAAATCTGCCATCATCCAGTCATAATTAATTATAAAGCACATATAAAAATAACTAAAGTTGGCCAAAGTGCTGTTCAAAGTATAGGCAAATACCAAAATACAAGACACAGAACAAAGAAGAGGCTTATGGTGCAGACTTTTTATAGGATGCCAGATTGATCCAAAACAGACAGACTAAAATCTCTACTGTGATATTGCTTTATATTTTATATCTATTTTAAAGAGTAGATGTCCAGGAGACAGATAGAGGTGGATGGTGTCTCAGCAGGTGGACACTTCGAGGCCTGACGTGAGGGAGTGATGTGTTTGGCAGGTGTTCAGTACCGAGGGTCACTCGGGTACAATCCCCACCGTCCTGAAGCTTAACGGCAGTAATTCATCACTGGAGGCACAACAACAAAGCGGTGGCACACTGAACTGGCCTAAATCTTCCTAGAAAGCCATTTATCTTTTAAAACTCTGGTTTGAGAGGGCAGGGAAGTTCTTTGTGCTTCTTATCATGACCCCAAACATCATTACTCAATGTCACCTTGCTCTTGTAGTGGAACAAAGCAAGAAATCTGTATCGAAGCTGGTCAGTGTCACTGATGGTAAGATAGTGAAGTCTGTGGATGTCCTACTTTCATCCAGATACGTGGCGTAACACTCTTCCTTCTACAACTTTAAAGCATCTGTGCTAATGTAACATTTAAACATTGCATGAAATTGAAGTTTGCAGGGTTTCAGCCCATTTTTGATGGCATATGCATGCTAATGCACTTCTAAAAGTTGAACTTTTAGCAGATGAACAGTTTCTCATTTCAGAGTTTTCTCTTTCAAAAACTACTTGACTTAAAAAAACAACAAAAAAATTATCTTTCACTTTATTTATTCCTTCTCTTTCTAGCTTGTACTTATTTGAACAATGCCTAAATGTAAAACAGATAAAAAAAGTGATAACTCTATACAATAATATGTTTATAGAATGACACATCAACTGAAATTATTGCTAATAATAATAACAATAATAATAATGATAATAATGAAAAAAAAAAAAATTGACGTTTTTCAATGTCAATAACATAAAATAAAATAGATTAAAAGCAGTACATTTCCACAAGTAAAATTAGATTGAATTCATAAAATATAATACAACAAAATGCAATTATAAATATAGTTAAGGTTAAATTTATCAGCTTGGGGTAGTATTTCTCAATAACTTAAAATATAAAAATAAATTAACAGTTCAAATGCAATAAAATCACATAATTAATAGCAGTTTCTTTAAGTAAAATTGCTTTCATAAATAAATATTTTAAGTAAAAATACATTTTCGATAACAGTTCACAATCTAAATTTAAATAAAATGTAACAAAAATACATTGAATTACATAAATCAATTTCACTGTTAGAAAATATTTGATAAAATACTGTAAAATGCAAATGAAATAAATGACCAGCAGAAGTTCACAAAAAAAAAAAAAAAAAAAAAAAAAATATATATATATATATATATATATATATATAAATTTAAAAAAAAGCTTGAGGTCATGAAATCCTAAAGCTGGCTTCATAAGCGTGGTATCTCAGAATCAATTAGCTATTCATTTTCCCCACACATAAAATACACACATTAGGAGGTCAAAATGGCATAAAGAGCCTTGATATATGTGCATATCTTTAATCCATTTCATTATCCTACCCTCATAATTTCCCAATAAACGCTTTCCAGAACCGCACTGCAGTTCAGAATCCTTAATGCGCATATAAATGCTTTCTGAACGACAGCGATTAAAACAGAAACTGGATCAGGAGATCTTTCTGCACTCATCAAATTAAATTACTGTGCATTAGCATAAAGTTAATCTGTCACTTTAGTTGGCTCAAATCATAACCACACTGGTCACTTTGTTGCAAATCACTGTCGGTATGAACAGCCCTATAATAGTTTTGCCTGTGCTCCTCGAGCAATCCTTTACCTCCAGATGGAATAGTTGGGGGAAAATGCAAACAATTCAAGAGTTTTCCCGAAAGCATCATCCTTCTGAAGGCACCATGATTAAATGCATGACATGTGACACAAAGCTGCTTCGTCCAATCACAGCTCACAATTGAACTCAACCAGCTATTGACATTCCTACCAAAACAGACCCTCCAAAGTATTCCCAAAAGACTTAAGCAGCGGTTTCTGATGGAAACGGTCGCCTGGTACACGTAGAGGAGGTGGGGGGAGGTTTACATGAGTTTTCTCTCCTCTACAGGACATTTCATGAGGAGAGTGGACAATGTCATGGTTAATTTCCAGCGGCTTCCTGCCGACACATCTGGCTTTGATAAACAGCTGGCTAAGAGTCACTTTAAGTGGATTTTTTGGGGTGGGAGATGCGGGAGGTGGGACTGATATGAGCTGACTGCAAAGCTTGGCCCACAAACCTAATCTTTAGAAAGCATTTAAAAGAAGTTTGAGTGATTTCAGGCCAGCGATTGGTTTCTGAGGCCTTCTCCTCTTTTCTTTGCAATTCGGTCCAGTTGTGCTGGCGGTTCTCTAGAGTATTCATTATAATCCAATCAGCTGACCTCAGCTCTCGGATGCATTAGATGAGGTTGATCATTTAGCGTTTGGACACACACAGCTGCTTATATAGTTAGTATAGATGCTACATATCATTAACCCAATGGAAAGATCAATCATATGAGAAATAATCTACAGTCGGCATAATGCTGAATACCACTGACATTAATGTATCTTGTCTTAGCCCACAGAACTGCAAATGAGCATTTGATATTTAAGTAACACAAAAGTATAACCACAGTACTTCACTTTGAATCCCTTACTAATCTTTTCTTCTCTTGGCTTCAAAATAAACAAAATAAACCATACTTTTACTGTTTCTTCAATATCACTGTACAAAAAAAAAGATTAGTAAAAGTTTCATCACAAACTTATGTCTAAGTCAAGTCAAATGTTAAAGTAGTTTAATATCATTTAAATTGAAATTATTTCTACAGTCAATTTAATTAGACTCAGCAGAAACTGACCTTTTTTCAAGGTTTAAGATTATAGTTTTTTTTTACAATGACCTCATGCATCTGCAAAAACACACTTAATGCTTAATATTTCTATATTACTATTATGCGGTTAATCGTTTGACAGCACTACATTTTAATGAAAGGATTTGTACCTGTTTCACTGTAATAATGGACAGTATGCCACTGATGCTTATAGACATACTGTATAATGAAACTAACCATGAGTAACTGAAAAACTACTTTACGTTTCTTCAGAGCAGCTGTGCATCACAGAGTTGCTCGTGTCTCTGGTCAGCATCACATCACACTAGCTTCTTCATTTCCAGACCTGCTCTTATCATCTGCACCAATCGCTCCATTGGCTGCTCTACAGCTGTGAAAGCCTAACATTCTCCCAGATGAGCTCTTTATATATAGATTCCACTCCTCCTCACGAGGTTCCTCTTCTTATACCTGCAGAAAAAACGGGGAAAAGTGCATTTTGTGCTATAGTGCTCTCTGACACAAGGCTGAAAACAACAATACTCTAGTTATTATTTTACTCTTTAACACATAGTCTGCCGGGAGTTCTTGCACCAAGGTCAAGATGGATCAAGATACTTCCATTAAAGTCTCAGATGGTACACTGGCAGACCACATCCTGTCTCTCTGATGCATACCGTAGACAAAAACTGCAATGGTTTATGAAAATCTCAAAGCTCCAATTACGATTGGCAGGTTTCATGCAATTTTACAGGAATTTATTGAACTGTTGGGAAATAAGATTTTTAAGTATTTACTAGGTACCAGGCTGCTGAGTCACTGTTGACTGCTCCTGCATTGGTTAAAAACTAGATACTTTACACAGTACTTTAAGTGGTTGTCTATGGAGTGCTGAACCAGAATAAACATTAAAATGGCTGCATGACTTAAGGCCATTGCACACATTGCCGTCCAGAAAATATACCAGGTTTGATTTTTTTTTGCAGATTTGCATCTGTAGCAATTATTTTGATAAGGAAAGGATGACGAATACAAAAAGTACGAAAAACACATTTATGAAAATTTCAGAACCAAGTGTGCAAGGACCTTTAAAAATGAATAAAACTGCTTACTAACCTTGCCTTATATCATTACATCCACGTTTTCAACCCAGTATCATGGAAACCCTGTAACTTTCACACAATCTACACAAATAATGCACATGAAGCAAACTAGGAATTATGTGTGTAACCCATACCCAGCAGTTTATATGCCTAGAAGGAATGATTTAGACAACTTTACAACTTAAATATCACAGATTTTTGCATTAATATAAGCACTTTATCTAAACTACAAGCTACTGCATGCATTACTATTATCCAAAACTGTGGGTAATTCTAGGCCAGAATGAGCTGTAAAATGGACCAGACTTCCTAGCGATAGTCAAAAGTCGGGTTCTGCGTTACTTCTTCCAAACTTTATCATATCTCAAGTGCTGAAAAGGAAACAGGATGCTTATTAGACAGGCATCATCAGTGCAGGACACTGCAAAGCAGCATCTGATAGCGGCTATCTCTCTCTATCTTCCCCTTTAATGGGAGAAACAGCAGTCTGAGACTAATGATGTGAAAAACCTCTCTCATGAAGTAATGCACTGCGCTGCCATTACCATGACAGAGTACAGTCCCGCTTGGACAGAAAGAACCCGACAAATGACGTCAACCTGAGGAGAAATGAGATGAAACTTTTAAAAGTTCAATTAAAAAGTCTGAAAAGCGCAAACAAAAACGGTTTAAGATGATACAGATGTTTAAAATTTATTTGAATAAAAAAGTACGGTCATACAGCAAACAACAGCACATATGGTTTCATTTAGCATTGATGCAAAAGACATTACAAAAAGTTCATTGTATCACTTGCACTGTCATCCAAATATGAGTTCCTGCGAAGTGAATAATTTAAGGCTGAGAACATCTCCTTCCTTTCAGGCACTTAGCAGTTTCCTGTCAGAGAGGTTTCACAGGGTCGTCGCTGTTAAAACACATCATTAGCAGAAGAGTCCGTATCGCCTTCGACAGAGCTGAGGCTGACAGACTCCTGATCCTGTTTGACTGACGGCAGCCTCACTGACAGCACTCTGACATCACTTCCTCCTCCTTCTGTGCGCAGAAAAATGTCTTCACCTGCGGGTCAACATTTGAATGAAAGCAAGTGAAACGACAAGCTTATAGCAATGGAAAAACATCATATATCAATTATATATACCTTATTCGGGATCACTAAGTTTGGCTCATTTTTACTAAAGAAATGAATTCTGTATTCTGACATTTCAATGCAATTAAGTCATCCTACTCAACCCAAATAATGAAGGCTTTCCAGTTAATGACAATGAACTCATCATCTGAACACACTGACATCAGCTGCTTATTAGGACATCTTTTAGAACCGTCACACTGGCCTGGCGCTGACACACTTCCACACACACAAACAAACACTCATCAGTCATTTCCTCTGTGTTTGGGGGGGCAGCGGGCAAGAGGCAGGGTGGGCATTTACCCAGATCAATGGGGCGTGTAGGAGAGGAAGTGTGAGTGAACAGAGACCTCGCGGGACCGCCGGGCACGCACTGATGGAGATCAGCAGGGAACTGGATTCTGACTCACACACACATACAACTGAGGACGATGCTCTTTCCTGTGTGTTTTCTCAAGCTGCTAGACAATATTGTCACTGGTGAGGAAAATCAAGCGCGGCGATACTGCATAAAGCAGACATACTACAGAGTTTTACTTTGTTAGATAAGCTTTCTTGCACTGCTGCAAAGTAGATTGCATATGGGATGTACTGATGCATTTGTAAAAACGCAAAACATATTTGTAATCAGTCATTGCTATCTTTTGCTTGGTGTCTCAGCAGGAAATATCAGTCTACATTTCCAAATAATCATTCTGCCATTAATTGCAATAATCCAGTGAGATTTGTATCTGACAACAACCACTGCTCCACAAAGAGATCAGTTACCATCATCACCCAGAAACAAAACAAACTGAGACAGACTAAATCCAGAAGAAATGTGAGAATGTCTCCAAGACCCTTTTATGCGTATACACACACCATTTTAAGATAAACTTCATTTAGCATTTTTAATAATTTATTTCTTTTGTGAGGCCCAACCAAATGTCCTCACAAAGTCAAAAATGTCAGGTTTTACTAGGAACAAGTAACAAGCCTGAAAACAAGCCATGAAAAGTGATGTTTTTCATGGTATGTCTACTTCAAAAATCCCTTACAGTATGCTTTGATCCACAAGACATCAATTTGATCTGCAGAACATTTACTAGGAGACCTAAAGAGATTTTTTTTTTTTTTTACATGAGCCTCTCCCATAATTTCCCTCCCACAAATACTGAGCTTCATTGGCTTGGACAGACTGAACAGCCTGCACATGGTTTTACTGGAGTGTGTTCAAAGCAAACTGACACAATCAGATTCGTTCAATAGATGATTAATAAAAGCCACTTCACGCCTAACGACTGAATCATAACCTGAATATAATAACAAGAAAAACCCTACAGATCTGAACATTTGATATGGATCGGCTATAATAACAAGACCATGTGGTGATACACTTTCACGTGGAAAATAAGGACTTGTCATAATTTGGACTGGGATTTGTCTTTTGTCTGTTGCCAGCACTGGCAAAATAACCTGAATAAGACAATAAAAAGCCAATAAGCACAAGCCCAGCCAGAAATATGGCAACGTCCTCATTAAAGAGTTTGTTTACCCCAAAATAAACATTGTGTCATCATTTTCTCACCCTCACGTTCCAAACACGTATGAGTTTATTTTACCAAAAAATAATAAACTTTAAAGAATGCTCATGCTACAACCAAGATGTGACTGTCAAGCTTCAAAAAGAGCATAAAAGCACTACAAAAGAAGTCCATATAAATCATACATCATATTTCAATTCTTCAGTAGCCATGCAATTGCTTTGTGTGATGAAATACTACAATTTAAGTTGTTATTCACATATAATTTTTTCTTGACAAACATGGTCACCATTCATTTTCATTGTACAGTAAAACCACATATAAACACCCCTTTTTGTGTTTTAAGTTTAGAAAAAAGTGTAAATAAGTGAGTTAAATTTCATTTTTAGGTGAACTGTTCCTTTAAGACATTGAGAAGAGGCTGAAACTCATTCACACTGGATATGATGACCTTCATGTCATACTGTTAAAAGAAAGAGGACTGAATAAGTAATGTTATTTCACACAAATATTCAAAGGTAAAAGTCCTTGGGGCATGTTTGCTTGCTGTAGTGTGTCTTTATGGCCGTCTGCAGTGAACACGGTCTCTGTGGAGCAGATGGGCCAGGTTTGGCACAGATTCTTGTTGGAAAACCCTGTGGCCTACAAACACTACTGACTGACTACAACACCTCAGGGTGGAGAGAGCGAGCAAATGAAGGCAGTGAAAGGGAAAGAATGAAAACAGAGGAATAGACAGATGAAAAGAGAGTGGGAGTTTGTCCACCAACAGAAACAAAAACTTATTTTAAGTTGAAGCACATGTAAGCCGCCCAGAGCTATTCAAACCCAAGTGAGCGCGATAGTGGGTGTCATGAATCAGTAAACAGCATTCAATGAACAAGAAATAAGCCCCTCAAAGTCTAGATGTTTGTGTTTATATAAACTAGAGTAGCAGATAACTATAGAACATTGTGTATGGAAAGGGATAATAGTATTTTC
>JAUYWG010000053.1:2950181-2995700 GCA_034779775.1 Enteromius afrohamiltoni
GGTTTTCTTAAATAAAATAAAACATAAAAGTATATATATATATATATATATATCTATATATATATAGACACGCTTTTGACGGGCTAAGCCAATAATTTAAATTTCTTTGTGGGCTTTGACAAACATTCACTTCTGAGTAAAGAGACTAAAACTGCACAGCCAAGAACATCACACTCGAGAGGCAGACATTTCGTTGCCACTGAAACAGCCTGGCTGAAGACTACAGAGACATCAGTGTATTGGGAAAGTCTCATATTGTTAAAAATGGAGCACTTAGTAAGAGGCTCTGAAAAGTTATCAGTACAAACCTTCACAAACAATAATTTTCTTTAAACATACAACCTCAAGTAGATAAAAATGGCCTCTGGCGTAAAATGGAAGACATTTACATAATTGTACTCTGTGGTTGGGAGTTTAAAATGGTTTGAAACCAAGCAAAACAAAAAATACATTTGTCTAAAATTTTGCATATCCTTGGAGAGTCTAGGATTGGAAGAAAAATCAAACCATTGCAACAATGGGATACTTGTCTTACTTCAACTCTGACTTGCCGAGCTTTCAGGGGTCATTTGGGGACGTGATTAAAAAAAAGAGATGATTTGAAGAGGAGATAAATGAAAAAGAATAGTGCATGAACAATAGTGCATGTGTTATGATTGCTCATAAGAACCAATGTTGTTATTAACACTGATCAATCTAGATCAATCTCTGGTTTATTAAAGATCCTTTAACATTCAGAAAACCTTCCCATTCTGGAAAAGTTTCTTTATATTGTATTGTACAATACAAAATGTCTTTTTCAGAGAACACATCTAAGAGATAACACAATATCCTTCTAAATATGACATTAGTGAAAGATGAAACCTGGAAGAATAAAAAAAGTTTAGATCCAAAACTTGTCTCTTTTTTTTTTTGTTGGCTTTTGTAAGACAAAGACTCCAGATCCATTTCAGATGGTGTATTCTTTTAAAAGACAAACACCCTAAAAGCTCCATCACTTATTCATGCTTTTGCAATTTCTATACTTGCACAAGACATCTCAGTATGTCAGCATCTTGTCTGGCACAAACAGTCTCTTCAAAGTCCTACTTACTCCTTACAGAAAAAAGATGACAAGCCTTTACAAACTGGGCAGCGTTATCAAGTAGAAAAAAAATATTTCTACAGAAGAAGTGGTCATGCAGGTTTGAAATGATGACAGAACATTAATTTTTGCATGATCTATCTCCTTTAAATCTCAAAGCAGTGCCAGAACTTACAGAAGCGAGATTGGAATCTGTTTGTGCAGAGGACCAGGTGGTAAGGTCAAACTTTATCCTTCAACACAGCTTTAAAGCATCACACTACAGATAATGAAAACTCAGCTGAAAGAGTCGAACTACTGCATGACCTTCAGAGATGGTGAAAATTAGCCAGGTGCTACAAAAAGCCAAATCCTTTAAGCAGAGATCCAGGGAAGAACAAAACAGACGGAGGTGATAAAAGAGGCGCAAATCTGACACAATTTGGGAATGCAGTCATTGCGAGGAGAGATGGAGCATCAGGAAAAAATGACTCATGAGTGTTCAGTATGTTCGGTGTCTGAATGTATTAAGCATAGCTTCAAACCTCCTCGAAGACACCTGCAAACACTTAACAGAGTTCTCAAGCCCATCTGAAGCTCTCAGGACGGACAAGTCAAACTCCCCCCCCCTCTCCTGACCTCTTACATCTACTCTACTTTACTCTGTCTCTTCTCCACTCTCATCTGGCTGCTTAGAGGTTTGGGAGTGTCAAGAATGAAGCTGTCTGGCAGTGTTTTATAAAGCCTCTGGAAAGGTCTCTGTGCTGTACTGTGTGAAATAGCTCAACAAGAAGAAGAAAAGAATTCATATAAGAGCAAATTGTACTGATGCATATGAAAGCAATTAAAGACATGCCAAACTATTTACACTACCTTCTGCGTTGTCCCCAAAATATGTGTCATCTGAAAGTCTCCTCAACCTGGGCAACTCTGGGGAGAAACAAACAAAAGGTGAAAGAAATTAAAATTGCAAGGCTGGCACAAAAAACTGCAGAGACAGACTTTTCTCAGGCAAAGCTTAAAAGATTTAAATAATAATAATAATATACATATATATATATATATATAATATAATAAATGAATACTATTCATATGCATTTAATGCATTTTATTTAACTGCCTGTAACAATGTTGGACTGCCCAGGAAATTATGAGAACATCACATGAGCACAGCTGGGCTAAAACAACAGAATCACACACAAGACAACGCACTCAAAAGCAGTTATACACACACACCCTCCGCCCCGGTTCACATAAAGGCATGTTAAAGAGAGGCATTCACCTTCAAACTTTCCCTGCTGCAAGCCAATGCCAGACATGTTTTAAAACCCAAACTTACAGAACTGCACTGGAAGGCATAAAACAAGAGGACTGTGCATGGGGTTATTTTAGGAAAATGCTTTGTGAAATGTTCTTTATCCTCGAGCGAGGAACACAACAATCCTGTGAATTAAAATCTCAACCTTGTTCAACTGTGAAAAAGGGAGAACAGCATAACCAGTGACTGATTCACAAACAAATACTGCAGCTTGGGTTCTTTTTATGAATCAAAAAAAGAGCTGAACTGGCATTAAATGAATCACAAACACATAGCTCTTTTAAACTGGTTCTTTTTGGAAAGCAGAAAAGAAAAGGATTTGTGGATTCAAGAACAAATGACTCTTTTAAATTTGATTTATCTCAAAAAACGCAGGTGGTGTTGTTTTAATTAGTCTGATGGATCCTTCATAGAATTATACATATGAAAGGTTTCTTGAAGACAAAACCGGCATACTGAGATAATTTCTGAAGAATAATGCGACACTCAAGACTGGAGTACAAAAATTATATATAAATAAATAAATATATATATATAGAAAGAGAGAGAGAGACAGAGGAAACAGTTATTTTAAACTGTAATACTTTTAGTGCATGTTTAATCAAATAAACTAAGTTTTTAATAAAAGAAATCCAACTGAACTGATATCTGACTGAACTAGAACTGAATCCGGAAATCCAAGATTAACAACAGGAAACGACAAAGAATATGTGCAAAGATGAGGCTGTTTATGACCTGACTGGGCTTGAACCAAATGAGATTTTCTATAATGTAAAGGAAGTGCTGACTACGGAGCTAAATACAGTGTTAACAGCACTTAGCAGCATTCCTTCAGCTTTCTTAGAGTGACATCACAGTATCTTTCCCATGCTCTAAAAAGAGCGGAGATCAATCATATGAGAGTATGCAGGTTTAAAACAAGATAAATATCATACAAGGGTGTGTGTTTAAAGAGTCAGGCATGATTTCTTTCATCAAACGCACACACACATGAATCAATGTGTCAAAACCAGACAAATGGTCCATAAATTAATTATACTATCTTTCCTGCCTGGTTTCTGTGGAATACAGCCAAAGGGTTGTTGCTTGGGATAAATGTCGGGTCGAGTTTGATTTATAGGGATTTTTTCCACAGGTGGAGACCTCCTGACATAGCCCTGCCGAGCGTTCATGAGGCCAGGTGGAGCTGGGGTCGTCCTCAGAGCATTTAAAACCCCATCAAACTTCCTATCCCCTAAAGACAGCTTAAGTCAATCAAAGCCTTCAATGGCTCTTAACTAATCCTTTTCTTTGAGCTTGTTTACAGCACCGCTCAGAAAAGCCGCATGGGCTGCCGATTGAAGCATTGTGTTGCAAAGTGCTGTCCACCACCCATCTCCACTTTTCCATCAGTCCCGACCTCAGAAACAAGAGCAGCGTTGAATACAGAGAGTGCTAATTGAGAGTCAAGAGGTTACGACCTTTGGATAGGGGTCCACGTGACCCCACCCTACACCCCAGAGAGAGAACCACGGCCTGGATTGGGAGGGGCATCAGGTACGGTTGGAAACCGGGGTCACGTGGACAGTCCTCTTGATAAAGAGATCTAGCAGCAGGGTTTGGGTGGATTTGCATTCGGCCAGAGGAGCTTTCATCCCCCTCTCTTGGTCCAGCCAAGGAGGGGGGCTTGGGGTGATGGGATGGCCTCTCAATGCTCCTTTCATCTGGATCTGCTGGAGAGGTTGGAACACTGAGCTGGGCTTAGACAGCAGGCAGGACTCCCATGCGGAGAAGCCGGCCCGTAACCTCACACACAGGGGTCAAGGAGCCGAGAGGAGAGAGGGTCAGCGAGGGCACTGCTCAGGGCCGCAGATAGAGAGAGAGAGAGTGAAAGAGAACAGAGAAAGATCTTATCCGTCTTCATTTGGAGAAACCTCCCCCATTCTCCCTCAGAGGTCTCTTTAAAAGCATTGGACACTGTATCAGAACATCACAAAGACAAGGCCAGTGTTTAAGACCACTGTAGGCCATCAGAATCCTTTAAATGTTACGTCGGCCCAGGGGTGGATTTCATGAAACCTTGTCAGGAGCAGAACCGGGTCGTATTTCTCCCCCAAACAAAGTCTAAAAAATACAACCATTACTGCTTCAAATGAACCAGGTGAACACACAATGAGAAAATAAAATAATTAAATGATGATTAAAAAGATTTTGCTAACTCTTTATTTTAAGATGTCCGCATATACATATACTTACTATTGTAATAACAATAAATATACATAATTAAATTCAAATAAGCATAAGACCACGGTAATCCTGATCCTAACCATAAAGTTAATGCATGTAGTTAATTAATATTACTCAGTACTTAAATGTATGATTACTCTGCAATAATAAACAACCTTAAAATAAAATGTAACCAACTTTTCTCCTTAAGCTCTCCGAATTGTAAAAAATTAAAATTATTACATGATATATATAAATATGATAAAATAAATTCCCAGCAATTACTAAAAACAATAAAAACGAAACTAAAATAACAACACAATAAAACAATGTACTTAAAAAATAAAATAATATTTGAATTGTAAAACTATGTAAAAAATGTATATTTCCTTTTTATTTTAGCATAACATAATCCCATTTGATATTGGAGTGTATTACATTCTGCTTAATGGTATTTAGAAGGTTTAATCTAATATTTGCCACCATCTGCTGAATCGATTATATTAGCACAGGGTAACTGGAGGGGTAAAAGTACAGCAACATGAATCTTCTCAAATACTCTCTCACACACTTAGACCACAGCAGAACAACTAAACTTAGCTACAGAGGGATTTCTGTGAGTCAGTTTTCTGGCATCACTGCGTTATGATATATTATCACAACTTTTCCATCCAGCAAAGATGCATTTCACAGGAGCCACGTTGATCAGGGCTTTCAAAAGCATGCCAGAATAAAGCCATAGACAGTGAACTGATGTGGACACTCCTTTGGACTGATGCTTATTTTTAGATAAGTAGGTTATTTGTCCCAAGAGAATCCCAGAGACCTTCAGAGACCGAGCCTCAAAAATGGCTGAGAACAAAAAAAACTCATATGGACCAGTTTCAAAGCAGGTCAAACAGAAAGGTAAAATAATTGAGAAATCGGCTCTGCTCCAGAAAGAGCTCCGCCAGGCTGGCCTTTCTCTTGCCAAACTCTAATTTAATGAGCTTTCCTTTAACACAAGAGAAAAACAACAGACGTCATTTTTCACTCAGTCCATGCACGGTTATCTCTAATTAAGTCCTATTTTTACACTACTCTAACAATACTACAATTGACTCAATACATGACCTTTAGAAATTGAACTAAATGATTTCAATCATTTAACTAAGTGGGTGTAATGGTATAATAGCATGTTTAAATAGTCTAATGATCATAATTTGAATGCATAATGATGAATTATGTTTGATGATAAGCTTAATTTCTGACCATAAGTTATACTTAAAATGTACTAACTACAGTCCTGTTTACACAATCATACATAAAAATAAATCAGCTCTCAGGCTAAAAAAAGGCAGATTTTTTTGTCTTTTGCTATTCAAATATGTTTTTTGAAAAACTAACTAACTAATTAATAATTAACTTGAACTGAATTAGTATTTATACATTTCGTGGTAGTTTTTCTGTACTGTCTCAACATAAAATTCATTATTTATAAAAACAATTATTATATTATTATTTAAACCATTATATTACAATCTTTCAAGACCACACTCCCATCTCCTGTTTCAAACTGAGCAGGCATTTTTGCTCCTGTGCCTTTTAGACAAAGTAAACAACCCCCTTTGAGCATGGAATGAGTTTGCTGTCCGACCCAATACAGTTTTCTTTGCAAACAGCTGCATTATATTATGACAGATTTACAAAATAATTAAAAATGTCTCACTCAAACTGAAAGCCTTAAATATCCACTTCATAAAATAAGCTGTTCTTTCCAATACTTAAAAAAAAAGAGGACTTTCTATGCAGCATGTTTCACAAGAAAATGCTAATTAAGTCTTTTTTAAAAGTTGTGTTACTTCTAATTTTTTTCTAAATATTTATTACATTTACTAACTTTTTAAGTGAATTTTCATTCCATTAAATCCTACAATATTTATTTTCCTTTAGTTTAACTTTCAAATAAACAATTTTTGAACAATGTTTTTTATAGCCAATTTTTTTCACGGTGAATCAAACATATAGTTTGTTCATGGAATATGAAATTTCTCATGACATAATCTATTTAAATATCTAGCATTTAGAAACTCTCTCATGGCTCGCACAGAGTAACATAAACCTAATTTAAAGCAAAAATAAGAGAAATCCCACAAAGCTCCTTAAAAATGATTTTTGACTGTCCACACCCTCTCTTGATGTGTCCGCCAGCTGTAGGTTACATCTGCGTTCTCATGCAGCGTCACACTCCCACAGACCATTTCAACTCCATAATGCAGACCTAAAATCAAGCAGACTAGAGGGAGATCACATGACATTTTACCTGAAAACTATTTACTATCTGCCCCGGCCAGCAAAGCGTTATATTGGCTTAGCACACCTTCAGATCTGGTCATTAACAGGCATGCCTTTGAAAAGTAAGCCGTCAGCTCCAATCAAGCCATTTCGGTCTGGAACGCTCCTCTGTTGTAGGCCTGTCGAGCGTATCGGAGGTATGTGGGGGCCTCAGCGGTCTCTGAGGGGTGCCCGGGTGCGCCTGTGGGCGAGCAGCCCGGACCCTCAGTCATCTGTGAACAGGACAGCATCTGTCTATAGAGCCAAAATTATCTGGAATGAAGGGGAGTAATGGAAAGGCATCTATGTGTGATTGAAACATATCGCTGGCAAACACACACAGATATGTTGCAATGCATGATGGGACATCCTTTGAGGATGGTAAAGGTTAAGAATGGGGGAGAGAAGATGTTCGGTGGCAGCACTTGGAGGAGATCCTGGAATCTGCATTGAAGCAGCAGGCGCATGTGACAGCTCTGATAGATTCAAGATGCCGGGTTGGTCGTAGGAAATCGAGAGTAAGCCAGGATTTTGATAGGACACTGGGGTCCATTCCAGTACACCCGCAGGGAGGAGAGGAGAGATTGAGAAAGGAGAGGAACAGAGGGTGAGGTTGACAGGTTGGCAGTGAGAGCAGGTCTGATAGGAAACAGATGAGTGCAGAGAGACTCATGACTGTCTGGCTCTAGCTGCAAACACTCACCTTGTCAAACACTGAGCCTTGTCAAAGTGGTGAAACAATTGATGATAGCAGCATAAAATAAAAGTAATAAGCCACAAGAATTCAGGCGTTACAGCATGCAACAGAAAGAAGTGTAAACAAAATGCATTATTGTTTGAATATACACATACATACATATGAAGAGTTCATTAGCAAAAACACATAACTCAAAAATCATGTATTTATTGTGTTTTTTACTGTGTAAGAAAATTTTTACCTAGTCAAAAATAACCCAAAGGCACAATAAATAACATGATTTTTGAGAATTGCAAATGAACTCTTCATATATATATATTTACACACACACACACACACACACACACACACTATATGTATACAAGATGCATGCATATCTATATACTTTACTTTTCTATATACACATAGTATTGTGCAAAAGTGATATTTTCAGCAACAAAAAATGGTTTTAAGTTGGTTATTTCTATCTTTCGTGGTAGCGTGTCAGTTGTAAATATCAGTTTATATTTCAAACCATTATTTTTGTCATTACTGGTAATAATGCAGTGAGATTATTGTCTGAGAGCAGCCAGTGCTCCACACAGAGATCTGATCTGATCATCATCAGTCTGTCTGGAATCACATGAAGTAACAGAACAAACTGAGACAGACTCAGTCCAGAAGAACTGTGGCAACGTCTCCAAGATCAAGAAAAAAACCTACCTGGAAAACTACAGTAACTGATCAAAGTTTTAGACACTTGTGTAAAAATGCTGTAAAATGAAGATACTTTCAAAAATAATTCCATAAATAAATAATTTATTAATTAACTTCTTATTACTAAATCAAATAAATATTTGGTATTACAGCTTTTGGTAAAACAGCTTCTGTTCCCAGGTACACCTGCCCATAGTTTTCCAGGTAGGTTTTTTGAATCATCTTGTAGACGTTGCCACAGTTCTTCTGGATTTGATAGTTTTAAATAATAAAAAAAAAAATTTGGGTAGGTAATTTATTTCAATATTTTTAAAAAAAGTCTCTTATGCTCATCAAGGCTGCATTCTTAAGTATACAGTAAAACAGTAGCATTCTGCAATAGTATACTGCAGTTTAAAACAACTGCACGATAACTGAATCCTGACCCTTCAGAAATCATTTTATTATGGTGATTTAGTGTTCAAGAAACATTTCTCACTATTATACATGTTCAAAACAGTTGTGCTGCTTAATATATGTGTGGAAACATTCATATTTTCTTTGGAAAATTTGATGAATAGAAAGTTTACTGTGTTTACTGTCACTTTCAATCAATTTAATGCATCCTTGCTGAATGTCTTTTTAAAAAAAGGGCCAGTTTTAAACTGCTCAGTAAACAAAATGCATTTGATGTCACAGGTTTGTAATCATATACCACTCTCACATATTTTTCTGAGTAAATGCCACTTCAGAGCAAGAATTGTCCACCACAAAGAGGGTTTCACCAACTAATCACATCTGAAACACTAGTCATCTGTGCATCCTCCAACAGCAGGATCACATATAAATCCACAGTTTCCTGTAAAGTGGCATGCGTCATACAGGAGGACACACATCTGTCCATCTGCTCAGACAGGATGGCTGTAGCTTCCACTCAGCCCAACATCAAACACAAACCCCGGCTGTAACCCCACAAAACCTCTGCGCACTGTAACGGGAGCGCTCCCATGAAAGCCTGCTCCTCAACCTGTGAAAGCAGAGATGGGGCCTTCTGCCGCGTGGCTTAGCGCCTCTGCCT
Source organism: Enteromius afrohamiltoni (assembly GCA_034779775.1). NCBI lineage: Eukaryota > Metazoa > Chordata > Actinopteri > Cypriniformes > Cyprinidae > Enteromius > Enteromius afrohamiltoni. The sequence goes on from JAUYWG010000053.1 coordinate 2,959,531, forward strand.
GGCTCGGCTGATCAAAGCGGCCCTGCTGCAGGGATGAACCCCCCTGTTCACTCCGTCTGGCAGATGAGGAGTCAGGGGTGAAGAGGTGATGACTATTGGAGCGCACAGCCACACTCAAACTCGGTTCATTTTCAAAAGTCTATCCCTCTCATCTCCACTCATCCATCTGTGAGGGGAACCTTATCGCTACGCCTGATCTCACGCTTGACAGGATGAGACAGGCAGCATGATACGCCTGCTGCAACATCTCTCAAAGCAAAGCAAAAAAAGAGTGAGAGTTTGCAGTCTGTCAAGGAATCTTTTTTTTTTCTCCTATTGATTTTTTTTTAACTAAATGCATAAAATATTGTTTATGACAAAGCCTGAAAGTTGCAGTGAGTAATTCAGAAAGCAATTGCAAAAATAATGAATGTGTGAAAGCATTCCCGCCCCAAACTCATGTTATTGGTGGAGCATGAAGTTGTCAAGCATGTAATGCCACTCAAACCAAGTCACAGTGTTTACTCACTATAGAAAGTCCACTTATGAAAAGAATTGGAAGGATGCTGTAGTTCAACAGAAAATAACAATTCTGTCAGTATTTATTCATTAATCACTAAAAAAATCAGCCTAAGGGATTGATAAATGATGTGAAAGATGTGCACAAATTGGAAAAATGTAATTAAATTACAAAACAATTATGCACACTTTAAATATTAATATTAAAAACAATACATATATTGCCATACAATATATATAGAAATTGTATACACTACCATTCATAGGTTTGGGGACAATAATAATTTATATTATATATATATATAATAATAATTAATTTATTAATTTCATATTAATATTCAACAATAAATAAAAACATTTATTTATTCATTAAAAATACATTTACGGCTACAAAAAATCCATTTAAAATAAATGCTTCTTTTGAACTTTAATCAAAGAATTCTTAAAACATAATGCTTTCACAAAACAATTAAGCAATACAACATTGATAACGTGGAAGATAAAATGAAATTTTTGATTAAAAAGAGATGAAAAAAAAAAAGAAATCACAAAAAAAAAAAAAAAAACGCATTACACTTTAAAATATCTAAAAAAAAAAAAAAAAAAAAAAGGTATTTAAAATTTTAATAATAATAATGTCCTAATATTTTGACTGTATTTCTGATTAAATAAATATAGGCTTGGTACATATAAGATATTTCTATAGCAAAATATCACTGACCCCAGTCTTTTGAAAGGTAGCGCATAATACTCAAAAAATTCTGTATATATTTATATATAAACTAAGTAAAACAAATAAACTAAATAAAATATTCAATGACTGAATATCAATCAGTTAGGATTTCAGATGTGGTACAACAATAACTGAAGAAACTACTGTATTTTGTGAGAAACTCTGGTAGATAGAAAGCACAAGAGCCAGCAATATGACACATTTACAGCTGGTGATAAACACCATTTCCCAGATCTGTTCATGGCTTTCCGGGCTGCACTTGGCCAGTTGGCGTCAATGGAAGAGGACTGTTGTAACTGGGGCATGACAAGAAACTTCAAACATGCAGGGTCCTGAACAGACACAATAAAATGATATGCGTGGCCTGAGTGAGTGGCGTGGAATGCCTGCTGGTGCAGAGCCCTTCTGCAGCTGTTCAGAGACACAGACATGTCAGTACAGCTGGACGGACTGACATCAGATTCTCAAGCCTGCCTCAGATTACACCGAACAACTGGACGAGACGCAAACAGCACAAACAATTACCCTCACAGGCATTTAGAGTACTAATAAACATACTGCAGAAGAAGAAACTCTTAGCGTGCGATGAAGTAAGGACGAATCTTGATTCGTTTTCCACAACTTGAAATCCTGAAGGTCAGAAGCTTTTTCCCAAGAGTTACTCAGTAGTGCAGTTGAAAGATATTGCCTTATGTCCAGAACTCATCCTGGCCAATTTGGCAACACTGCTACAGAAATGCACAGCATGAATGAACTCCATCCATCCATTTTTTATTTTAGAACTTTTAAATAAGACTTTGTCAGGCCAAACTTAAAGTGTGATGCTTGCTTTTAAACTTCAAAACCTGTAAAAACCTCTTAAAAAAAAAAAAAAAAAAAAAAAAAAAAAAATCATGATTTTAAGACAAAATTCAAAGTCTGATTTAATAAACCTTCCTTTTTCCAGTTTAAATTTATTACATTTTAAACTTATCCATTCATCCAAGACTTTTAAAATGTTTGGAAAAAACTTGCCTTTTAAACTTCAAGACTCTAAACTTTTTTTTTTGTGCTTGGCAATTATTTATTTCAACCAGAATAACAATTTTGTGTGCATAATATAGGTGTGTATGGTCTATATTTATCATGTATATATACAGGGTGGGCCATTTATATGGATACACCTTAATAAAATTGGAATGGTAGGTGATATTAAACAAACTCATGAAAGAATAAAGTTATGTTAAAACACACGATTGTTCTTCTTGTGAAATTCCCTATAAGTTTGAAGTGTCACATGACCCTCTTCCTATTGAAAAAAAAAAAACAAAAAACAAAAGTTGGATCCAAAATGGCCACCACCCATCTCGAAAAGTGTCCCCCCTCACATATACTATTGTGCCACAAACAGGAAGTTAATAACATTATCAATATAATTTTTTTGGACAAATCTTGCTTTATGAAACTAATTATTTTATAGTAAGTATAATTAAAATCTATTAACACATTTACTGACTGATAACTCTAGACCTACTGACACAAAAATGTTAATTAAACTTGATTTATTACTTGTGCACAATGCATATATTCTTATTAGTAAGCCTAAAATGGTTGTTTATGTCACTTTTAATGAGGATTGTGTAATATTGCCCTTTAAATGCAAAATATTTAAAGTGTACCTGAAGTGTACTGGCACTAGTTCCACTTTAGCACAATCAAATATACTAAGTATGTCTTTTATTGGACTCCTGCACAATTAAAGTGCATTAAGTACAAAACTAGTTGTTCCAATTTAAGAGACTTTAAGTATACCAGTCTAGTATACTAAAAGTAGGGTTGCATGGCATTTTATTAAGTGCATAAATATGAAAGTGTATTTGTAGTATACTAAGAGTTAAATAAGTGTAATTCAAATACATTTAAGTATTTATTTTTCACTAGAGCTCACAAGCCAAAATCCAGTTTATTTATTATATTTTTTTAATAAAACTTGCTTTTTTAGTTATGATACAGCTTTGGTAAGTCAGTGTTTTTTTGTATTAATCTGCAGAGACAACTGCAAAAAGAATAAATCTTTGGTGGGTTGATTTTTATTAGTGTGTAAACACTGTAGCTCTGTGTTTAAACTATATTATGAATTAAAGCCTAAGTGTTACTACACTCCCTCTATGCAAACACGCATGCTCTGTGACTAGTGTCATTTTACTGCGAACCATTACAACACTTAATATGCCACAGCAAAATCCCTGAAACTGAGCAGCACAGAAGCCATAAAAGTGCTCAGAGGTGATATGAGAGCTTTGTCCGCTGAACCCAGTGATGGTTGTGTTACGGTCGCTGTGACTCGGCAGGGAGGCAAGCCGTAACTGTGGCGTGAAATGGCTCAGCAGCATCTGCAGGTCAGGGGATGGGAAAACTTGATGGAGCATGACGATAAACAAGAACTTGGCCAGGGGAGTCTCTGTCAATCAACTGCAGATAAGAACTGTGGAACTACAGACAAACAGGCCGACTAAAGTCATCACTTACCCATCTTACACAGACACTTGACACTGTCATACCACACCCTGCTGTCAAAACAAACCATTTAGACCGGAACAAGACAACACAGCATAAACTTTCTGCTCACATGCCATTAACAGATGATACCGTTCCGTTTTACCAAAGCAAGTCTCTGCCACAATACAACAGATACTACTGTTATTTTTCTTACTATGAAAATCTCAAATTAAATATGGTCCTGTTTTTTATTTACAGTAAGTGATGGCTTAGATGGTACAAACTTTTACAAGTTCTGAAGAACATTTTGGTGCCATGATGCATTTTATTTTTCATATTTAAAAAAAGTGTAAAAACAATTATTATTAATCTATAATATTCAAATATCTTTAGTGTACCAGACGAAGCATACACTTTGTAAAATGTTAGCAAAATAAAATATATGATATCTTATATATTATATTTCCTCTTACATAATTTATATATATATATATATATATATATATATATATAAAAGGATGGAATAAATTTATCGAAAATGATAAAAAAATATAGATTTTTTAAATAAACTGTGTTCTTTTGAACTTAATTCTAAATATAATGCATCACTGTTTCCACAAAAGCATTAACAAAAACTCTTGTCAAATACTGCTAATAGGGGAAAAGAAGTTTCATGAGTAGCAAATTATTTCTAAAGGTTCATGTGACACTGAAAACTGGAGTAATGATGCTTTTCATCACATAAATAAATTACATCTCAAAATATATATTAAAACAGAAAACAGTTATTTTAAAAATAAATTCGATTTCACAATATTACCATTGTTACTGTATTTTTGAGCACGTACATGAAACCTTGGGAAATAAGAGACTTTAAACATTAAACAATTTTAAAGCAGTCTGCATCGGTGTATTTTATATAATATTTCATAGCAGTAAAAAAAAATCCACAATGGCCTACAGATTTGCATTGTCATCTCAGCCCAGCTTTTGCTCTTGGCAGCTTCGGCTCGCCTGCATGACTTCTATTAAACTACAAAGTGTACACAAATTAAATACAGTGTTTGGCTCAACTGAACAACGCCTTCTAAAGTACAGCTGCTCTTAAAAGACAGCACACAAACATAAAACGAATATCTTCGGCCTCAAGAGCATTTTAAAACAGAGATGACTTTCACTTTTCAGGTCAAATGTTACATAAAACTGGGCGGGAAAAAGTATATCAAAATCCAGTCACATCACTCTGAGAAGCTCTTGCTTTCGTCAGTATTTTTTGTGGGAAATGTGAAGTCGACTAGTCACGTGACCGCAAATACAGAGCAAACACAAACACTCAGTAAGTCCAGTTAAGCCTGCGGCCCTTCGTTGTTTTGTTTAGAGCAATATGGTTTCTCCGGTCATGTTCAGCATTGTTCCAAGTAAAAGGCCAGTACTCAACTCTTCTCACACACACAGAGAGCGTTACGCTTCACAGAGATGACCAGACGAGTATTATTTGCAGCAGAAGGCCACACTCAAAAGGTTCCCTGTCTTTACTGTCTTGTTCTATTCATTCATCTCTGTGTGGAGGGGTTCTGGGTGACTGCAAAACTGAGACCGGCTGTCTTCACCTCAGCTCTTCAGGCTTGTTTATGTAGCATGTTATTCCAGAGCTCTCGGACCATGAGTTTACGTCCAAGCGGCCCATGGTACCGCAGGGGGATGGGTCGGTGCATGCCTGTGTGAGGACAAAGAGAGAATCCAACTTTCTCGCCAGTTTGTTATTCTTTCACTGGGTTCGATTGTTATTCCTTTACTTCCTGCTTCAATAGAATAACATGGCAAAAGAGTCTTGTTTGTGGCCAAAGCTGTCGGCAGCATTTATGCCAAACGTTTGTATATAATTTAAACACACGAGTCAATTAAATTCTCTTCTCCGTTCTTTGTGGGAAAACAACAGCACTTATAATAGATCTAGGATGACGCAAAACTGTACGTTATAAGTTGTCGGCTGTCGGCCAACGGGTGAGTTGTTTAAACAAACACACTCAAGTTGTCGTTCTTTCGCCACAAACCTGAGAGCAGCATTGGGTAAATAATCTCCTCTCATCTCTGTTTAAAGCAGCCTCCCTGTGAGGAGCCGCGCGATGAGAAGTGAAAAGCGGAGACAGCGGCTCAGTGTGTGTACTGTTTGTTTGCGTTAGACCGCTGTTTGAAGAGGAAACACGAGATCACGCCACACTGTGAGCTCAAACTGAAACAAAAACATTAATAATGCAACGATTTATAGAGGAACACAAGCTTCAGGGGACATCATAGAGATATCAGGCTGATTTCAGGCGAAGACAAAGATTTATTATATTTACTATGCATGTAAATACCGTATAGTTCATTTCTAATATATAAGCACATACAAATTAAATGATATGCATAAAAGTGGTCAAACATTCTACTGCTATTTCCCCTGAAGTGAAAACTAAATACTCATTTGAATACATATTTTCTGTGTCAATTATGTTTTGGGGAAAAATATTTTCTTAATATACTGTGTATTACATTGACAATCAGCCATTTCTACTATCAAGTAAAAACTAAAGCATGTCTCAAGTGCAAAAATGACTTTATAAGTGTAGAAAACATCCACATTCCCACACCAACGAGAATAAGCCTATTAAAATGAGAAAAGAAACACCAGCCCAATTCGACACGGTGACTTCATCGAAGCGTGATTATTCCTGCATGCTTTGCATAACAACAAGCTCCAATCGCCATCTAAATTCTGCACCACATTCAAGCAAGTCACAAGTCACTTATGTGCATAGTAGTTACAAACACGGTACACTGTTATCATTTGGCACATGTATACTTTGCCTAGCCATACGTAGCTGTAAGTATGTTATCGTTATAATCAAGAACTGGACATGAGGATGAAGAAAGAGAGCTCACACAGAGCTGGGGTTAACACGGCTCTTCTGTAAAGCACAGCTCCTTGAATGATGTTTTGATCCCAGTAAAAACAGAATGGCTGAGCAGCTTGGAAACAGTTTATCTGCGTGGCCCTCGAGAGGCGTGCTGTGGTGTGTGTGTGTGTGTGTGTGATGCGTGCCCTCACCCCCTTCCTGTGCTCCACAGAGAGGCCAATATTTCACACACAAGAGCCCAGTGTTCAACGGATGTCCACTTGCACCTCGGGATAGAGACCCTTTTATGGGTTGTGCAACTTTCCATTTCTATGCACCATCTCTTTGAATATACATCACACAAATGGACAAAAACAATGAATTTTACATTACTTTTTGTGATAAATAAAATATTATTCAATGTACTCATCAATATAAATGTCACACGTGTGCTCACACAATAGAACTAAGAATGATAACCAAAGTATAAAACTATACCTTCAATTTAAAATGTACATTTAACAGCACTGTTTGTTCTTTAAGGATTAACTTTAAATGAGTTTTAAAAGATTAATAAAAATAAACATCTGCATCACATTTGATTGTTTTGTTTTTTAACTAAACAGCAACCTCCAACATTTATAAAAAAAATGTTTAACTGTATTTTTTTTTTTTTATTATTTTAATTTCTGATAAAATCAATCACTGGTGAATAATTTCACGACGAAAGCAAAATATTAGCTTAGTGTTAATTACAGTACATACTAAAAATGAAATGGCAGCAGAGTCAAATTATATAAACCCCAGTTACGAAGACTCCATCTGCCATATCCTCAAGGAGTTTCACCGACCACCATTATATAAGCATCTTTAAATCTCTTACCCCATCAATGTCACGGCTACAAGCTGAACTGGGACGCCTGAACAGAGCAGCCTTTCTCTAATAGGCAAATGGAGAGATAGTCATCAGAGAGAGCAGCTGTATAACCAGGGGACGATGCCCAGGTCATGTCTAAACCGATCTGGCTGTACAGTCCCACACTACGCCTTTTATTAGACAACACAATTGGTCCATCTGTAGATCGGCCAGAGGTGCAGATCACAGTCACAGAAGCTCTATTTGTTCAAGGCCCTTCGTCTGAGCTAAAGCTGTGACTAAAAGGCTTTAATGTCATGTACTTACAGTATAGAATTGCAGTGTGAAATTCAGCGAAGACTTTCAGTGCGGTCACCTCCTTTATAAACTCACAAGCGGTTGCTTGTGTGAGCATTGATGAGAAAGTGATAGAAAGGACCCGACAGAGAGGCTTTTGTCAAGGTATACGGGCTGTTTATTGTAATTAGCTTCATGGCCAGAACAAAACATCAGTGTAATTGAGCAAAACAGCACATATCTGCTTTGAAGGGACCTAAAACTTTTGTTGCCTTATGATGGAAGATGACGACATGGAACCCCGTTGACCTTCCTTATAAGAGCAAAACACTTTTAGTGATTTTTCTAAATATCCACTTCTGTGTCTGAAATGACATAAGGGTTGGTAAATGAATGCATTTTCAATTTAAAGCTAACCGCACCTTTTAATGGACACTAAACAAGGGCTCTCAAACAGATGCATGCACGCACAACGTGGACGTACGTAATGTCCAGGAAATTCGCTAACTAACTGCAGGCACTCAAACACAGGTGCACGTCCGGTCTTTCACTGGTGCGTCAAATTACACACAGAGAGAAAAAAAGAGAAAAAGTCCTCAGAGCAAATGTAATGACACAGAACGAGCTGACGTTCAAACACTAATCACGTCCATTCACCCATCAGCACACGCTGGCTCTCATCGCACACTAATCACACACGACAGGCGGCACTGAATGAGTGCGTCTGGATAAACTATGTGGCAAATACATATGGGTAAGCAGGACACGGCAGAAAATTTTAACTAATAGATGTGAGGGAACAGAAATGAGAAATGAAAAAAGGAAAGAGTGAAATGGCAGCTGGGAAGAAGGAGGGATGCAGAACGTCGAAGTCAAAGAAAAGGAAAAGGCCAATTTTCAAGGTTTACTTTAATGTCACTCAGCATTAGGGCTTATTGCACACATGCACAAGTGACTATAAAAGGATTGTTTGCTCATTATAATTAGAACTAGAGGGAAAATGAGTCAAAACTTAAATAGAGTTTTAAACTTGAAAGTTTCTTTTATGCCGAACCCTAATGGTAAAATCCTCGCCCACTTCACTTCGTCTTTATAATACCATTCGGGCCTAATAAAAAGCAATAACGGCAAAAATACAAATTTCAATTGAAATCCAGGTAGTTGGTATGCTACTTTAGCCTTAACGATAGATCAATAGATAGAACGATAGATAGAGTGCAAGGTAGAGATAGAACAATACATAGAGATAGATAGATGTAGATAAAAAGAATGATAGATACTGTAGAACAACGGATGGATGGATGGATAGATAGATAGATAGATAGATAGATCACAGTCTGATCTGTTTGTTTTGTAAGAGAAAATGTAACAATTTCAGAAAAACAAGAGCAACAATTTACGAAAGAGGGAAAATTGGCAGCTGTAGAGACAGAGGTGTTATTGTCAGTAAATTGGAGTAAACAGTTTAGGACGTGCACTGGAGACCACAATGTTCTCTTATGTAAGACTTTATAAAAAGCATTGGGGAGAGAGAAGACTCTCAGTACGGATTTCATTACGTCTAATCTGCAGCTCTGTCCTGCATCTGCACACATACAGTGCTCTAATGTCCAACAGACACTCAACTCTGTCGTTATTCTGTCCATGGTTACACGTTTATGTGTTTATGGTTGTGGCATCATAATTACGACAGTTTATTTTGCATAAATGTATGTATTTATGCATGTATGCAAACACTCAGCCTGTCATTATGGGAGGCAGATATTTATCTAAGCTTGTCCTACAGGTTCAGCCCAACCTTCAAACTAAATGATGCATACAGTATGCCATCTCAGCCGCTGCTGTCACAGAGATACGCGTGTTCTGTTGTGCCCCTTCACACCTCACCGAAGTTTATCAGCATCTCTGGACACACACCTCAGACAGAAATGGACAATCATGCTCTGACCAAGACAAAGAACAATGCAGACAGTGGAGCCCTATAGGTACACTGCCACCTAGAGGCTGAAAAGCAAACTGCAGGGTTTTTTTAAGTGAGGCTGAGCTTACTTGTCTCAAACGCTTACTTGTCCCAGACCATGAATGACATGTCACATTAAAACCAAATGTAATTATACGTATACACATTTATATATGTATAAAAATGTGATTTAAAATGTGATTTTAATTACAACACAAAAAAGTCATAGACTTGTATTAAAAGAAGGTAGCCAAGTTATATATGGAGACTTGGAAACCACTTAACTCAGAACTTTTACATATTTGTTTGGGTTATTATATTAAAAATAAAAACTATTCAACTGGACACATTACTCAAGAGCAGTCCATTATATGGGTAACAAACTCAAAACATGAAATGTGAATGCAATAGTGTTTAATAGGCAGTCCATATTTAAAGATCCCTGGAAACTGTTTGATTAGCAGCAGTGGTCTTTTTCCTGTAGTGTTTATGTATTTCCTGTTAAAACAGGAAGCTTGGGTGGGACACATTCCTTTTAATTTTATTGACTTCAGAGCCATGAAACATGATTAGCGACTTACTAGAAGTCAGGTGACCCTGAAGGAGGAATATTCTCATTTTAGAAAGCTGTTTGAATAACAATCCGTGTAGTGCTTGATGAGTCATCAATATATTTATATGTAAACATGTAATATCTACCAAACGACTTTAAACATTAGGGACTGCGTGTACCTGGTTCTTCTTTGTCTTCGTACTGCCTCACCAGGATTGGTGTGGGTCTGTGGACCGCCTGTACCGTCGGGGGACTCTAAACAAGAAAATGAGTGGAGAGGAGTCAAGAACAATAGCGGAGGAGAGGGGCGTTGGGTGGACACTGTATGCAGAGGGATTATACAGGAACAGAGGGGAAAAACATAGTTTTAATCTCCCTCATTCAGGGGGGTAAATCCTCACATATGGGCGACCTACAGACCGAGGATCCTGGGTTAATGAGGGTCTCAGGAGTTTCCACACACCACGAAAGAGACCGCTTTGTTTTTGTGATTAAGAGAAAAGTAGGTACAGAGGTCACGCCTAAGCAGATTTATACACTAAACACTGCAGAGATAACTGGCACTCACATAATACTTTAGAATAACTTAAAGGGATAGTTCACCCCAAAAAAATAATTCTGTCATCATTCGCCCTCAAGTATGAGTTTCTTTCAATTTTAAGACTTTTTTAAAGACCTGCAAAAATAAAATGAACACCATAAGAGCAGGGGAGGGTAATGTCTACAGTACAAAATACTGTAAAATGCTATATTTACAATTAAACAAAAAGCTTTATATAATGACACATTTTACATTTCAGCCTTTAAACCATTTTTTTTAAACAATGGGTGTCAAAAGTGTTATTTGAGCAATTATTATTATTAAATTATTATATAAATGAAATAACATGAATTAGAGATGTTATTCTGCTGATATCTTAAAGATTACCATGGATTCTTTTGATATTCTTCCTGTTCTGTGTGGTCACAGTGAAAGAAATAGCGATAGCGATGGAAATTAATCTTTTTTTTTTGAATTTGTGCATCATCTTTTGAATCAAATTTTTGCATTTGCTAATACCAAGCAAATGACATCTGTATCAACAAAATGAATCTTTGCAATGCATCTAAACTGGCACGAAGATGTACTTGCAGTTTAATGCAACACAGAATGCTAACCTGCAGTTACAAACGCATAAATAATGTTTTGATATTTGAAACGTAAGAAGTTGAAAACTGATCATTTTTTGATTTTATTGATAGTTTATAAATTGGAGATATTTAAATATAAAATTAAAACCGCCAGCAGGAGGCAGCATGTCACTGTTAAAAAGCGAGTCATTGCGATTCCATTGAATCATTTAAACGTAGATTCATTCAGAAAAGACAGAGAAGCAAAACAGTGCTGTGGCTGTGTTTTGGGTGATTTTTGTCGGTGAAAGAGCAAAAGCAGGAAATGTGGTGTCTAAAACGTAAGTCTCTTAATAACAACTTCTTGTTTATTGAACTGTTGCCTAAAATCATTTGAAATCATGCTGACTTTTGGAAGAAAAACGGCACTCTTTATGTGATATTAATTTAATATCTTAAACAACGTGAACGCGCACTAGTTTAACTTAACAGATTCATTCGGCCTCTGGATTTACAGCACTCATGTTTATTTAATGAAATTATATTCGTTTGTATGTAATCATCTTTGAATCGCATTCAGCCATATCACAATTCTTTCCGTCTCCAAATTTAAGACCTCTTGAAATCATAATTAAGACTTTCTTGTACAATTTAAGACTTTTTAAGGCCTTAAATTTGATCAATTAAATGTAAGACTTTTTAAGCCCCCACGGAAACCCAGCTTTATAACAAATATCTGTGGTATCAATAGTAACTTTTCAATGAAAAGCAATAAATCAAAGCCTTTCCAATTTTCACAATCCAATCCAATCCAATTGTAATAGTCACATTGAAGCTGTGCCCTGGCATGAAAGTTCTATTCTAACATAACGTTTGTCAACAGTAATCTTCTTTGTGTGTTTCCTGTTAATAATATGTGACCCTGGTCAACAAAACCAGTCGTAAGTGTCAATTTTCCGAAATTAAGATTTATACATGATCTGAAAGCTGAATAAACAACCTTCCTGTTGATGTATGATTTGGATGGATAGAACGATATTTGACAGAAATACAACTATATGAAATCTGAGGGTACAGAAAAATCTAAATGCTGAGAAATTCACCTTTAAAGTTGTCCAAATGAAGATCTTATCAATATTACGTTTTAATATATTGACTAAATACCTTCATGGAACATGATCTTTACTTACTATCCTAAGGATTTTTGGCAAAAAAGAAAAATCAATCATTTTGTATTTTTGGCTATTGCTACAAATATACCCCAGCGACTTACAGTAAGACCGGTTTTGTGATCCAGGTCCACATATAAGAAGAAATGTATCACTCTTGCTTCTTAAAGAAAGCTTGGTTTAGGTAAGACAATCGTACAGCACTTGCCTGGTTTTGTGTGTCCTGCAGCTGAGGGGAGGAGACTGTCATCACATGATGATAAACCTCAGCTTCCTTCTGTTCCTCAGATGACCTGAGGTTGACTGACAGCCCAGTGTCTTCAACAACAGCACCTGTTGGTTATGGATACAACACATGAATATTTCAGACTGCGGGCAAAGTAGAGTGTCATTTGAAAATACTCAATGTGCTCGCCGTCCAAGAACAGCAAACTCAATAAAAATGCCATACTGTTCATAACTCTATCAATAAAGTATGCATATATAGCAACTATGCTACTTATCAAGTATACTTGCAGTTTGATAGCCTGTAACATGTTTACACATTTAACAATGGTCTTGTGAAGCTCAATGTGAGGTTTCAAGCAGCTTTGATTTGTCTCTGTTATGGGGACACTATTTGGAGTGGTAAGGGAAGCCAAATAGCACTAAATTCTAGCTCTGTCAAGGATGAACTCTTGTCCGTGCTGCTGGGGTGTGTGTTTTTTCTTTGGCAGCACAAGTCTCTAAGCAACACTGAGGCTCATTTTACTGTGAGCAGAGCGATCTTGGCTTGGAGTAAATATTGGTTTAGGCCAACACAGGAAGAGGTTTGGAGTCTACACCGGCGTTCTGTTGCCCAGGACTCATAAGGTACATAAACTGTCCACACGCTTTTGGACGGCAAGCAGTCTAAGTACACTATTAACAGCAAAGAATTAAAACAAAAATGTCTGCTTAATAACTTTTTCTGACTTTTTGTCATTTGACATTTGTTTCTTTATAGAGTGAGGTTTTGGGAAGTCCAAACCGTGACGTTTTACTGTGTAACATGATATGAAACTAATATTGACTCCAAATAGCCCAACACAGGTTTTATTCAATAACTAAAGTCTGACTATGAAATGAAACTAATCTTTAAAATGATTTTTCCCCCCAATCACAACTTAACCAATTTTCAGGTAAACGCAACCTTTGAGAAACTTAAAGCATTTTAAGCTAAGCAGTTACATAGGCCAAAACAAATATGGAAACATTTCAGAGTCTTTAGTAACCGTAAACGTACAAATGTAATTTATTAAATATCAGAAACTAAAAATAAATAAATATTTGATGAATTATAAATAGTGTATACAACAATACATTTTTAATATTAATATTAATTTACAACAAATAATACATTATTATTGCTAATTATTGCTAATGTGTACAATGGTGATAATAATTATAAGAATTGATACATAACCTTCATACTGCAGACAAAGTTTACTATTATTTGATATTCCATAATAACAACAATAATTTATTAATAAGTGATTAATTATAACTACTATTATTTTTAATGCAGGACTGATTTCTATTACTTTTTAAATGTGTACTATTTAATTTCAGTTTTTTAATGTAATACTAAATAAATAAATCAAACAATCAAATTCCATCAACAACAAACAAACAATAATATATTAAAATAATAATAACTGTTATTATTATTGCTGTTACTAATGTAGAACTGATTTGTAGTCATTGTATTTCTTATTTTTAATGTAATATTAAATAAATGACTTAACATCCATAAATGACTACTATTATTATTAATAATAATGCTAATAATAATTTAGTTTATTATTGATAGATTTAATGGTTATTTTTAGTTACTTATTTAGTTTTGCATTAAAAAGTAAAAAATGAAATGAGAAAAAACTACAAATCAGTTCTGTATTCCTAAAAAACTAAATCCGTCAATTTGTACTTTAATCAATATCTTCAGCAGAAGGACGCACATTGGGCAGGGAATAATGGAATAAACACTAGCGAGTGTGTTTGGACGCCGTTCACAGTCTGTGTAAGAGGATGCTTAGAGTGGGAGTGGGATTCATTTCCGCCTGCTTCCCCGAGCCTGAATTCTGATGAAGTATCCAGACCGCCTGGCTTCCCCTGTGTCAGCCTCAGCTCGCTCTTTCACACAGAATCTGAAGCAAAAACAGCTTAATTCCCTGTGTCCACATAACACGGGTAGTGTGAGACATGCCCCATTAGAGACGCCGACACAGAGGGCCAGTAGCGCCGCCAAAGGTATACAGGAAGAGGACATGGCCACCCAATTGGCTGCAGGAGTTAATGGGCAAAGCGAGAGATTAACGGCGACAAGAAAAACAATGTAAAAAAAGTGAAATGACATTTATATGTTAACAGTTCATGCGTCGCACATAGAGGCCTTTACCGTGTCACACTGGCTTAACTGTTATTGCTTAAAGCGAGTGACGTAAAAAAAAGTCAATAAATTCTGAGCCGAGTTTTGTTTATTTATTTATTATAGTAAAGTGCAGTCTGTGTGTGTGGAGTGTCTGAGGGATGTTTTGTACCCGTGTGGTCGGCGAGCACTTGTCCAGGTGATGTGAGTGTGGCGTGGGGAGAGGTCTCTGTGGATCTGTGCTGTGTGTGTCTCTGCTGATCCACGAGTGAGTGTCCGGTCAGCACAATCTCCTCTGCCACTGTCAGAAGTGGTCTCTGGCCCTCACTGACTTCTCCACTGCTCTCCTCCTCCCACTACAGAGAGATGAATAAAGGCCTTTTTTTGAGCATCCTCTAGCACCATCTACTGGATAAAAGCAGAACTAGCTATACTGTTTCCAGCAATGTTCAGAGAAATATTATTTACAAACGTAATAAGAAATAACAATACAAAACATTTTTTTTTTAATGTGTATGGATATAATAGTAAGTGATGGGCAGGATAAAAATACCAAATTAATATAAAGTCAATATTCTACATAATAATTGTTTTATACATATATACACACACACAATAAAAAAAAATAAAAAAAATAAAAATAAATAAATAAATACAGCTTCCTCTTTCTTCTACGTACACACACGCAAACAAACTAAATGGAGTGTGCTGAGCATAACAGCTTCACCAAAAAATGTATTTAACAAAATTCAAAAGAACTAGTTAGATTTGAACATCAGTAGTATTGTAAAATCTTCAGTGAAGTCACATGATACCTCTGGCTGCTGTGATTGGCTGATAGGTCCACGTTCCATTCTGGCCAACAGAGACAGGATGGGATCATGATGAGCAGGAATGCGAGGAGCTCGGATCACCTGACCTTCACTGGGAGGATCGTAGTCCTGACAAAAAGAGCAAAGAGTTTGTAGGCGCATTAGATTTAGAGTACAACTGGAAACATATGTGTGGTGGTATTTTATTGAACAATGTGTTGTTTAACAATAATTATGAATTGAATGAAGTGTTTTCCCCTAAGCTTCCACTACCCTAAAATAAATGGAAATATCCTGAACTATAATACATTTTATTACTGTATGAGATTTTTCTCTACACATGGAAATCCTGGTTTTGTGTTTTTTACAATGGTAATCATCACAGATTATAGCCGTCTCCCCAGTTCTCATTTGGGACTGAACCTCTAACTTTTGGCTCAAACACAAAGCTGAAGTTGTCAGTTCATATTTAACCATGACAGTCTTATTATTTCTTTCCATTAGGTTAAATAAACGACAGGAAACACTCATGTTTTGGGGTCTGTTGCTAAGACACTGTGAGTTCAAACATTCACCATATCTTGGACTCCATGCAGGGAACCGTTCAGGCTGGTCATCAAATTAGGCAGAAGGACTCCTTCATCTTCAAGAACTTGGAAGGAAAACAAAAAACAAAATGCATAAAAAAGAAATACTACAAAGTATTATTAAATATGATTAAAAGTTTGGAATAAAAAGATTTACTCACAAAGGCTGCAATTGTTTGATTATAAACACAGTAAAATAGTAATATTGTCAAATGATTTGATAAATTTGAGTATATTTTGAAATGTCATTTATTTCTGTGAGGGCAAAGCCAATTTCAGTCTTCAATGTCTCATGATCCTTTAGAAATCCCTCTAATACGCTGATCTGGTGCTCAAGAAACATTTCTGATTATGTTGGAAACAATTAAATTATTCAATGAATAAAAGTCTGTTGATACAAAAGATTCCTAATTCAAATAAATGCCATTCCTTTTAAACAAAAATAAAAAGAACCAACAGAAGACCCTTTATAATATTTCAGCACCACTAACAACTTATTTCAATTAAGCACGTAATTAGCATTAAAATAATGTCTGCCGAACATTACGGTTTGCCAGCACAGAAATAAATGACCTGTGCATTTATGTATTTATTTAATAACTCTCTGATAACTCTTTTGATCAAATAAATGTAGTGTAGGCGAGAATAAAAGACTTTTTACATACTGTCGTATACTATATTACTAATGAAAAGTAAAATAATGAAAAGAAAAAACATTTTAATTCTATTTGCGCATATGCAAGATGCTGCCCATTTATTTATAAATGTCCATTTTATCCTTAGAAGGCAGCTGCTTCTGCAGACAGTGCGGTTCTGGCTCAGTTTGGCAGTGTGAGTGTGTGTTGGACGGATCATGTACCTCTGACTGCTGCCATCTGGCCGTGAGTGAGCAGCAGCTCTCCCTCTGAGATGTGTCTGGCTACCGTCTCCGTCTCAGTGACAGTCACGCTGGAACTAGAGCTGCTCTCTGTGGGCGAGGAGGAGGATTCAGGGGTGGAAGCAAGAGGAGGTTCCTGGCTCACAGGAGGAAGAGGAGGAGGGGGAGTCTTGGGTTTGGAGGGGAGAGGTGAAGATGGATGGATGACTGATTCTTCCTCACTGTCCTCTTGGGCTACTGACATCACACTGCGTGTGAGAGATGGAGGGTGTTAGTGAGCGATATGCTGAGCACGTATTCCCACTGACACAGAAGCAAAACATTACTAACTATACAAATAGAAAACACTCATTTACATATAAAAGACCTATAGCAACAACTTTTATTCGTAAGGTCAGGGAAAGGATGCAAAAATTAAACACTAAATCACAACTGCGTCATGTTACTCAAAAGGAGTCAAAAATGTAAGCCACAAACATTGTTAAACATTAACTTATATTTTTTATTTAGTTAACAGGTGGTTTTTAAAATAATGCTATGCTCCACCTATTAAACTGTCATAATAATGAATAACTAATTGAATAAATGAATGAAATACTGAAATAGGACCTGCAGAATGAAGACTATTTTTGATATTGTGAGATTTCTTAAATGTTTCATAGACAGCGATAAAGATAGAGAAACAGCTTGTATTCCATAAATGAAGAGTTCATTTTCAACTCCACTGAACAATTCTCTTTTTTTAAACACAATGAAAACATGATTTTTGAAAATGCATTTTAAAAAGGTATGTTTTTGCAAATAACCTCTTCATATACACACACAAACACACACATTAAACATTTTATCTGTCAGAAATAAAATATAATTCTATTTTTAGAGTGCATTTTATTCTTTATGAAGGGTTAAGAATTGTCTGAAGACAGGATAAATGGTAGTGAGTGAAGATGTTAAATCATTTAATAAAATGAAAATAACATAATTAAATTGTATATTTAGTGCTCATCTCAAGCTTTTAGAAATAGAATTACATTGGGACATAATGTACTGTTACCAACAGCAGGTGGCACTGTGGGTCTATATTTGACATCATCAGTAAGGCCTCACAAAATTCCTTACTACACCTACAAAAAACCTTGTTTTTGTTTCTCTACTGACTAATTCTACTACACCGTGTTTGGAGCTCACCTTTGAATACCAGCTCACGCTGTTCTGTTATTAGTCTCATACTTCACTGTAATATTAGTGCATGTTTTCTTTCCCTTGCCTGAATATTTCATGCAAAAACTAACAAGAATAAAGGAGAATGAAGCAACAATATTTAGACGTACACTGGTGCCGATGGCTGTTCCTGTCTCTCGCTGTGTGGTTCTTCCTCCTCCAAGGGGAGCTCTGTTCCTCCCCATGGGTGATTCTGGAGGCTGGCTGGATCTGGGGTATGATTGGCTGGAGGAGGAGAGGGTGTAGCCACCCTGGTGGGAGATGGGATTGGTGTGGTAGTCGGAGTACCCACAGGAATTCTATCTGGACCTGAAACAAAGGCAGAACTGATGTGTGAACAACTGTGCGTACACTTTTACAAATAGATGGGGAGCAATTTGGTTTGTTCATAAAAATCACTGTCAGACCTGGTGACGTAGATTCATGATGCTTTTCTTTGGGAGACAGGGCTGTAGAAAGATGCTCGGACAGATCGGGGGTTCTGACAGGAGATGGCGGCTCTTTGGAAATGAGCTCAGGAGTGGGTGCTGGTGTCGGTACCTTAGTTACCTCCTGAAAT
Organism: Enteromius afrohamiltoni; assembly: GCA_034779775.1. Lineage (NCBI taxonomy): Eukaryota > Metazoa > Chordata > Actinopteri > Cypriniformes > Cyprinidae > Enteromius > Enteromius afrohamiltoni. Next base: position 2,978,509 of record JAUYWG010000053.1, read on the forward strand.
ATTACCACAATGTTACCACGTTTATGGAATTAAAGGTCATCCTGGATAAATGGGAGTGTGTTTGGATGCCAGTACCTCCCGAGCGTCCTGTGTTTGGCCAGGGGTAGCGGGTTCTCTCTGTGTCTCTCTCTGTCCCAGCATTACTGCAACGGTTTCAGCCAGCACTTCATTTACACACTGTCTTATGAGCTCAGAGTCCACTGGTACCCCTGTGTCCACAAACAACTGAAGACCACCACCACCTGCGGCCTCCACTGACACACAAACACACACAGAGAGAGGGGGATTATCTGGTGTACATGGGACATGCTTCGGCATATTTTGTTAACAAGGTTATAGTTAAAAGTAAAAGAATAGACACTTCCGTAGGCTCCACTTTAAAAACGTTACTGAACAATCCTAGCAACAGTGCTGTTATTGTTAAATAATAAATAAAAGTTGTTGAATTGATGCTAAATAAAAAATATACAAAATTTAAATAAAACACAAAGGCATACAACAAAGTTAACCAAAAAACAACAACAAAGAAATAGCTTTTACATCAGTGTTGGCATTGTTAAATAAAAATAACTTTAAAAAATGAATAAAAAAATGAACACATTTATATAAAAATGAAAAATGACATAAGAAATGCATCAAAATGAACTGACAAATATTCAAACTTTGACCTCTTTCAGCAATGTGATAGTGAATATTTAATATCAAATTTCACTTGTTTTTATTTATATAGTGCTTTTAACAATACAGATTGTAGCAATCCACTTCTAGAGCTAAAACTCCTAATGTGCATCCAAATAATAATAATAACAACAAATAATAATAATAATAACACTTAATATCTGCAAATCTGGCATTCCCACAGCATTCAGAAGTTTTCCATGAAGCCCTTCAGGCAAGTTGAGTTTGCCAGCAAAGTAATTTCAAATAACCAATTTGAAACTCGCTTTACCTCTCAACCAGCCTATTTTGAATTCTTGCACCCGTAAGCATTTTGGACCTGTGCTATTAAAAAGCTAATATACAGAACTGACATTCTTGGCAGAGCCCTCATTTCCTTTTGTCTAGGGCAGGACTGCGTTCAAACATATATACAGTTCCTCCACAGGAGGAAGAGTCCAGTCAGTCTGCGAATATGCTGACAACAGTTTGCCGCGAGCCTCCTCTGCAAATTTGATACATCATTGATCTTTCTATTAAACGAAAGCGAGAATTAATGAGGCAGGACCTCCGTGCCGACTGAGCAGAAGTGACGCGACAGAGACGGAAGGATAGAGCGTAGAGGGGCTGAGCACAAGCAATCGCGTTTTAATGAGGAAATACAATCTTGTTGCGTGCTGACACGCTTGACAAACGCACTGCGCGCATTCGTAGACGCTATGAATCAAAATTATGAGCTTATAGACTGAAACCTGGTGCAGCTCGACCATTCTTACTGGTTTATGTCATGATTTTTAACACTGACCAGACACATTGGTAAATTGGTGAAGATGTATGATGGTTGAACGGCAAACAGACAAACTTCATTGATATTGAACTGGGAGCTTTCGAAAATTTGAAAGAAAACTTACAGTCACAATTATAAACATTACAAATTACACATTCTCACCTATGTCTGATGTCACACTATTCTCAGGCTCTGATTGGCTGGCTGGATCAGTCTGGATGGGCTGAGGGAACATTCCTGTGATCAATCTGGCCATCAGCTGTTGCTCCACCCTATGAGAGAAATGACAACAGAGTGCTATTATAGAGGCATTTTCCTATGATGATGATAACATGTCATTAGCAATCCAGTCATTAACTACTTCAACTGATGCAACAATAAGCTAAATGTTGGCCTGAACATTCAATGAGTAAGGAAACGGTAATTTAGCAGATTAATAGCTTTATCCAAAGTGATGTGCAAAACATGCATTTTAAAGAGTGACCTGGATTTAAGTGTATTAAACTCACCAAATAGGGTTTCGTGTCTTATTTACTCTATATTAATATTGATTTACATATATTAAAAAAATAAATAAATTGTTATACTATCATGTTTTTATTCTGTTTTATTGTGTTACAGTAGTTAACTGTATTTTGTTTTGTTATTTTTACTTAATCAAACCCAACTGCAGTTTGACTGAGATTAATTGGAATGCAAAAACATGTTTTTTGAAAATAAACTCTTCATATGTACTTTATCGGTTCAGGCATTCCTTGGCAATCGAACCTATGACCTTGGCGTTGCTAGCACCAAGCTCTACTGCATGAGCTAGAGGACTGCATAATAAACAAATAAATTACTTAATAAATTAATGTGTGTGTGTGTGTAGTTTTTTTTTCATTGTATGGACTACCATTAAGCTTTTTCCACATATCAACCCTACATTTATGTTATCAAATACAGCAATATTGCGAAATACTATTACAATATAATTTAACGGTTTTCTGCTGTAACATATTTTCAAATTTATTCCTGTGATGCAAAGCTGAATTTTCAGCATCATTACTCCAGCCTTCATTGTCACATCCTTCAGAAATCATTCTAATTTGGGGCTTGAGAAACATTTCTCATCAACAATGTTGAAAAGAGTTGTGCTACCTAACATTTTTGTGTAAACCATGTCATGTAACTGTGCAGCAGATGATATTAGCAGAGTCAGTGGAGTCTCACCAATCCACCAGCCTGTTCTCCAGGGTTTCTCTCTGCTGTATGGTGCTCAGGATGGGTTCGGTCAGAGGAGTGGACTGTGAAGGCTGTGGAGGAAAGGCCGGGCCATGATACAGAGCAGCTGGAGGAGACGGTAGCCCGTTGAGCTCTATAGGAGAGTCTGGAAGTCCGTCGTGTGTTTCCTGAATTCAACACAGCATAGAAGAAAACTGAGACTCTGCAGTTTTATGATATATATACTCAAACATATGGCTTTCTGAGAGACTTATTGACAATCCGTTACAGCAAAAATACCCCTGACAGCTTACTGGATCAGAAACTGAATTTTCGAGGCAAATGACAGCAAATAAAAGTGCACATCGTGTACTGTGCAGTAATGGCAAACATATGTTAGTCTGTGTGCAATTTCAGAGCGGTCATTACAGTCTTAACAGAAGGGGAGGCTGGAGAGAAAGGGGGACGTTTGTCTTGTATAATTCCATCGCTGGATCTGTGAGCCAGCTTTCAACATTTCGGTCATTGGTTTGGATAATGTTCAGATTCCTTTGGCCCGGACTCAGGGAGGTCTGTGTAAGGAGCGATTAGCTCATTTCCAGTGGCCAGCCGCCAGAGGAAAAGAGAGAGAAATGCATTCTGCCAGTCGGGCGCTGAGCCCGTTTGAAGTTTATGGCTCCATCAGAACTGACCGAGCCAAAGCTGAGGCACTGGAGACTTAGAGGAATGACATTTTAGGAGCTGGCAAGTATCCGTGCTTGCAGGCCAAAAGAGAGAGAGCCTGTACACCGAGGTCTGGACTTAAGTAGCTGTGGCCTTTATTTGGTCGTTGGGAAAACTGCAAGTGGGCCGAGTACATGCCAGTCCACGAAAAACTGCTTAATTATATGCAACTGCTGTGCAACGCACTTGAATTTTTATTGCTCTCAGTGTTTGGAAAAAGTTTGCATTTCTGGACTCATAACTCCAATCTTAATTGCCATTCGAACAATTAGAGAGTCAAAATAAAAAGAGTCAGAAGGACATTTTAGTCATACTACTGCCAGGAGACAGAAGACACTAGATTTTTACATAATCTGGAGAAAATATGAGTAATGTTTGCTCATGAAAAGCTCCCTTGCTAAGGTATTCTGTCAGGTTGCAAGTCTCTATGGTGTTTCTGGTCCTTTCCATCTGATATTGCTCCTTTACATTGTTAGATGCAAGTCTTTCAGAACTTTTTGTCATCCACAAGGTAAAAATCTTTAACTATAAGTGTGAGCACTAGTAATTCATGATGCTTTCCTTATTCAGTCACATAGAGCAGGGGTTCTCAGCCAGTGGACTACAAGAAGATATCAAATTATTTTTAAATAAGACAAAACCAGCTTTGAAACGAGCTAAAACCGATAAATCAAGATGTAAAATGACAAATCAAGACAATCATGAAGTGAAATATTTAAAATATTATTTCTCATTTTAATTTGTTCCCTCAACATTTGCCATTTTAGTTCCCAGTGCCTTGAAAAACCTAGACACAAGATTCAAATTTAGAAAGTGTGACTTTGGAAAACAAATGAATAAAATCATAAAAATGTATGTATGTGTTATTTCTATGCTAAATATAAATTGTCAAGTAAAGATCTAAAGCAGTGGTTCCCAACTCACGGCCCACACAGCCAAACACATATGTTTCCCACTGTGAAAGAATTCAAACAATCACGCTTTTTTGTGTCGGGTTAACCAAGTATTTCATTATTTTGATATATTACTAGTGTGGGTAAATAAAAAAAAAAGTCATAAGTCAATTTCAGTTAAACTGTCTTGGACAATATTCATTGGTCAAAGAAGGTTAGAAACCACTGTCAGAGAGCCTCCAAAATTACTGAACAAAAAGCATGAATGAACATAATATAGATCAGGGCTTCTCAATCCTGGTCCTGGAGGTCCGCTGTCAAACCCTAATCAAACGCACCTGAACCAGCTAATTAAGATGTTCAGGATTACTTGTAAGCTACAGGCAGGTGTGATTAATCAAGGTTGGAGCAAAACTTTGCAGAACAGCGGACCTCCAGGACCGGGATTGAGAAGCCCTGATATAGATGCTTTCTTGCATCGAGCAAACAGGAGGCAAACCTCTCAAGATCCAACCACTCAAACTGTAACGCCAAACATCTAAGAACAATTAACACTCTCAGTTCATAGTTGCAAAATAAATTCCTTCCTACGCAAACCTCTGTTAACCGGAGATCAGATGAAACCAAGCTTCATCTGTGGATGACTTTCCCTCTTAGGCCAAAAGGGGTCACTGTGGAACAGTTCATGTGATTTGGATTGCAACCCCCTCCGTGATTCTTTATTCTCATTATAAACACTCTTTTTCCCAGCGCCTTCCACAAAAGCCTGTGAGAACAGCACAGATTTGCCTGCCTCCACCTCCTGCCTAATGACTGCTATGCTATTTCGGTGCTAACTGACGCCTTGCCCTTGTACGACCGAGCGGCAGAATCGGCCTAATGCCCAATACGCCGGGCGTCCTGTGCTTCTTGTTAGCAGTAAATATAAGGGGCTTATGTCTTCGTGCGTATGCTTGAGCGAGCTGTGATGTGAGCAGAATTCCTAAACGGAACAAAGACTATTATCGGCAATACAGCACCACACCCCTTCGATATCAATTCACTGAAAGGCTAATTTAGCCGTGTATATTGTAATTAGATTTTTCCCCAACCCGTGAAAGATATTTTAAACTCTCATTCATTCTCTGCTCTTCGTTAATTAAAGAAAACGACATTCTCCTTCACCCTTTGGCTCAGAAAATCTCATTATTGGAGCGCTGCGCCATTGATGGCCAATATTTCTGTGTAGGAGGAGACGTGGAGAATAGGCATCTGTAGCTGGGTCAAAATGCAAATGGGAACGAAGTAGGAAACAGTGGATTGGGGCTGATACCCTCAGGGTGGACACCAGGTTGTGAAATGACCTTTACGTTACGAGCTGGAGTGAGTGTGTGGGTTGAAATGTGCTTTTAATTGAACGTACCTGGTTGATGTCGGCTACAGACAAGAAATTGGTTCCGGGAAAGATATTTTCCTCCTGATCTTCACCGGCATGCGGTTCTTCGGCGGCCTGGGAGGCAATGATACGGAGACAGAGGTCAGGAAGCAATATGGTGTCTGGAATTATAAAATTCATCAACGGCTACGAAGATTAGAAAGTTGTAAGTGCATGAGTTAATAAGGATAATGATGACAGGATGAAACAAAAGATGATACTTGACTATAAAGTAGCTTTAAAGCTTGACTCAAAGTAAGTTTGAGAATCCGTTTTTTTAAGTTATATGTCACAATGCTTGAGAAAAGATTTGGGGAAGCTCGTTTCTCATTGGTTCCCACTTTTTTGGGAATCTGAAATGCTCTAAAATGGCAACTTGGCCAGACTAACTTTGCTCGCGAAATGAATATAGCTTCAAAGGAAGTATGGGCGGGTCCAGGCTACAATTCACCCTACAATTCAAAATATAGTGCACAAGTCATAAGGATTGCTTTTATAGTGCCAGTACAGTGTTCTTTTCGAGCTTGACAGCCCATGACCATCGCAAGCTTTCTTTCATTTGTATGGAAAAGAGAAGCAAGAACATTCTTCAAAACATCTGCTTTTTTGCTCAACTAAAGACATGAGGGTAAGAAAATGTTGACAGAATATGAACTATTGTTAAAAAAACAGCATCATGTCATGAGAGAAGGAATCCCTAAATGGCAGTGGTCGCAGACGCGATGCTGATCACACAAACAGTAAAACGCCGTCTCATCAACCGATGTCATATCCTCTGATCTTACAAGAGAGATTCAAGGGTGTCCTCACAGGGCATCCTTTCAAAGATTCCATGGCTCATTCAGTGCAAGAACACAAACTTTAACTGTTTAAGAGGTGTGCGTATGTGTGTGTGAGAGAAAGAGAAAATCACGCATCAGTTTTCCAGGTCTTTGTCTCATGCAGCTAAGCCATGTCTCTATGGTAACGGAGAGAGCTGGTCTGCTCATGTGAGAGTATGAGAGTGCTGAGTACAATGTTATACACCATGTTTTATATTGCACTAAAAAAGATTGAAAGTTCTTTTGTCACCAATATCTTTTATAGAGTACAACTGTATTGCGTTTTATCCTGGACAGTGAATATAGAAATAGATCCAATTATTACATGGCTTTCTGTGATATTTGCTTCTGAACGGTCAATCACACATTTGTAAATTAACGAAATCGAATAATGAAGGCCAAACTTCACACCTGAGTCTGAATGTCATATACCGCCATTCAAAAGAATTTTTAAAGAAATTAATATTTGTGTTCACACGTTCAATGTGACAGTTAACACTTTTGCATTGTTACAAAAACATATTTCAAATAAATTTTCTTTTGGACTTTTTAATAATAATAGAATGCTGGGGGGAAATGCATCACGGGTTCCACAAAAACATTCAGTAGCACAACTGTGCTAGTTCAATCTCTCTCTCATCTCTACAGTCTCTTTCTGCTCAGGTAATAAAATAATTTAGACTTAAATCAATATTTCTTATCCATTTGTTTGGTAAGTAGTTGTGTAACAGGCAGGATAATGTAGTCAGTCAGTCATTATCACAAAATAAACCTCTTCAGGAGGACACAAGACATCTCTCCTTTCCTGGTAACTCAGTTCTGCTTTATTTTGGGATAGCTGTCGATTTTACCCCTTACTTAAATTACATGCTTGTGTGTGTGTGGACGTGTGTATCAGAGCTGCACTGGAGCTGCGGAAACATACGAGACTGCAGCAAATGTGCTGCAGTGAGCTACAGAAACACAATATTACTTACTATTCTGCTCACACACATTTGCACAACCACACACTCGCATGTTCAAACTTAAAAGAGCGGGAAATGAAAAGAACAATTTTTTTTTTTTTTTTGCAACTGAATTGCATATTAAATAGTTCCCTTGTTTCACTTATCCATCCGTATGGACTGATCTTATAATCTCATCATATGACTTCACAGCGCTTGGTATACTGTTCTGTTCATGAATCTAGTTTTATCCTTATTCGCATTTTGCGTCCCCTCAGATGAAAGAAAGTCCTATAGGTTCGGAAGGACACGAGGGTAAACACAGACAGATTTCTCTTTTTTTGGTGAATTATTCCTTTATGTCTGTAACGTCTATAAAAATCTGTAACAATACTTTTTCAAAGAACAAAACTGGATTTTGTATCATGAGCCAGTTGTGACCGCAATGCACTAGAAAAGTCAAGTCTCAGAGGACAGAGATATCATATGTTTTAAGTGCAAGCACGGTGAGACTTCTTAGTCATTTTTCATTCCCTCTGTTTGACAGGCCTCAGGCCTGGTGGGAGTGAAGTGTATGATTCAAAGTTTGTCGTAGGATCTTTGTGTGTCTGTCCTTGGCCATGTCTTTGTGTGTGTGTGTGTGTGTGTAGAATCTGGTGTCTGCCAGTCTGATGAGTCATGGGCATTAACTGGGCACAGACAGAGTGCTGAATGCGGCCATGCTGAGCTGGCAGACCAGAACACCTCTGCCGAGCTGCATCAGACATAGGATCTGAAGGGAAGACATATGCATTTGCACCTGTTTGTAAGCTACCTCTAGTGCGCAGCTTTGAATGCTTTTAAATGTCTTTTGCTTTAACAAAAAAAAAGAAAAAAAAGAAAGTCAATATATATATATATATATAAAATCACTTTAGCAAAAATTTAGTTTAGATTGAATTATAGTAGAAAACTGTTAAACTAGATTCTTAAAATAATTACAGCATTTTTAATATAATAGTATCTACTTTTTATTTATAGAAAAACAAAAATAGAAAAAATACAAATATATATATATATATATATATATACACACATATTTTTTTTACAATACTCTAAATAACCAAATGTTTAAAAAATGTCTTTATTTAAAAAAAAAAAAGAATAAAATGTATTTATTTTTAAACAATATATTTTTGATAATTAATACTGAATATAGAAGAGTACACTATTATACAGGACACATTTTTATATTATTCTAAACAGTCACAAGAGGATATGCATCCACAAATGAACTCGAACAAGAATGCAGAAGATGCGTATCTAAGCTTATTTCCAGAGAGCTGTAATGATTACTCTAAAGCTAACAGTGGCAGGAAAACCACAGAGTGGCTTTGTCCTCCCATACACTTGTTCAGGATCTGCTAACGAACCCGCAGAAAAGCAACAGAGCTGCATCTGTTGCTTAGCAACCAGATGTGAATGGCTGAGGTCGGGATTGGAGGAGTAAGAGCAGAAAACGCTGGCGGCAAAGTCCCCACTGAAACATTATACATTCAGCTCCATACACACACGCAAACGCACACACCTCATCCATCTTCATCCGCTCGGGCAGGTTCTGAGAGCAAGAGCGCACAAGCATGCATGGCTTGGCAAAAATCAATGGCAGTGCGATGAGAAATGCAAACCTGGAACAAAACCGACCCTTATAGCAGTGCAGCATGCTGGAGCACAGCCAGAATCTAATGGCATAATATCCATCCATTCTCAGTACAGAGCTAAGACCAGCTGGTGTATATAACACACACACACACATACACAAGCAAATGTACATGTTAGATGACTTATGTTTTGGGTGTATGATAAATCTGAATGCCTGCAGATGTATTAGAAACTGATTTGGTAAAGAAGTGAGAAAGAAATATGTAGAAGTGCAACTAAGGGCAAAGAAACCTTTACATTTTCAAATAATATGGGTGTACTTGGTGTTGTTGGTGATTTGGGTTTTACATGGATTAAAGGTGAAGGAAGGATTGTTTCAGCTGGAATCACTGGTGTAGAGGAAGCCGGCTGGCTGCACAGACCACTCTCAATGTTCACACCAGGCTGAACCTGCAAACAAAACACAAATCCATTTTAATAAAAACAGCATATCGAACAAAAGCCATTCAGTTTGCAATAGAAAAAGTGACATTTTTCGATGTGTGATGCAAAGTTTGCAATGTCTTATTTTAATTATTTTGTTAATTATACATTTATTATATATATATATATATATATATATATATATAATATCCCCTGTGCAGAAAAACACCTCCAGAGCAGATGCTTCCAGCCCCATGCTTCATTGTAGGTATGGTATTATTGGGATGATACTCATCATTCTTCTTCCTCTAAATACGGCGATTGGAGTTAAGACCAAAAAGTTCTACTTTAGTCTCATCTGACCACAGGACTTTCTTCCATAACTCCTCTGGATCATCCAGATGGTCCCTGGCAAACTTCAGACGGTTCTGGACATGGGCTGACTTAAGCAGGAGAACCTTCCGTGAATTACATGAATTACATGTAATGATGTAAGATGTAATAAATGTAATTTATTTCTGTGATGGAAGTGCTGAATTTACAGCATCAGTACTACAGTCTTCAGTGTCACATGATCCTTCAGAAATCATTATGCTCATTTGCTGCCCAACAAACATTTCTTATTATTATCAATGTTGAGAAAGTCCAAATGTTTAGTAGTGTGATACCAAGCCAAAACACTTACAAAATAATCTTTTAATTGTAAAAGTTACAAAAATGTCTTACCTGTATTTGGAGCTGGGGGGTCCGTTTCTTTAGTTTTGACTGGACCTCCAGTAAGATGGTGTTGGGTTTCCGAATAGCTGGTGCCGGTTTGGGTTCAGGAACAATGACGGGAGGGAAGGAGGTTGCTACGTTTGCTGGTTTGTCACTAATGATGACCCGTGAAGGCACTGCGCCCTGGCCATCCACTCTGGGCTTACCTAGAGAGACACATGGAGAAGTGGTAAATAATCATGATTGTAACCAAAAAGTTAGAGGTTCTACAGCAACACACATTTGTGTTGCATTATGAACTGCGTTTCAGAAAGTAATGACATGTGAAATTAAATTTGCATAGCTTAAAGCGGTCTCGTACATTAAAGTTTTGTGTTTCGGAAATACTAAACTATAGTAGAGAACTCCCATATGAACAGCCTATTCACACCACAAACAATAACGATAAGGAGGACAAAAATTATAATTATATTAGGGTCCACACCAACACACAATACCGGACTGTTTATTATAAGTGTGCATTGCATTTTTATCATCTGCCACTTTAAATCAATGTCAAAGTTTTTATTGTTGATCTGATGGAAAAAAAAAAACAAACTTGAAAATGAAAGAGATTCCAGCAATATAGTTTTTCTATGTTCTTATAATTATAGCGGTGATGTAGATTTCCTTATTCTGACAGAATTAGAATAACAATTCATAATTTATAGTAATTGTTATAGTTATCATCCTTGCTGAGAATGGGCCTTAAATCCTTACAATAATCTAAACCTTTAAAAATGTGTTATTTATTTAAAAATATATTTCTTTATTGCTCATTTATTTAAAGCTGCAGTCTGGAAGTGTTGCCTTTTTGTCACCATCTCTGTTTGAAACCTGCTAATAGAATTATAACCCCAAAAAAACAGATTTATTTGCGATTTATTTGAGATCTTCTTCACTTGTCTGCCACTTTTACTCTAAACAAATAATTTAAAAAAGTTTATTTTTATTCCAGCTGCTGTGAAAAAAAGGTATTAATGATCCACCGCCTGCAGCATCTTCAGGGGAAATACAGCTTACAAGCCAGGACTCCTTTATGTTTAGAGATGTGGTGTAATGACACAAGATGAATGTTGGCACGCTTGTATATGAGCACAAGTCACAGCAGAAAACATTATTGTTGTGAATCAGTAAAGAGCTAGTTTTGAACAAACAATCGAAATAATGATTCTGAATAACTTGCGCAAAAAAAGTTATAGACTGCAGCTTTAAAGTAAATAAATTCATTTCTTTTTGTTTTCAAATGCATACAAAGCATTATTATATACTGGGGCCTGATCATTCACTCTGGGCTTACCTACAGAGACTCATGGAATTGTGGTTGATCTGGGAGTTTAAACATGCATTTACATTGCTTTATAAAATGCATTTCATATATTACGGACAGCAAATTTGCATTGCCTGAAGTGCTCTTGTGCATTACCATTTTGTGCTTTGGATAAAACTATCTACTAAACGATGGCTTATTTACTTACCTACACACTCAAAAAAAAAAAAAGTCACCTTTTTATTCAGGCACTGGGAATACGTGAACACGTCTGCGAGTGAAACATTACCAGAACAACTAGAGGCGACTTTAAACAAAATCTCCATCCCCCTCTTTTCCACAGGATGCGTGAGTGCACTAGGAATACACTCCTGCAACCTAAACGCTCATCTGCCAAACCCCTAAAGTCTGCACATCCATCGCCCTGATGCAGCACAGATAACATCAACACGCTGTTTACAGGCAAGGGCAAAACGTGACCCCAATACTCACGCAAGAGGGATATTAAAGACAGACGCACTTCTGCAGATGGAGCCCACACACACACACACACACACACCTACTCATTACTCCATCTCTCAACACACTGCAGAGCGATTGCAAAGGACATCCATGGTACTTTAAAGTGCCGTGTCAGCCCAAAACACATTTGCACACATCTGGCCGAGCGAGAAGCCAACATGATTGGCATCTGTTCTGCAAAGGGACCGTGAGAGAAACAGGTTCAGCCAGAGTGCTCTAGCGTGGGTTTGTGTCATCCTCGTTTGCAAGAAGGCAGGTTATAGACGCACATGCCCCATTACATAGAGACGCGAGTCTGGCCTCGGCACATTAATGGCGAACGAGGAGGCTGGCATTAGCATAAATCTGCTGCGAGCGCCGCAATCTGTTTTTCCCAGCCTTCCATGCAAAGCAGGGGAAACATAAGCTTTACGATTTCCATAATTTGGCTGAAGGGCATCCAAACAGTGGCTCAGGAGTAAGAAGCACTGACTCATCTGGAATGCACAAATACTTCTGATAGCAAACATGTGGGTTCTGCTGAAGGAAAGCTTGAAAGGAGGCGTTTGTATTCTAGAACCTCAAGAGAGTGTGCGCTCTGAAATGTGAAACCAGATCGGACTGATTAGCACAATGATGGACAGTAAGAGATGCTATTACGGGCTATTCGCAAACCAGAGAAGCCACAAGACGTGCAAGAAAACAAAGACCCGAATGAAGGGACAAAATTCACAGCCCCCAAAATGCTTGGGAATACGTTCAAGAACATGTAAATCACTGACTTTACTGGACTTGAGGACACTGCAGCAGTAGACCTGGGAATGAAGATGGAGAGAGGGATAATGAGATGATTAAAATGAAATAAATGCACATAAATATGTGTGCACACGCCCCACTTCTGCAACCACATGCAATTTAAGGCAACAAATGAAGTCACGTCTTCACCACTGGGGATACCACCAGAGCAATTTCGTCTAAAATCAATAAAGTATAGGAATTCACTTCAGAGACAGCAAGCTGTGGTGAGCATTAGCTATCAAAGCATCACAGCCATGCAAGAGCTGCAATCAGTGTGTGAATTACAAGTCTTCACAAGGATTCCTTTTTTATCTATAATACAACAGAAAAAGGCGTGCAGAACACAGAACTGAACTGAGAATTAACTGCAATTTAAATCTGAATGTATGGAAGTGGAATTATAATGATGGACAGACGGAGGGATGGATGGAAGAATGGGTGGATGGGTGTGTGGATGGACAGACAGAGAAACGCAGAGTGATAGAATTGTAGATGGAATGAACAATAGAATGATAGATAGATGGACAGATATTGGATAGATAGATGGATGGATAGATAGTGTGATGATGCACAGATGAATGGATGGATGGACGGATAAATGAAGTGTGGTCAATATGTATTTGATCACCCTCTGATTTTGCAAGCTCTCTTACTTAGAAATCATGGAGGGGTCTACAATTTTCAGCATAGGTGCATTTCTACTGTGAGAGACATGCGGAAAAATACGGAAATTATAATGTATGATTTTTAACAATTTATTTGGGAATTACTGTGTCAAGTAAATATATGATCCCTTGAATCAAAAAATTTAATATTTGGTACAGAAGCCTTTGCAGAGGTCAAACGGTTCCTGTGGTTCTTCAGCAGGTTTGCACACACTGCAGGAGGGATTTTGTAACACAGAGTTTCAGCTCCCTCCAAAGATTTTCAATTGGATTTAGGTCTGGAGACTGGCTAGGCCACTCCAGAACCTTGATATGCTTCTTACGGAGCCACTCCTTGGTTTTCTTGGCTGTGTGCTTTGAGTCATTGTCATCTTGGAAGCCCCAGCCACGACCCATCTTTAATGCTCTGAATGAAGGAAGGAGGTTTTTGCCCAACATGTCACAATACATGGCCCTGTTCGTCTTCTCCTTAACACAGTGCAGTCGTCCTGTCCCCTGTGTAGAAAAACACCTCCAGAGCAGATGCTTCCAGCCCCATGTTTCACTGTAGGTATGGTATTATTGGGATGATACTCACCATTCTTCTTCAAACACGGCGAACCAAAAAGTTCTACTTTGGTCTCATCTGACCACAGGACTTTCTTCCATAACTCTTCTGGATCATCCAGATGGTTCCTGGCAAACATTCATCATTAGCCTCCTCCATTTTCTGACAATTGCTCCAACAGTTGTTCTTTTTTCACCAAGCTGCTTGGCAGTTTCCCCGTAGCTCTTTCCAGCTTTGTGAAGGTCCACAATTTTGTCTCTTGTGTCTTCTGACAGCTCTTTGGTTTTGCCCATGTTGCTACTTAGACTTTGGCTGATTGTGGGGTGCACAGGTGTCTTTATGACAGCTAACGACCTCAAACAGGTGCTACTAATTTAGAATCATGAGCAGAGTGTAGCTGGACTATTTAAAAACAAAATAACAGGTCTTTGAGGGTCAGAAATCTGGCTGATAAGCAAGTGATTAAATATTTATTTGACACAGTAATTCCCAAATAAATTGTTAAAAAAAAATCATACAATGTGATTTCCGGGTTTTTCTTTTTAGATTCTGTCTCTAACAGTGGAAATGCACCTAGGCTGAAAATTGTAGACCCCTCCATGATTTCTAAGTAAGAGAACTTGCAAACTCACAGGGCGATCAAATACTTATTTACCTCACTGTAGAACAATAGAATGATAAATAGAAAGTGGATGATGATGTTGGATGAACGGATGGTTGGATGAATACACATACAGAAAGACAGATGGAAAGACGGATCAATATAATAATAGATAGACTGATAGATAGATAGATAGAACAATGGATATAATTGCAATGGATAGAATGCTGAAATGGATAGAATGCACAGAATCCACAGAATGATGATGGATGGATGGATGGACGCAGACATACACAATGATAGATAGATAGATATTTTGTTATTATTTAAACGGGGATGCTGCTGCAAACTGTATAAACTCTGACTTCCCTTGATCGCTGCTGTTTTGATTCGACTGCCACTTTCTACTCTCTAAGTGCAGAACTTGCTAAGCAGATTTGCGGAGAGCTCTCCTGCTGTCGTTCGCGTGTAACAGACTCGGGGGGCGTCTGTGGATGAGCCGCACTGAACATCTGCAGCAGATGAAAGGCTCTCTCTCCATTCCCATGGGGCGCTCTGCAATTCCCACTGCCATCCCCGGAGATTCGCGGAAGAGAGGGAAATTAGGCCAGCTCTAATCTACAGCCCTCCAGAGACCCAGTCTGAGCCTTGGCGAGTCAATCCAATCCAGGCTGGGCCGGTCTGGACTCTCTCCTTCACAGATACAAATACAGAAGTGGCTGGGAAGTTTTTAATGAGAGTCTGGAACTTTTTGCTTGGGTTTCATTCACACATTCGGCGTGATGGGAAATGGTTCCACGAGGATGACACTGGTGGACGATTAAGATGCCTTGGGAATCGCCTCGACTGGTAAAAGATATGCTTTTAGTCGATGTGGGGTATTAAAGAAGTTATCAGGAGATCCTTCACTTTCATTAGAGGAAAGAAATGAGATGGTGATGCCCTGAAGTGTAAAATAACATCTTTAAATCTTTAAAATTTAGACCAAAAAACCATCATCCCTGCTGAGCAGACCAGATTAGACTGGCATCACTTGATAATAAGGATGGCCAGACGGTCAGTATTAAAGTTTTCAGCCAGTTTGGTTACATTTTTCATGATTTGATCATGCACGTGTCTCCCAAAAATAAACATGGTTTTCTCTGATGTTCTGAAAAATATTATTACTCTTATTATTTTTATTTCTGGGGGGTAATTCTGTTGAATTCAGCTGATGTAAATATGTCAAGAAGAAAGACTTGAAATAAAACTATGCTTATTTTTAAAAACTGCCCTTTTTTGAAACTTGTTAGAAAACTTTTATAAATGTTCAAAAACCCTTCTCGTATAAAAGCCATCACTTTAATCTAGCTTCTTTTTAAGTTTCTAAGTTTCTTTTTGTATGTCATCTTAAGAGGATATAAAAAGTGGGATCAATGGAAAAACAAATGCTTATTGTTGATCAGCATGCATTTCCAGGCTGGTTTATGTTAAATAGTTTGACTCTGATCTAGCTAGCAGGTTATAACAAACTACACTAAGTAAGTCCATTTTTTCATATCCCCTAGAATTAAATAGTTTTTGAATCCATTCAGCCAATTTCCTGTTCTGGCTGAAGCACTTTTAGCTTAGCTTAGCATAGATCACTGAATCTGATTAGACCGTTAGCATCTCGCTCAAAAATGACCAAAGATTTTCTATATTTTTCTTACTTAAAACTTGACTCATCTGAAGTTACATTGTGTACTAAGGCCAGTGGAAAATAAAAAGTTGTGATTTTCTGGGCCGATATGGCTAGGAACTATACTCTCAAACCGGTGTAATAAACAAGGAACTTTGCTGCCGTACCATGGCTTCAGCAGGCGCAATAATATTAAGCAGTGCCTGAAAAAGCTGGGGACTATTTTCAGACGTTGCGTATTATCACTGTGCCTGCTGCAATGACGGCACCCATGATTATAATGCTGAAATGACAGTATAGTTCCTGGTCACATCAACATAAAAAAAAAAAAAAAAAAAAAAAAAAAATCACATCTTTTAATTTTCCACCGGTCTTAGTACACAGCGTAACTACAGAAGAGTCAATTAATTCTAAAGTAATTCTGAAAGCGACTCCAACAATATAGTTTTTCTGCACCTTTATCGTTCCAGCTGTGCAGTGGATTCTGCTATTCTTTAATAAGCTACTGAGAACAATTTTTATAGCTACGTTTATTGATATCTTCTAGGGATGTAACGGTATCAAAATTTCACGATACGGTAATACCTCGGTATGAATGGCACGGTACGGTATTTATTGAATCATTTACATAAAAAAACAAAACTAATTATGAGGCTTGAATAAAGTGCCAGAAGTGTTTATTAAACAGTTTACATGAACACTGAACATATCAATGGCACACACATTAGCCATCCATCTGTAAACTCTAATACAGGAACTTTAAAACCCGCTTTAGATTGCTAGATGACATCATATATCAATTTGCATATTCATTACGTCAGTGCGTCATGTTATCTTGCTTCTCTGGTCACATAATGTTATTCAATGCACCCTTATTCTCAATATAAC
>JAUYWG010000053.1:3004603-3019824 GCA_034779775.1 Enteromius afrohamiltoni
TAGGGAAAATAATAATCATCATAAATATTAAACAAAAAACAAATTGTTAAAACATTAACTAGAAATTTCAGTTCAACACACACACACAAAATATTTAAATGCTATAATACATTAAATTAAAAGATTAGACAAATAAAAATAACTGCTAATGTCATATTTACTAACTCACTAGTCGGTTTATAAACGATCCACCTCTACCATTGATTAACAAAAGGTCATTACCTTTTTTCACAACATCAAAATCTACTCTGTTTGATCCGTCCTATGTACAACTGTGATTAGGAAGAGAGTTTGGATTGTGGGTTGACTGATATTATGCACAATGCAGCATAAAGGGAGGCTTCCCAATGGAGCCAGAGGCCAGAGCCTCGTAGAGAAGCTGATGAGAGAAAGTGGCAGAGCGCTGCAGATTCTGAGCCTGGGCTGAGACCTACAACAGCTGGCCATGGAGAAAAACCACAAAGAGAACGAAACCCTACTCATCCTTTCCCAACATCCAATGGACCCTGTCCACAAACACACAGACACAAAGAGTTAGCCAAAAAAAAAACAGAGGACACAAGGACTCACTGATCCACGGACACACACAATCTCACAAGCCGCTCTGAGTCTGAACACAAACAGGCTCTCAGATGTAGGTCCTGGCTGCCCATAAAAGCCCCGTCACAGCGCAATGTCTCCCGTGTGTCTGCCGTGTGATAGATTCGCCTAATCAGATGATGCTTGAAGACACTTGTGATTCCAAATGGAGCACAATTGATTCGAGCAGCGAGAATGACCTTCAATTAACCTCTTTTGACTACCCAGCATTTTCTTCACCGTTCCTCAACTGAGCCCCTTAAAACTCCTTATTATCCAGTAAATTTGGGCTTCTCGGGAGGGGAAAAAGTTGAAAATGAGCCGTAAAGACTATTTAGCACCTTGCTTTATTCACATTCCCTCCGCTAAAACGGAGAAATTCATGAAAGATTTGGAGAGAGTGAAATGAGCGCGTGTAAAAACTCCTGGAGGCTCCAGAAAGAGATAAAAGAAGCCTCAATCACCGCTGATTTTATCAATAACTATCTGTTTCTGTCTGTCTATGTATATATATATAAACAAAGTACATTTTTAATTGTGTAACAATGTGATGGTGACTAATTAAATATGCACAAAAACACTATGATAATTTCTCATTTTAGTTTGTTTGTATACATATGCATATTTTTTTTCTGGTCCACGAGGGTGAGAGTAAATAATGACAGAATATAGATTTTCAGACTTTTTTAAATTCAGCAAAGACACATTAATTTGATTAAAATTTCTTATTAAAAAAAGCTTTCTATATAAAGAGAAATGTGTGACCCTTTTGATATTTCTACTTAATCTAAAACAAAATACATCACAATTTAAAAATTAAATAAATGAAAAATGAGCAATTTTTTGCAATTATAATAATAAGAAATGTTTTTGAGCAAGAAAAAGTCAATTGTAATAGCATCATATTAAAGCATTACAGCACTTACTGTATTATTTAAATAAATACAATAATTTGCATATCTGAAGCACAGATGAGGCACATGCAACAAACACGTAAAATGACTGGTATTGCTATAGTAGCCTACAGTGATACAAAAGCACGTAAAATCAGAAGCAAAGTCATTTCAAAGCTGAGAAATACTCAACTCAAAAATCAGTGACTTCAACAGACACTTGGTCCCTGATGAACAATAAAAGCACATAATCTCTGAGGTTAATAACGGATGTAATTCTCAGGGTAATTACCAGAATCATCAAGAGCTCTTTGAGGAGCAGTTGACACAACTACCAATTACATAACTCCATAATAAGAGCGTCTTTCCACTTGAAAGTTATGATGTAAGTCGACGGGAAACTTGAACATAACACAGGTCTCAGCTACTGCCGAAACTAATATGAGCGGAGACGGCAGGAAACATCAAGAAAGTTGGTTCGAAGCAGCGAGAGGACTGATAAATCTCACTACTGACTCCGAAAGGCAAAGTCTCCGCCATCTGTTGAATTATGCAACAGCCTTCATGAGATTTTCAGTATATGGGATAATTACAATTACAAAGTCATTGAAACTCAAACTGAGAAAATATTGCCTTTACCCAGGCGCGAGGTGTAACTTTTTCGGAGGGGGGGGGGACGCATAATGAAGGGGAATAAAAAAAGATCTGAAAGTTTCACGTTTGCAAATGCCCTCATTAATATTTCACCGCGATGGATGGCGGGAATAAAATCGAACTTCAGACTCGTTTTGCAGTGTCACTTCCTCAAATGAATGAATCCATCAAGCCCTGCGCATAAAGCACGACGTGAAGCGCGCTCTCGCTGCGGCGTGAGCTAAACCGGTGAACGGCGGAGAGCAGAACAGCATCTGGCACCTCAATCCCTGCGACCTTTCAGCTGAGGAAAAGATCAAAGCCATTAGAGCAGGGAGAGGCAGCCGCATCAATCAGCGCGCTTGTGTTTTCATGCACACGCCGGGCTGATTGCGCCTGCCATTTTGGAGACAATTAACATTGAGGCTGACATTTTGGTTGAGGAGTTTGGATACTGAGACGGGTTTGAGAGGTGTCGGAGGGGGACAAAAAAAAAGCAGACCCCACCAGGGTTTCAGAGTGTCAACAAAACAAACAAGACAAATCATTTCATGTAAATACGGAACACATTTAACAATCAGTGTTACGTATTTAATACTTAAAACGATATTAAAATACTGATTGGGTTTTAGATGTTTAATGTTAGATGCTTTCAAATGAACAGTGGCAGCTCTCAGTTCTAAAATAAAATATTCCCATCATTATTAATAGCAAATGATAAAAACATGTTAAAAACAATTAATTAATAATATTATTAGTGTTTATAATCAACAAGAGCACCAACAACCAATGTTATTATAATTAGCACATGAAAGTCTGCTGAAATGTGTTATTGTTGTTATTTTTTATTTCTTATTTTATTTTTAGGTTTTTTTACAAAACAATAATAACAATAAATGAATTAATAAATATCTATTAAAACTGAAATCTGCGTTTCAAAAACTAATTTAAATTCGGAAATCAGGCTTTGTTCTAAGAATTCCACATTCTACTGAATTTAATGAATTTAATTTGTACTAAATTTCTAAAAAAGTTCAAACAGAAGCATTTTCACTAGTGGCCTCTACTTTTGTAGCCCAGCGTGAATCAGTCGCCCACTAATTACAATACTGTAAAATATTTGGGTATCAAACGGTTCCCTGTGATCTTTTAAGCACTGACGTTGCTCTGAGCCTGAGGTAAGAGCGAGAACACTGCTGTTCTTTCTGCTCTCACAGCCTCCGCATCATATAACAGACAGCAGTCCTGGGGCGGCCTTCTCCATTTCACTTTTTAAACTGCTGCTTTAGCACTCTGCCGCTGCCACGTCTCCATCTCTCTGTATCTCTGGAAATGTGCATGATGTGGGCAGCGACTATGGCTCGTGGTGTATCACAAGCCATTAGCTGCTCTGTGCCTGGGGGATCTGGGGTAATGTCACATTGAGAGCAGGCAGAAAGGTAAGATTGAGTCTGACCTCCTGCTATAAAGCGTTACTCCTCTGCCCGCCTTGCCTGACTTTGAGCATTATGCTTTTTAAAAGCTGCAAACAAAAGCGAACTCATAATTCACAGTGACATAATCTCCTGGTGGAGGGTCTGCAGCCACGACACCATGCTGTGACCGAGGTGCAGGTCTGACTTCACTGACCTGAATATGAAAGTGTCATACCTAAACTCACTCCAAAATGTGTTTATTTTTTTATCTGTGAAACACAAAAGATGACATTTCTGAAGAGTCTTCACACAGCTTTTTTCATACCATACAATTTTAATTCTGTCATCATTTACTCTCAACCTGATGAACGGAAAAAAAAACTAATTTGTACTTGATGTCTGATTAAAAATTGCTTTATAGTTATATTCTTAATGTTTTTTTGTATATTTAATTTGTAATTTATTTTAGTTTTTTAAAGTTTTATTTGCTAATAAATCACAGTAATCATGATTGCTACTCATGTTTAGTAATTATATAATTATATATTATTATATTCAATACTAAAACTACAATTAATTATTATTTTAATTAAAACTACAACTACTTTATATTATTTATTATAATTAATAGATTATTTATTAAAGTTATTACATTTTTATTATAGATAAAATTAAATGATTTGTTATAAAATTATTTATTTATATAAGAATTCATTTTAATTAATTAATTTATTCATTCATTAAGGTAGATGTTAGACAGACAGATTTAAAGGGTTGTTCTTTGACACATTTGCATATATATATATATATATATAAATAAATCCTTTTTAGTTGAACTATTTCATTAATTGTATTATGACTAGGCCTGATTGACAACAAATCACACACTCCTCTCAAAGAAAAATGGGTGATGGAAAGATGTATTTGAATTGTAAGCCACTTGCCTAAAGATGAATACAATTCATAAAAGCTAAAACTGTGATTGAATTTGATTAAAACCCCATGTGGCTGACAAACGTGTTTGCCTTTTTGTTCGAAAATTTAATATAATATTCTGTGTGGGGTTTTAACGTGATGGCAGAGCTGTTAACCTCAGGTGATCCCATGCCCTGCTCTCAGAGGTGATGTTTCAGGGTGAATATATTGAGATGGAGCGTTGCTTTGGCAGCATCTGGGTAGAGGCCTCCTCTGACAGATGCCAATCAAGGTGATGGTTCCGTTTGGCTTAGCCCTTTCCTGCCTGGAGTGTGCTCTGAGGCCAGCTGTCAATCAAAATCTCATACCGGTTCACCGCCTCAGCATGGCCAAACTTTCAGAAGCATGAAAACATGCAGAAGTTAACCAGCAGCGCTCTCAGAGGCACAGGGAAATTTGCTACGGCGCTACACTTTACGACTAGCAATGTCAAAACCGATACTCGTGAGAAATCGAATAGAAAAGAAAAAAAGACTACCCTTTCAGTGATTTCTGTATTTTTATACTGAAACGATAAACAAAAACGATCAATAGCACTGCATTACCAAAAGTAGTGGCGATCCTGTACAGTACTTTTTGTGTCCAAGAACATATCATACCTGTTTTTCGACAGTGCCTCTAACTGCGTGTGAAGCACCTCTCCATCTGTGGCTCTCAAAATGGCTTCCAGGTTTTCTTCCAGAACCTTCTTGCTCTGCCTCACCTGCCTCAGGACCATTCCCGCATCCTCAAACATGGATGTGGGCGGCTGGATGCTCTTTAGAACGCTGGGTCTGTGTAAAGGAGCAGCCCTGATGGCAATTGCATCAACCGGCTCTGGGGGCTGCGAGAGAGAGGGAAGATTGAAAGATATTGGATGCATTTAAATGACTGTGTATATTTTGAGGAGAAAAACAAACTGTCTTTGTAAGGGAGTCGCTTCAGAGAATAAATATGATAAATATGTTTAATGGAATGCTGCTATGAGCCATTAGGGTGAGCGCTGTTATTTTTTCCCCAAAGTATTTTCAGGGCCCAACGATCAGGATTTTATTATGCTGACAGGCCAGTAGTTCAGATTTTGATTTGCTTTGAACACATTTCCATCTGTATCAAAACATATGTTATTCTTATTAAGTAGCTTATACAGTATATACTATTAGCATAATACAAAACAAATATTATTGTAATAATTAATTCAAAATCATCAAGCAATTATTTTTATTAAAATGAATCGATCAAAAATACTCATCTAATATAAAATGTGATTTATCCATGTGATGCAAAGCTGCATTTTCAGCATCACTGCTTAAGTTTTCAGTATCATAAGATCCTTTAAAAATCATTATAATATGCTGATTTGCTGCTCAAGAAACATTTACCGTACACTGCTGAATATTTTTTGTTAAACATTTGACATATTTTAAGAATAGAAATCAAAAGAACAGCATCTTAACTGTTACTTTGATTCAATTAATTCATCCCTGCTGAATAAAAGTGTTAATTCCTTTAAACAACTAGAAATGTTCAGCTTCAAGATCAAATACAGGTGACTGCTGCACTAAACCCGTGCAACTGAATCTTTCCCTGTAGTATACGCGTCACGTTCCTTCTCGGCAAGCGCAAAAAAGTGGGCAACCGAGGGTCCTTGGCTGTCTCTCCCTCTCATCCTCTCCTGAATATAAATCTGTCGGAGAGCTCCATAAATCCATTACATGGGCCGGCAGATGCTGCTCTGGCAGGCTCGCCTTGACGAGGGACTCTCTAACCTCAACCCTGTGCTCCTGTCAAACATTCAGCCACATCGGAGGCGCTAGAATACTATTAATCAGGAGCTTCGATAGATTTTCTTACAGCAGTGCTTTCTGTTCTTATGATATACAGAGTGTTAATAAGCAAAAGAGGGCATGAGGGCACATCTGCAAGACGTTTACGAGATCATCTGCCAATTCTAGGGTAGAGCAAGTTTGTTTAGTTAAAGTATTTAGTGTGGTAATTCAAATATATATATATATATATATTTTTTTTTTCTATCAATCTATCTGATTTAGACAGGCACAGACTGAAGTATGTAGTTGTGGTAATACATTTTGTCCTTGAAAGCCTTGAAATATTTCTGCATAAACATAACCCAAGAAATCATCAGAATTTCATATCCTGAAAGTCCAGACGGCTGACAAGGAGAACCCAATCAAACAATAATATGTACCTTGTCATTTATTAATTCAGGAAAATAAGCTGGGAGTGAATTTCTAGGATTAGCAGGTAATTTGAATGTGAAACTAGAGTCCATCTGTTCAATCAATGGGATGATTAGCAGGTGTCAGTGTGTACAGTTCTTTACAAAAAAAAACACATCTATCCAAGTTTGATCAAGAAAATCATGGCACGAACAAAGGAGTTCTCTTAGGACCTCAGAAAAAGAGCTGTTGCTGTTTATCCGGCTGGAAGACTTTACAATACCATCTTAGACGGATTGTGTAAAAATGGAGGAAATTCAAGACCATTCCCTAGAAGTGATTGACCAACAAAGATCACTCCAAAAAGCAAGTCTGCGAGGCTGCAAAGGAATTCTAAGCAACTAAAGGCCTTTTGCACATTGGCTAATATTCAGGAGTCCACCATTAGAAGAACACTGAACACTCAAGGTGAGCACGTCAGAGTTGCAAGGAGAAAGCAACACCTCTCCATTGTGAACATTGCTGCCAGTCTGCAGTTTGCTAAAGATCATGTGCGCATGGCTATTGGACAAATGTTTTGTAAATAGATGAGTCCAAAATATAACTTCTTGGTTTAATTGAGAATCATTATATTCGGAGAAAGAAAAACACTGCATTCCATCATAAGGCAGGCAGGCAGGCAGACAAAGTGAAAGGCAGAAAGGCAGACAGACAGAAGTATAGTGGGGTAATTTCTATGGTTCAACATTTTGAATACATACAAATTGGAACCAACATCGGTGGATGCAATTATTGACTCTGACAAAAAAAAAAAAGAGAAACAATCCAAACAAAACGAATCCCGAAAATTTGCTGCGGCTGTATTTGGGAGGGGCGCCACACATTTATTCTGAAGCCCAGGTGTAAACGAGTGATAACACTGATTTATCGGAGCGGTCTCTGAATAACAGCAGGGCTGAAATTGCAGGATACAAAAGGTACAATTGTGCCCTTCTGTTGTTGTGGATAGAAACTGCACAGAGGAGAAGGCTCGTAAACCTGAAACTGCAGAGGATGGGGTTGCCATGGGAACCTACCACGGAGATGGGGGTTGTGGAAGGAGGCGGGGCCGTGACGGAGGGGGCGAGATGGCTGCTCCTTCTGTTCTGGGTCGACTTGGCATTCTGCACAGGAAACGCATCAGCAGTCTGGAAGGACAAGTTGAAAAATACAAAATTAAGTTGGACTTTAAATATAAGCAAAGAAAACAGGTCAGCAAGTTATAATATGTACCAGAGGAAAAATTGTAGCACCTGTATGACACTTTCGTATTCGCAAAATGGCCTAAAAATTATGGGATAATGCAGACAGGCACATAATAGTGTGCAATGTGAGTGACATTCCATTTAAACCGGCCAGACGGTAAGACTGGTGACTTGGTTGTCTCAGTTCCTGAGAGAGAGAAACGGAGAGAGAAAGACAGACAGCGCTTCTCTGACAGCGGCCAAAGAGCATTCAAATCCTGCATCCTCAATTATATGCTAATGTGTCATTTGCTGTATGTTACATTATTCTGGGCTGATGGAATTTTTCAGTCGCAAAAGACGTGCCTGGAAACTCAATGGCTTATTGGGAGAGCGAGGGTGACAGTAATGGATGGAAACAGGCAGTGGCACATTCGGTAAGAACGAAGAGGCGCTGTAATTTATTAGTGTGGGTGGCAAAGGGAAGAAACAATTGGAAAAATTGGTGTCTGGTCAATGAGACACGAATGTCTCGCTTCCATGTCTCGGCTTGATTTCATCAGTGGTTCCTCTCCAATTAGATTAACTCAATCCAGATTCTCAACACTTCCACTGTCATTGGGCTGCTTTAAATGACCTGAAGCCTGCTGATCAATGCCAAAGTTAAACCGGATGGTTATGATTGTGTATGTGTGTGTGTATCTATACAGTGGGTAGTATTCAGACCCCCTTAAATTTTTTAATATTTAATATTGCAGCCATTTGCTAAAATCATTTAAGTTCATTTTTTCCTCATTAATGTACACACAGCACCCTATATTGACAGAAAAACACAGAATTGTTGACATTTTTGTACAGTCATGAAGCCACACAGTCTTTTTGGGAAAGATGCAACAAGTTTTTCACACCTGGGTTGGGGACCCTCTGCCATTTCTTACATGCATTGTGAGCTGTCAGGTCTTATATAGACAGGTGTGTGGCTTCCCTAATCAAGTCTGTTTAGTATAATCAAAGACAGCTGGACTCAAATGAAGGTGTAGAACCATCTCAAGGATGATTAGTAGAAATGGACAGCACCCGATTAAAATGTATGAGTGTCAAAGCAAAGGGTCTGAATACTTATGACCATGTGATATTTCAGTTTTTCTTTTTTAATAAATCTGCAAAAATGTCAACAATTCTGTGTTTTTCTGCCAATATAGGGTGCTGTGTGTACGTTAATGAGAAAAAAAATGAACTTAAATGATCTTAGGAAAATGATTTTTTTTTATCTCGTAAAAGAAACTCTGAATCATTGAAACTAGTCAGTTTTATGTTGACGTCAACATGAAAGAGCATAAAAATGCAAATTTATTCTTTGCCACTAGGTGCTGCTTTTGAGTATGAAGCAAAATTCATATTACAAAGGCTGATAACAAAATTTAGATGTGCAAAGTCACTTTTTAGCCATCAACCTGTTTGAAAACATCAAATTAGCAGAAGACAGCAATTCAAGCTTTAATTAGTTTGGCCAGTGCCACTGCAGAGATCTATTCCAATAACTAAACACAAAGCAGGACTACCAGAGTGTGAAAGTGTGAAAGTTAGCATTGATTTCTGAAGCTCTCACCTGCATTAGACTCCTCATCTCATTTTTAAGTTGCCCCAGATCCTGCAGCATCTCATTGGCTCTTTGCACAGCCGAGCTGGAAGATGCCACACATATATGTTCTGCCTGGTTCTCTTGTTCTTTCGGGGGCTTCATGAAAGCTGGTTCTTCTGGTTTTACACTTCCAGCAAAGGCTGCTTTAGGTGGTGTCTGGCTTTTCCTGAAGCAATAAAAGCAGTGATAGATCAATTAATTTATTTTTTTTTAAACCTTTCATCCGTTACATTCATACACAAAGCCAAATTCAGTATAATTTTTCAGTAAACTGGGAGAAAACATATAAATCAAATATTTAATTGCTCTTTTTTAATAATAAATATTTTTTATGAGTCTTCAAAAGTGGCTGATGTTAAAGCCAATAACAAAACAAACCAATATAAAATTAAACACACATTTGATAAAAATGAAATGTTGATATAACAAAATATTAAATACAAAAAAAAAAAAAAAAATTCTGCACAAACTGAAATGATTTCGGAGGGGTGCTAATTTTTTAACTGTTTAAACAATTTTTACGTAAATTCAAACATGTTGGAAAGCTTATTAATATAAATTAATATTTACATTCCATATTTAAAAAAACAAATTGTGCATTATCTATTGACCATCCATACATTAGAGAACTGAAACAAGGTAACAATTAGATACCAGGTGATTATCTCAAAATTGCACATTTGTCAACCATTCACTTAAGGACTCAGCGTACTTAAACTGCACTGTGCATTACCATATGAAGTTCAGCTAAAGGACACTCAGGTCGTCTACCACCTTATTCATCCGAGGAGGATGAGCACGCACCCTAAAACACTGCCGAAGGACGTCCGTTAATGTGGCCTCTGTGCGCACTCCCTGCTGTCTGTCTGAACAGCTCAGTGTTTACACCACATTTCACATGAGCAGTATCAGGCGTAAAACCCCAAATCAGCTCAGATTGAAGCTGAAATATGTATTTATACTGGCACGTCAGTATGCTGTAATGAAGGGGCCTGAGGGTCCTCAGCTGAAAGGGTTTCTCGGGTTCCATCCAAGGGCTTTTAGTTTGGACTGTTTTCACAGTCTTGGGTTGCCAGCTCTAACGTTACTATGAAGGCCATTTCTCCAACACTGCAGTTCTTGTCTAATGTTGCGGCAATTAATCACCCAGAGACGGGTCGAGTTTGCCAAAATCATGCTAACCAATTTAAAATGAAACAAAAGACACTTTTTAGGCAGATTGCACCTACTTTCCTTGACATGCTGGGAGCAAAAGAGGTTATTTAAACAGGATGTTAAAATCTGTTCACTTAATCAGCTGCTGCAGGTTTGCAAATCTTATGAGGTGAATCACCAAACCAAGTCATATTTCACATCAGAATAAAAAGGAAAATTCATAAAACATCAAGATTTGCATAACTAAAGTATGCCTGTATTTATGATCATTAAGATCTTTTGGAGTGTAAAATGACATTTGTGAGTAAATGTAAAACGCACAATGCAAAAAATAAAGAAAATTAAAAGAAAATTGCAATTGACCAAAAACTACCATTTAATTCTTTTCATTTTTTCACCTGGACATGCCCTTGACAATCCCAGATTCAGCACATGAAATTTTTCCCGTCTTCAGAGGCAGGATCAGTGTTGGTCTGAGAGCTAAATGTCGTCCTGTGGGTTAATATGGGTTTCGTGTTTCTCTGATTGCTTTTTCCCACAGGTTGGCTCTTACCTCCTTGGACAGGCTTTTTTTTTAAAGACACATGTTCTCTTTTAAAGCCGCAGAGAGAAAGGAAACCTGTCATGTGAGAATGCACACCGTGGAAAATAAAGTGCTGAGCTTGATTACTTTATTTAGAGAGAGAAGCTGGTGGCACAACAAAGAGGAGAAGGAAATTCAAACAAAGAAGAGACAGCAAGGATTCACAAAGCATGATAATAATGGGAACGGACGACAAGGAAACTGAAACGAGGAAGAAAATGAAATGGGATACAGAGAGACAAAGAGATAGAGAGGGAGGGACAGAAACTGCTCCCAGAGCTGCGTTCAAAACAAAGGTCAAAGCTGAAAGATAGACAGCGTCCAGTCTCAAGAGCCGGGCACATGGTGTAAACAGAGTGCATCCAACGCCTGTCCATGCGATATTTCTGAAGATCTGCGGCATGAAACGGTTAACATCTATGCGCTCGCTCTCATCAACACTCCGATGTGCACAGAAACGTATCTATTTACTCCACTTCACACACAGAGAGCCATTCATTCTGCCTGTGCACAAAGAACAGAAGGCAGAAGAATCTCAGGCAATTATGCATCACAGGCACTGAAAGCGTGTTAGAGGAAACTGCAGAATAGTTCAGCCTTGCCCTGCGCAACACAAACAGCAATATGCTATCAAATAATGTCCTTTATTCATCCTTTAAAAAAAAAAAACACACATGAAGGATTTGCTTACCTTGCACAATCTGGTAAACACAAACTATGCTACAATGCTGATCAGAGGTGGCATGAATGCATTTACACAGCAATTACAGTTGTATGCTGTACACTAGGGGTTCAAGTGGGTCAGAAAAGGCATGATTTAGTCTGGCTTTTATGCAGCATTATGTCTTCACACAGAATTCTGAGCAGGCACAAAGAAGCCTTAACTCAGCTGTGTAAACATGTACTGAATGAAGGACCAGGGCCATATATTATAGGCACTTGTTCCAGTAAGCAACTACACAGGAGCAACCCATAGTACCCTAACAACCACCCGTAATACCCTAGCAACCACATAGCACTGTCCATCACAGCTAACATTGTGCGGGTGAGTTATGTGTATGCAACACTCAGAGAATAAAGGTTAAACCATAGTTTTATTATTAGCTGCTTGTGATATTTTTGTCAACCCAAGACAAAAGAAAAATCAAAATACTTAGTTTTAAATGATAATATATATAATAATAATGTTAATATAGCCAATGTTTTTAAACAAACAAATAAAAATAAAAACAACATATTTAAATGCAAAAAAATAAAAAATGTAAATAAACACAATATGACTTAAAATGCATTATTATTGATATATTATTTAAAATAAAAATGTAAAAAGCAGTTTAAAAGCATTTAACATTATAATTAAAAGTTAAAGATCAATAACATAAACGAAAACAAAAAATGAACTAAAATTAAAAACAATAACATAAAAAATATTTATAAAAGAATAAGAGGAACAAAATGATTAATAAAAGCATGGCTGAGTGCAGCATGGCTAAACAAACCAGATCTTAACCAAACCAGGTCAGTCTATAGCAGTCTACAATGCAATAAAGCCTTATTTCAGCTAGTGATGAGAACATGTTGCTCATTCTGAATTACTGACAGACAATGCTTCCAAACATCACGTCTCATAAATTGCCCTTAAGTGACGGATACGATAAAGACGAAACATCCGAAATTTCTCAAGGTTAACCGTCTGATGTTGGAAAGCGTGTGTTAACCCGAGACAGTGTTGTGTTTGATCCATTGCTTGGCAACAGACGCACAACAGGCAGATGCATTAGACATCCGTCTCATCAGAGCAGCCTTTCTGTCCCCAGGTTTCATTTGCTGACAGGAAGCCAGGAAAGGAAACAGGTGCTTTTTTTTTTTTTTTTTGCCTTTTAGGGGCTTTGCAATAAATAAACATGAAGGCGAGAGCAGTGCTGCATGGGGCGGCAGTTGTCCTGATGTATTCCACACAGCACGCTTCCCTCAATCAGCCTTAAGATGCCACAAAAGGAGCTAATCCATTTGAAGAGGGAGATGTCGGGCTTTTTGATCTCGCTCAAATTGATTAGGGTGTAGATACGGAAAGGCAAGGAAGGAGAACACCCCTGCTAGAGGTCACGCGATGCTAATGTCTCCTTCAACGAAGAGAGGCGATATTTCTGAGCGTGGCGTTTAATGAGCACCCGTGTTTGTGCGTACGGTGATAGGAATCGCTCTAAAAATGAGCACGGATCCCTTTGATGCGCTGCCAGACGGAATATGGATTTTTTCTTTCCTCCGTCACAGTCATTTGAAGGGTTGTTTGTGTGCCAATATGAAAACATAATCAATAGGTGACACCTGTCAGATTGTCAGGAATAATAGTTCCACATTCCGAGTATTTCTCAACTTGCATATTGACTTTCTGTCAGCTGCAAGCTTCTTATCAAGGTGTGCCACATTTCAGTTTATCATCTAGATCTAGACATCACCTGAGGTTTAACTCGATGAGGCGCCAAACCTCAAGCTAGGAGAATCGCTCTTTCTGAGGACTACAGAGGGAACGATTCATTATCCAAAAGCTGCAAAGCTTCGTACCAAAAATAGAACAAAGAGTGAAAAAGAAGATGCGTTTTCCTCACCCGACCAATCAGAGGGCTCCGTGTCGGGCTTCATTTGTCTGTCACAGCAGATCTGGAGCAGGAACGAAAGGGGAAAAACCTCTTTCTGAATTGGTGAAAGGAGTCAGGAAAGCGGAGGGGGGAGAAAGTGTGAGGTTTCCCACTGTTCTCACCTCCATTCCTCAGGAAAAGTAACAGTGGGCAGCAGTAATGTGGCGAGAGGAAGCCGAAAGAGCTTCAAAGGTGGGGTCTGGTGAAGAGATATTATTTGTGAGAGGAAGAGTGAAATGTCAGGGGCAGGTGGGTTATTCACTGCGGCGTGGTGCACCTCATGCAGAGCGAGGAAGACCAGGGTAACAAAAACTACTGAGCATATTTATAAAGGTGACCACACACTGTTTCAATGACAAACATAAGCATTATTTAACAAAATAGACAATTAAACAACAAAGAGTACATAGGCTAGTATGTGTAGTCTAAATAAAAAAAAACAAAAAAAAAACAAGAAACAGTATGATTTATATTGGAGTATGCATTCCAAACCAATAAAGTCTAGAAGAGGATGACTATGGCTGCATCTGCAATTGCAAACTTCCCTACTATACACTGTAGCAGGGTGAAAAACAGTATTTGAGATTGAAGTAGTATGTCTGAAATCTCTTTTGGTAATTAAAACTCTAACCCTATTATTGTAACGCCTTATGTCTGAGTTTGAGTGTTTCATGGTTTTATTTTGCTTTTTTTTCAAGTCTTCCTGGTTTTCCTTATTTGGTCATCTTTCTGTCCTTTCTGTTTAGATAATTAGCTGTGCTCCTCACCTGTCCTGATTTCTCCCTAAGTTACCCTGTTAACAAGCCTGTTAAATTTGTCTTGTCCTTCGTCTGATTAATAAAGTTGCTTTGAACTCGTGTTGCCTGCTTGTATTCTGTGAGTTTTACTTTATTAAACTGCATAAAGAAATTACCTGTCCTGTCGTAGCCTGCCTGAGTCTACACAAAACCGTGACAATTATCCTATAAGGCCATAGGAGATGATGTAGCGTGAGAAAAAAAAATTGTATGAGTAGTATGTTAGTATGCATCCAAACTAATGTAGCCTTCCTCTTTTAGATTATAGAGTTTGGAACTCGTACTACTACGTCACTCGTGCTTTTATGCAGTGTGTATAATGTATATGGTTGCATCAAGACTGCTAAAACAGCAGTATTAAGAAGTAATAAAAAGTATTATGCATTCTTAACCAATATAGCCTAGAACAGGAGCAAATAATACCACACATATTTACATTTACATTTATTCATTTATCCAAAGCGACTTACATGTGGGGAAAACAGCAGCGATTAGTCCTAAAGAGGCGAACAACAACTTAGGAAGTGC
>JAUYWG010000053.1:3019924-3080472 GCA_034779775.1 Enteromius afrohamiltoni
TAGCAGTGAGTTGAGGTAAGCGGGAGCCGAGCCAGTCATTGTTCCAAATACTAGCGTCAGTGTCTTGAATTTGATGCACGCTGCAATTGGGAGCCAGTGCAGGGAGATGAAGAGAGGTGTGACATGGGCCCTTTTGGTTTTGAAGACCAGTCGTGCTGCTGCATTCTGGATCATTTGTAGAGGTCTGATTGAAAATGAGGGGAGACCGGCTAGTATAGTAGTAGCTATGCATCCAACCAATGTTGTCTAGAAGAAGATATTATATATAAGACTGTACATACAGT
Source organism: Enteromius afrohamiltoni (assembly GCA_034779775.1). NCBI lineage: Eukaryota > Metazoa > Chordata > Actinopteri > Cypriniformes > Cyprinidae > Enteromius > Enteromius afrohamiltoni. The sequence goes on from JAUYWG010000053.1 coordinate 3,020,209, forward strand.
GTACTGCAAAAACATTAGGATTAGTATGGTAGTATTCATACTGCAAAAATAGTATGAGTAATGTGGTAGTATGCATACAGAGAATCATTCAGTCTAAAAGAGGAAGACAACACGCAAAACTATATATGTGCACTCAAAAATATGATGTTATGCTACTCTCCTTCTTCTTATTATTATGGTAGTGTGCATTTAAACCCACATAGTTGATAAGTGGAAGACGATATCCAAGGCTACATATGGACATAACATACTACCTATATTAATTGCAGTATACAGTTATGTACTGTATACTGCATATAATATTTGTGTAGATGTCAACTCCCTTTCTGTGCTGTACATTATGCATCATCCATCATGCCAACCAGCATCTGCACAGCTGCTGGGTAAACCCCCGCTCATCTAAATGTCATTTCGCACACACAGACCCGAGCATCGCCGGCTCTCTCCACCAGACCAGCCGCAACAGATGTGGCCTCGGCCCTCGCTATTTAAATCCGGCCACCTGATGCCTGAGGCTTCAGCGGCACAGCATGGGTGAGCGCGGATCGTCCGCACCCATTTATCATGATTTGTACAGGGTGCCCTGCTTCCCCTAATGCTCTTCATCATATCCGCTTTTCAGGTGATTATGATTTCGGAAGTGTAAATGTGCTCCAAATATAAATGCTGCAGGAGAATCCTATCAAATAATTATAGGTTTTCCTTTAAGTTGTCAACAATGCATCTTCATTAGGGCTGTCAATCAATTACTTTTTGAATCAGACTAATTATTAATGATATTCTGATTAGTTTTTTTTGCATATGTTTTATGTTTGTTGGGAAAAGCACTGTAATTCTTGGTAGGTTTTTTCCCCTATATAAATAACTGGGAAAACGTGTAAGGTAAATTCTAGCTATAGAATGCAGGTAGCTATAATCTTTGGAATAATGTGTGCTCCTCTATAGTGGAGAACAGTGAGGAGTAAAGACTGAATGCTGTGTCCAGCTCAATGTCAGTGTCCATAGCGCAAAAGTAGAAGAAATTGGATATTCCGAATGGATATTTATTTCCTGTCCTCCAGAGATATTGTAAGAAATCTTGGGAGAAACTTAGAAATGTAATTTAAAAGCAATTTTACAGGACAGAACACAGTTGGGCCTGAAGGAGCGAAACAGAGGAGGACAGTGCCGAATCCAACAGCAGAATGATGAAACTCTCCACTGAATTACTCCTTACAATCCCTCAAGGTTTCCGTCACACTGTGCACACATAACTCACGTTTTTCATGTTCTTCCAGAACAGACACTTTAACGCTGTTCCAAAACCAAACTTAGGCTGTTAGACCAAACTCCAATACAGCAGTACACGCATCTTTTAAAGGCAATGGAATTATGACACATTTCAATACAATCAATACTACTGATAAAAGCTTAGGGTTGATACGATTTTGTTTCTGAAAGAAATCTCTGATGCACACAAAGGCTGTATTCACTTGATTAAAAGCACAGCAAAAAAAGTAATATTGTACAATATTCTTACAATTGAAAATTAATGTTTTCTACTTATGCTTATACATATATTTTAATATGTAATTTATTCCTGTGATGCACAGCTGAATGTTCAGCAACCATTACTGCAGTCTTCGGTGTCATCCTTCAGAAATCATTTGAATATTATGTTCAAGAAACATTTCTTTTTATAATCAGTAATATATGATGTTGTGCTGCTTAATATTTAAATGGAAATACTTTCTTTTAATAGGATGTTCAAAAGAACACTATTTAAAATAGATGTTCTTTTTTGAAACAATAAGAACATATTTACTAAGACTTTTGATCAATTTAATGCATCCTTTTAAAATAAAAAGTATTCATTCAACCCCAAAGCTTTAAGCATATGTCAAACAATACCATCTAGGTAACAGATAATCTTCAAAGGAATAGCTCACCCAAAATTGAAAATTCTGTCACCATTTATCCACCCTCAAGTATTTCCAAAAATGTATGAATATCTTCAAAGGAAGATATTTTGAAGAAAGTTTGTAACCAGGCTGTTTTGGGTCACCATTGACTCTTATAGTATATTTCTGTCCTACTATGGAAGTCAATGGTGGTCAGTCAAAACAGCCTAGTTATGATTTTTTTTTTTTTTTTCAGAAAAAAAAATTCGATCAGTTTTGAAAGTACCTGAGGGTGAGTAAATGATGACAGAATTTTCATTTTTGGGTGAACTATTCCTCTAAAAGAAAAAAATATGTTCCATCGTCTGACGCATGGGTGATAATACAAAGAAACAATATAACAACACTAGGTAGACCGCATTTGTTCAACCGTCAAGCATGCAAATTCCAGTCTCTAATGCTATCAACTGTGCGCAGATGACATAAGGAAACCTATTTGTATCAAATGACTCAAAAATGACAGCTTAGTAAAGAGTTGCTTGCAGTTAACTATACACACCAAGCACTATGAGCCAAGTGACTGGAACCAGTAGTGTGTAATACACAGACAAACACAACAAGGGGCCATTCAAAGCCAAACAAACAGAAAGTTCAATACATGGTTCTGTGGGATATTTAATGGCAAGAGTCTTCATGTGCAAATATAGTCCCTTCTCCCCAGTGTAATGTCAAGCAAGGGTGGATACTGTGACATTTCTGTAGGATCAAGGTCAGTGCAATGGCTCCTTGCTGGCACAGGGAGGAGTTGTCTTTCAGGACTGGGTGACATTTAGACTGGAGTCCACTAATGTGGTGAAACTCCCCCCAGTGATGGCCGGCTACAGCGGGGAGAGGAGGGAAGAACACACACGCAGTCTAGAGAACGTTAACATCATTTGTGAACGTGCAACAAGCTCATGCAAAGTCACATTGGTACATTAAAATGTGCTACAAATGTTGAACTGCAAATGAAAAATGTGCAATGCAATTCAAAGTTTCAGTTTTTGATCCTGATTGGCCAATGCAGTTACTTCATGTGCTGTTCTGAAAGCAATAAACTGAAACCTTTTACAAAGTGTCCTTTCACAAGGCCACATGTTAGTTTAATCAAGGAAGTAATTTCGTTAGGATCACAAGTTACTGAGTGCCATGTCCCTGAAATTTTAATTTGTGGTAGACACTACCTTAGGTAAAACGCGTTAAAAATGAGATATATTGTAAGACATATTATTCATATTTCCATTTTAATGATCATATTCATTATATTAGTAACAATTATTATTCATTACATTACATTTGTTCAAAGGTTTTTTAATGAATGAACTTAATTTTATTTGTCATGAAAGTGACAGTAAACACTTTGTTGCAAAAAGCTTTCTATTTCAGTTAGATGCTGTTCTTTTGAACATAAAGAATGCTAAAAAATGCACACTACTGTTTTTAACATTGAGAATAATTTAAAAAAAAAAATTTCTTGAGCAGCAAATCAACATATTAGAATGATTTCTGAAGGATCATGAGACGCTAAAGACTGGAGTAGTGAAAATTCAGATTTGATCACAATAATAAATTATATTTTACAACTCTGTTCACACAGAGCTGAAAGTTTTAGGTATATTTATATATTCAGATCAGGATGGAATACACACACACACACACATAAGGTCGACTAATTTGTGTAAATAATTAGTAAAAAAAAAGGGGTTACATAAACTGTCAATTTGAATTTTATTTGATTTAAAAAATGGCTGATGTTAAAGCCAATACCCCTTTCTCTTTTTCTCTATAATTTGCTTGTTTTCATTATTTTCTTACTCCACAGATGAATGGATTTTGTGGAAAATCCATAAACAAACCAACAAAAAAAGTATTTAGGTAGTAATGGTTTACAAATAGATATGACACTTTATTTTTGTGCTTCACTATAGCCATTTTCTCAGAATTAATGGGAAATGCACAAAATACTTAGTCAGCCACTGTAAAAAACCTATACTGATCGACTGCTAAAATGCCTTAAAAACACAAACGATTACAGTAATATTTGCCCCACAAAAGGTACTGCAATAACACCTGTGCATGTGATAGCAAATCCAGTGCTATTGCATATCTATGAATTCTAGTCTGTCCACAGCCTATAATCTCTTCTCCTGCTCTTCCAGTGCGCTCGACTGCATGTGAATGACTCCAGAGAAACGTGAGGGCTGGAACAGAACAAAGGTATAAAGCAGCATTAGTATTCCTCTCACTGGCCCGCACCTTGTCGGCCTTCCCAGCATCCTCCTCAGTGAACACCAGCACACATACGCTTGTTATTAAACTACATCCGCCCATCCCAAACCACGCTTCCTCATTAATATTTATCTCACTTAATACAAAGCTCATGCATTTTTTGATTAATGTAAAGGTCTTTTTTCCCAAATAACAACCAGGGGCATGTGTGCAGGGTTCATGCATATTAATGCAAGCACATACGTGTATGTGTGTGTGTGTGTGTGTGTGTGTTTGTTCTGGTGGCTGTCACTCTGACAAGCCGTCCGTCACTGCCTGCTGCTGCCACACCACTGCATCTCAACTGCAGGGCTGATGTACGTGCACCGGTCCACAAACTGAGGAGCTGCATGATATTGATGGAAATTTCCATAAAGATAATACTTAATAAGATCAAAAGAATAGCAATGATATTAGGAACAGGAATAGAATACTTACACACAACGTGTGCATTATATTAAATGAAATAAGTGAAAAATATTCATCCCGCAGCATGTGAAACTGTACTCAGTACACAATGAGAGTTATTTCAAACAGAAGTATGCAACACTGTTGTCACATGACCTACACTGCATGATTAATTTCAACCAAGTGGTGGATTTTGACACCCAATTCATCTGGGAATTCCATTCCATACAATTTGCATATTGAGTGCTGTATACACTACTATTTAAAAGTTTGAGGTCAGGAAGATTATTATTATACTATATTGTATGCATTAAACTAACCAAAAGCGACAGCGAAGAGAACGTTACAAAACATTTATATTTTAAATACAAGCTATATTGAATTTTCCATTCATTAAAAATATTAGCATTTTCATCAAGAAATGTTTCTTGAGCAACTGAAGGACCATGTGACACTGAAGACTGGAGTAATGATGGTGAAAATTCAATTCTGGCATTACAGGAATAAATTATATTTTACAATATATTATTATATAATTATTAAAACAGTTATCATTGAACAGACTGTTGCATTCAGTTATTGTTGTTTGGCAAATTTTCACATCAAATTTGGAATTTCATTTTACAGCAGGTTAAAGCTGGTCACATGGATTTGCCATGTTGGCCAATAAAACAGCTACATGGTTTGTGAGCTGTGCTTTATGCATTGCTAAACTATTGAAATAGGCAATATCATGTTCTACACAAAATTTTGCAAAAGATTTGATGTTCAAAAACTGCTGCTCAAGAAACCTTTCTTATTAGTAGTAATGAAAACAGTTGTTGCAGCTTTTAAAATCTATTTGACAAACAAGATTCAGCAAATGTGACAGCATCTGAAAGGGTTAGTTCACCCCAAAATGAAAATTCTTTCATTAATAACTCCCCCTCATGTCATTCCAAACCCATAATAGCTTTGTTCATCCGGGACACAAATTAGGATATTTCTGATTAAATCTGAGAACCTTAAAGCTAAACCAAAAACCACCACTATATTCAACAATTCGTTACCACTGTCGAGAATACCACGTCGAATGCACGTACAGAAGAACTCATTGTTTTCCACTTCTGGGTCTGGGAACATTGCAGTTGGATTGTTTTCTATGCACAGTCATAGAGCACTCCAATTTGGGTTCCAAAGAGGAACGAAGGTCTTACGGATTTCAAACAACTTGTAATTAATAACAGAATTTTTATTTTTGGGTCAACTATCCCTTCAAGAGACAAACGGAGACAAAAAAACTGAGATTTTGGTATTTCTTATTAAAGTGACCTGTTTCCTAAATATAAAACAGGTTGTTTTCTGCACGACCACCACCTGCTGTGGAAACCAAACCAACCAACTCAATCAGACCACAATGATTCATTCTCTTCACCAACTATCCCCTATAATTCTGCCTGTTGGCCTTTGCATTTTTTCCTCATCCTCTCAGCCGCTCTCTTTCTCTGTAGACAAACCCCCAACACACCCACATCCGTAAGATTTCTCGTCTCGTCTCGGGGTATGCAATCGCTTCATATTACCATACTTTGGCACGGGGGCGGCAGAGCCATTACCTAGCAACAGAGCCAGCTGCGATTGGCTGGTTCCATCAGACGTTAAAGGGGGTTCGGTTGGGGCTGAAATGGAGGTTATTTTCTGCCCGTGTCATCTCTGCTCGTCACATCGGAATGACACGCTACGGGGCTCCTCCCCCCATGGCCTTCCCTATTGACGGAAAGGGCAACAGACCGAAACATCACCCGGCAGCAGTAACCACGGCAGCCAGACGAGCCCACGTCAAAAAGAGCGCAGCTCTCCTGAAAATATGATATTACATCACACACAGTCTTCACTATGTCAGATGAAATTTGGAGCAAATGCTTGCAGCAGAAAGAAGGAGTGACAACGAGGAATCACATGTGATAGTAGTGTTTAAAATTCCAGCACCATATTCAGATAAACGGTAGAAGAAGCCTAAAAAAACATAATTTTGACCCTACAGTGGCCCACTTTCATTTGGTTAATGCACATTAAGTTGGTCTTGTACAATCCTGAAGGTGTTTCTTTTGTAGTTATGAAAGGCTAAGTATACATAATCCTGTTTATTACATACATTCATACCTAATGAATTCACATTAAAGAATGTGTTCACAAAAATAATCTATGGCTTGGAACGTAAATGTTGATAGTTTGAAGAATGCTGGGAAAACCCCTCCAATAAAAAAAAATTCACAAAAGAAATTCAGTCATACACGTTTGGAACAACACAGAAAAGAAAAGACGGCAGAGGGCTTGTTTTTGGTTGAACTGTGTGTTCATGTTTTGCAAATTATGTTAGAAGAAATATATCTCACGGGACAGGTAGGGGTTACGTAGACAGTCTTAGTCTAAAATTGCACTGAGGGTGAATAAATAACAATAAACTTTTCATGCTGGGGTGAAAAAACCCTTGAGTATATAGTGGGAAGAAACACAAAATCAGAAGATCATCTTGATACAACTTCATGTAACAACATATAGTTTGTGTTTGCATGCAAGCAATAGCATCTAGCTAAAGTTCATTATTATTCAAATTTGAAAAACGGTAGCACAATTTATTGTGTGGATACACAACTAGTCACCTTAATTTGGGGTGCCAATCCACATCTTACACTAGCATAAGAAGAATTAAAATGCAGCTGCAGGCGCGCATGGAGTCCATAAAGGTAACACAGCAATCAGTTTCAGTAGCATGCTATTAGTATGGGTGGAATGGATATTAAGCAAACACATTAGCATACAGCAGGAAACATAAAGTCCTTCAAAGAAGCAAATTAATGTTAACATTCACCACAAGTACCCTGGCAAGTACAAGTTGGCTCCTTAGACCTACTTCCTGCAGAACTGGAGCGTTTCGCTCAATTATGCGGCTGGTGTACGTCCATAAGGGCAGCGACAGCTGCAGCAGAGGGAGTGAGTGACGTATGATTAATATCCAGAACCATAGACAGTAAATGTAAGAAAAACAAGCCGCGAGTGCAAATGGAGAGTGCACTTCATAAATATGCACTACACCCTGGTATAAATCTGACAGCATGAAGGAAATACAGCAGGGACCTGAGAGACCGAAGCGGTCCGTGGAGGCTGAGAGAGGAGCTCGGTGAGCTGGGGTTTCATTAATCACCGTGAAGGAACAGGGAGTTTGGGCGGCACTGCTCTCTTCTACGGCTCAACATCTGTGCCAGGACTGGCGGCTGCCATTAGCAAACAGGCTGCAATACATTAAACTCAATGTCTGCCGTGGTCAGCGCTGTAATGAGTTTTAAAAAGTGGCCCTTTGGAGCATTTGCTGTTAAAGTCAACAATTTACACTTTCTTCTTCAAGATTCTTAATTGGCATTGAAAGTTTCATGAAGAGCTTTTAACATCCATGAAACCTTTCCAATGGAATCAAAGGAATGGTTCTGCTATGACACTGGTGTGAACAAATCTCCTTTGGGACCTTTATTTTTAAGAGTGTTCTTCCATAATATGATGCATATACAAGCAGAGTCATTTTACTCCTATATATATATATATATATATATATATATATAAAGGCTGCATGAAGAACCTTTAAAAAATTTCCAATGCACAATAGGTTAACTTGTAATGTTCTTCTATGGCACTGTTAAAAACCTCATTTTGAAATCTATATTTTAAAAAATATACTTTCATTATATAATGCATGACATGTTCAATTAAAATCCATTAGGAATGTGAAAAAAAGAAAGTCTTGGTGACATGCTAAAAATGAAAAAAAAAAAAAAACCCTCAAAAACAAACAATGAAGCATTTCACAATTAAATCAAGAACATGTATTATCAAAGTAAATACAATCCATTTTGATTTCATGTTGACTTTGGTGCCATTTAAGGAGGTGAACTTGTAGGGAACTGTTTTGTTCATCTGAACCAATAATCTATAGAGAGGCGGCTTGGTGGTGCCTGTGTGCTTCAGAGATATGTGGGAAATATTGACGCGATGTGACTTTTTTTGACGCTGATTTAGATGAAGTAAAAAGGGACGAGATAGTACGGTCAATACATTATTCAAGAGCCCAAACCATGTAAGAATGCAATTACCCACCAACACTGAGGCAGCCTGCAATACCAAATACTAACCAGCAGGAGTCCTCCTGACAATAGTGGATCCTGTAAAAGTGTGTGAATGAGCAAATCACAACCTTTAAAAAGACGACGCAGGCATTCAAGGGTGTGAATGAAGCGCTCTGATTTAAACCCGCACTAGCTATGACTCATCCTTGCTCTGAACTCCCTCGGTGGATATTACATATATCTGATTATCGTGCAGACAACATGGGAACACGAGGTTGATTTAGCCACTGGCTAAGATTCAGTAATGGGTTTTAAATTTGCGGGAAAAAAATTCTAGAAAGCTGTAAAATGTTTAGGACACAAGTGGAAAAAAGGAAAGCTAGAAAGATGTAGTGGATACAGTGTACTCTTTGGCCCACATTTTAGCGAGATTTCAAACTCAAACAAAAAATGTGCCATGGAATGTGAATAAGTACAACCAAACCGCCAGAATTCACCCCAGGCAAGTGGCTCCATCCTGGGCTTGTGGGACGTTGGACTCCTGGAGCGGGGCTCTGGTTCTGATTACCAGAAATGTGAACGGGTCAGACAGATGAAACAAAAAAGGGGTTTGGCTCCTGAACAAAAACAGAATTGAAATGAGATGCGAGATATATGATGGATAGCAGAGAGATGGCCCAAACCAGTGAGAAAACAAGAGCAAGGGATGGACGCTGACCAGAAATCGACCTCCGCAGTCAGATAGCAGTAAAACACACACATAAAACGTTCACTTTACAAAATCAAGGCCATCATTTTTTATCACACCTCGAGTGCTACTAAAATCACTGACGTGGAAAAAAACAACAGCTGTTGCATAAAACTTGACTTAGATTTTGCGAAGAAAAGGTTATTTCGCGGCAATTACTTGCTAAATCAAGTCTACAGAGCCCCAGGATTGCTGTGACAGTCTATATATGCTTTTTCTACTCTTTCTAATTAATATTTCTAAGGAAAAAAAGAAAGAAAAATAATGCTGTGAAAGTAATACTCTGAAAATGCTTTCCTAAGTTGCATTACCATATATGGTAAAAAACGTAAATGGTTTAAGATGAAACAATTTACAGCTAAATACTATCTAATTGAAGGTTCTTTGAAGTAAAGTAATCTACCATGAATTTCCCAGAGGTCCCTGTGTTAAGCACGTAAATATGTTTTATACAGTATACATAATTTGGTTTCTTCTTATTTTTGTTATCAGTACCATGCATGAGTGTTTTATGCTACATTCACAGTTATTTAGTTACATTTTATTGCATCATTTCAGTGTTGTGAGTTACACTTAAGGAGTTTTGTCAGTATTAACCGTGTTTTATCATTGTAACCACCTGTATTATTATAGCAATCAGCAGTACATTCTTTTAGATGAAAATCTGTTTTTGGTATAGATTGCTTGGTATACTAATGTTATATCACTTAATCAAATTATACGTTGTGACATATATATGAATCATCATGTCACCACAGTGAATTTCTGGCAAGCAAAGCTGCTGTTTTTACTGTAAATCTAACAGGTTTTTTCACAGGACACCCTATTCCAAATAGCACAAATGGTTTGGGATAAATTGGACGCTGAAAGTTACCTTACAGACTAAACTACTGACAGATGCAATCTCAGACTACTACTACAGCCGTCCACACGCAAAAATGCCAAAAAGCTGCAGGAAACTGTATTTTCCCATGGCCTGCGGGGCTCTAAGAAGAGGTAACAAAAACCACGGATATCAGGAGACTGAAAAGACCTAGACTTTACAACCAACCACCATCACCCCACGTCTCCTTCTCCATGGTAACAGGCATCTTCTCTCACCCCCTCCCGCCTCTTTTCGCGGAGCTCTCCAGATTGGCACGCAACAGTTCATGACAGACACAGCAGCTGATAGCTGGTCGCGGCTTCTCGCCGTAGAGGAGGTGGGGAGAGTTACCGTGTCTGCTGATTAGTAATCAGAACACAGACTCGCTCAGAATCCTGGGGGTTGAAAACTGAATTATACATTGCCACTGCCAATCAGACCATGCACTCCTTCATTGGCATTCTATTTAAAGAACAAACTCCATCCCCTAATCACACTGAAGACATGGAGAGCCACACAATCTAATGCCATAGCAGACTACAGAGCACCCCACACGGCATTTGTGGAAAATGTCAGAGACAATGGCAATCATGGTTTGGTAATATTACTCCACTAATGGCTGCCTGTGAAATAGGTGCGAAGCTAAGGCAAGCATCATTGTTAATATTTCCTATCCTTGACTTTAGGGATTTAAACACATACAAATATTTTGTACATTTCCTATTAAAACGTATTTTTTTTTATTAGTAATATGCATAGCTAAGGACTTAATTTGAACAATGTTAATAAATTTGATTTATACTTTGATGTTTTTTTTTACCCTCGGATTCTAGATCTAAGCCAAATATTGTCGTATCCTAACAAACCATACATAATTGTAAAGCTATCCATTCAGCTTTCAGATTATCAATACTCTTGAAAGAGCCCTTATGACTGGTTTTGTGGTCCACTGTCCAATATATGTACATGGGTCGATTTCTAAACATTATATACACATATACACACACTTAATTAACTTAAAAACAATTGCACACAATACTCATTGTTTTAATATTGATCAACTTCAACAGAAATTGGATCAATGGCCTCACTGTTTTAAAATAAATTAAAAAAAAATTTAAAAAAAATCACAAAGGACATTTTGTCAATGACATTTCTTTCATTCTTTAGTCAAATTTCAATAGCATTCCTGTGTTATACCATTTCAAGATTGCTGTGAACATCATCACAGTCAAGCCCGAAATAAGCCATCTGCGAAAACAATTTACACATACGTTTTCCCCTTACTTATTTCAAGTCTGGAAGCGTGAAGGGAAGTCTGGTACAGCTGTTGACATTCCTCTAACACTCTGTAATGAAGCACCATCACGAGTCTCGTTCACGCAACAGAAGGGCTACAGGTGGGGGGGGGATGGGCAAGCGGGGTTCACACTGGGCTCAGGTGACAGAAGGAAGGTGATTACGGCTGAACCCATCCAAAAACACCTCGGTTTGCAGGGGGTATTGGTGGCTGTTGGGCTGCAACACAGTCAAAGTCTCTATTAGCCAATCAGCAGTGAGGAGCTGAGGTCACAGAACATGGCAGCTGAAAAAATGTAGAGTCAACACAACGGGGGAAGACAGAGTGGAATAAAATGTTGGCAGTACCAACAGTACATGACTTCAGCTGATGAGACGAGTAGTATTAAATATTGATTTCAGAACATAGCTGCTTGTTTTCCAAGCACACGTTTTAGGTGAAAAACCACCAATGTTACATTTTGCGCAAAAAGACGAAAATATTCCAAATTTGCCTAAATAAAATGAAGCCTATTTTAGGACAATTACAAATTTGGAGACATTGCATCCTCTGAGGTGAATGGGTGCTGTCAAAATGACTGTTTTTAGTTTTCAACCAATCACTTCTAGCTATCCATAATTAATTCATAATACTGCTTTCTTCAGTCAGAAAAGATAACTAGTTTGAATCAGCAGAGACCCATTCACCGCAGAGATTCCATTGGTGAGCAAGTAAAGCGTGTTTTGATGAATAAACAAACTCATCTACATCTTGTTTTTTTTTTTACATAAACTATCCCTTCAATTCTAATTATGTAATGCAAAAATACTAAAAATGTTTCTCATACAAAGCATTTTTGGGGTCAGCGCACCTCGAGACAAGCTTCATGTAAAATATGCAAAGACCAAAAAAACAAAAACAGCTCTATTCAATGATGTCTAGTAATTCCTGATTACTCTGATCACACTTGCCTGTCGGATGATCAAACCAAACAGAAAAGGTCAAAGTCTGCTCAATTCAACGCATGAACAAATATCAACATGCTCACAAAATCATTTGAAACAAATGAGCTGCTTTCATAAAGTAGCATACACAGCTTATTGATTCTAGAAAAGGCGAAATCTATCTCGGAAATAGAGGAAGTGTTTGTTGATGTGATTGTAACAAATTGACAGATTGGAGGCCTCGGTTGATCAATCTTACTCATTTCATAATGAAAGCAGATGATACCACTCCGGGTGTGATGATGGGCTGGCGTTGTTTTTACACAGAGGAACACCTGATTAGATCCAATCAGTAGGTCTGCAATAATAGATCAAAGGCCTGAATGATAGGAAAGCAACGGTGCTAAAGTTAAAGACCCATAGCCAAATAAATGACATCACCTTTTAAGGGCCCTCCAATTAGACCCTTCAGTGGACAAACCACACCCATTGTCCTTTCTCACAGCTGCATCTGAGATAGATGACAACCTTTGGTTTCACCACAAGGTCGTTGGGAAGGTTTTCATTACATGGGAGTTTCACTGCTATTAATACTGATGGTTTTGGTCCAGTGAGATCATCTGTGTTTGCTGGTACATGATCAAGGCAACAGACAGACAAATACTAACGCAGACACAAAATCCTGAGCCATTAACAGCTTGGTGAAAGCATGCGCTCTCAAATTTAGGACAAGACAAGGTTGAGCGACGGAGAAAAATAATCCCAACGAGGGAACATGAGACAAGAAAAGCTTTGAGAAAGCTGAAGTAAAAAGTGAAAAAGTACAAAAAAAAACAAAAAAGGTAAAAGTATTTAAAAACTGTATAAAAATAAACCTAAATATGAAAAATACCTATAAAAATGCATTAAAAGCTAAATCAACAGTAGTATTACTTGAATTACTGTCCTTTTTTTGTTAGAGCACATTTGTGCTTAATATAAAAGCTGATAAAAGCTACTACTACTAATAAAAACAACATCAATCATCTTTATAGTACCTTTATACAACACTTCATATATTTTATTATTCTGACTTTTATTTTTTATATTTTTTGTATAAAACAGTTTGGTAATTAAATAGTTCTGACTGGGCAAGCTACATCTATTATGACTAATATTAACTAATTTAACCAGTATATTAAAAGCTAAATCGACATTTGTTTGTTGAGATGATTAAAAAAAATCTGATTTTATTTTTATACAGTATTGTCTCACACTGTTGCTGCAACAATACAATAAAACACTTCATCTATGCGTCATAACACCCTTTTACCTTTAATAAACAACAGAGCACTTATAGGTGAACCACATACAGCTCTCTGAGTACAGTGGATGGTGACCAGATTGTAGAATGAGTGAGACCGTGTTTGTGTGTGAGAGAGAATGTGTGAGGGGGGGAAGGGCCCCCGATGGAAGATGGATGACAGAACAAGCCGCTGACTGAACTCGCTGCACTGTGAAAGCCTAAGAAACCTGAGACCGCTCTGTGTTAGCAGAGCTCCAGTCTAAAATGGCTGCCAGTCGTGTAAACAACCCACAGAATGAAAGGGGGCTACACTTCTCCAGTGAGCCGGCCAAGAGCCGCGCAGCCTGTGGGTTACAAATTAACCCTTTCCTTCCAAGTAACTGAAAACAAGTAAGTAAAGTAATGTTTAGCACTCAGTGGTTTGCTGGAAAATGCAAGGTAAAAATAAATTTCACGCGCTAAGGTTATTTAAATGCACAAAACCGAGTCAAGCCCCACAACAAAAAATGCACTCCGGCAGGTATTCAGCGGGTTCTCAGTTCAACACTTTAGATCAATCATGTGAAACCATTCCTTGAACAATCCAGCCTGCGAGCTTTTCAAGACAGACAGAGTCTCCATGGTGCCCTATAGTCCATTTTCATGTGCTCAGAAACAATTCCCTGCCCCCAAACTAGGCCCCCACCCCAGTACTTCTCCAGCGGGAATCTACAGGAAGCTGTAACAGGCTCTGGCCCTCAAGGAGGGACTGGCCTTGAAATGCAAATTGGAATTCCATCCGAAAATTGATGTCCTTTACAAGCTAATGAAAAACATCTGAAACGCTGCCAAAACGGCCCGCTGTTTTACAACCCACATGCCATTAGTCAAGGGTAGACCGGAGCTGCGTCTCTTCCGTGAGGCGCATGTTCTTATATAAGGAACTGCAAACATAAAAATAGAGACGCGTTAAAAAAAGCATGTGTTTACCAAGAAAAACAAAAACGACACTGTGAATTGATGGATACTGCATTAAATCATATTAACAATAACAAGCTATTCGAAAATGATTTTCTCTGTGCTAGAAAAGATTTAAAAAAAAAAAACGAGCCAAAAAATAAACCGAACAAGAGAGTGGGAGTGAAAAGCAGGAGAAAATCAATTCCCCCTCTGCGCCTTTAATATCTGCAGAAAGAGGGGGGAAGCACACACCCGCTGTAGCCTGCAGCTTATTTGCGAGGCAGGAATGGAATGTCTGAGATTGCATACATTATGTGCCAAAGAGGCCCTGGGCTATGGAAGATAGTGCTGACATCACCGTCTATAAATGGCTGTGCTTGGAGGCACAGTGAATGAAAACAAAATGGGAATAACCCTTTTGCACATATCCCCCACCTCCGCTGGCGCTAAATAACAAGCACAAGCGGAGAGAGTTAAATGCCATATATCAGTCAGGAACGCATTTGCACGAATACACGGTTGAATGGTTTAAATACTATCACATATACTAGCTTAATATGCACAGATGCTATAAGCCATTTGGCAGGTCCATTCCTCTGTTGTGGCGCTCAAAAAATTATTTTGTCTGTTTGCAACAATGGAGTGAAATTTGGGTGGGACTACCAGGAAAGTGGTTAAAAACAGGTCATTATATTTTACATAGAAACCTAACTTCTGAATAGATTACGTAATGGCACAAAACAGGAAGAACATATATCTATATACGTAGTGACAGATCTTTATTTCTGTATTGTGCAACAATAATTTGATGCTTTAAAAACATTACTACAACCTTAAAGCAACCACTGAAATTTGTTTGGGGCAGGACTATCAGGAAATTATTCTGGATAATGATGGGATAGAAGAACAAAGCTAGAAGCACTGAAACTTCATCGCAAGAAAGTGATGAGAATTACCAACTGTTGACTAGATTTTGAGATTTCACAACCACACGTGAAATGAATATTTGACATTCCGAGTTGTTAAAACACAACATCAGCAAAAAAGCTGTACTGTATTTTTTTAAAAATGACTAGTATTCAAAATGACACGCAAAGCGTGAGCATTTCTAAAAATACTGGCGTGCAGACAGTCAAATGCTGGCACACGCAGGGTTAACACTGAGCCTCTCTGCTCTTTGTGTCCGCACATTCCTGAATAAATGATGTTTTGAACAAGGCTGTTACCATGGGCAACTGTGCACGATGGCACTGCAGCGTAACCTTTGGAGTGGCTGTATTTTTATCCGCTGGAAACTTCTCCCTTGAAGGGAGGGAGGAAGGGAGGGAGAGAGAGAAGTGTGTGTGTGTGTGTGTGTTATGGGGATGAAGGGAATTGGAGGAGGGGAAGAAGCCTCTGGCTTCCCTGGCTAGCGAAGGGTGGACAGACTGCAGTGATTTTACAACGCGACCAAAAACAACTGTTCTGAAACAGACGAGCGACCACGTTAGAAATTAATATCAATTCTGAGATGTTCGCTGCAACACAGACACATCCATCATACACACATCGCTATAAACGCACTGTAACCACACATAAAAATGTATATCTAGCAGAACAAAGGCAGTGATGGTGCTTGCCTTGATATCATTACAGAAAACATCTCTATCCTTACTCCACTCAACATAATCACATGCTACGAGATATCTTAAATATCCATGCATTTTCAGCGATTTTAGCTCTTTTCTCAGCTGTCTGTGTCCCAAAGCATTCCATGAAAAGGTGCAGAATTTAACACATACACTCAAGACACCACAGAAGCATGTGTAGTAAACAGGAAGCGAGACCCCCGCCTTCTCTACTGGGCAGGGTTGGTGTATCTGTTTATTTTTTTTCTTTGTATGTGCACTGAAACTTGAAACCCAGGTGATTACAGAGAGAGCCAAGGGCACCTCAAACCCAAGTCAGTTTTAGCATGACAATAGAAGCCCACTCCATCCTGAACCAGACACCACACCTTTGACTCCTCACAGATTGAGCAGCAGCGACAATATCACTGCAATGCACCACAAACCACGAAAACCAAACTCTACACAGGATAGATTATGGATGCACTGCAAAAAAAAAAGTACTAAATTGGTTTTCTAATCTATTGTGTTCTCATATGAGCCACTGCCTTTATAATATATGGAATTTATATAAGCAAGGAAAACTTTATAACTGTGCATCTATGCATTTCTTCAAACCCTTGTTAGCCTGCTCAAAATCTTTAAATATCTCAGATATCACATATTTAATCACTTTTAAGAAAAAAATGTAAATTGTGACAAAAGTGATGCATATATATTATATGCACGTACTTGACTTGATACATATATGCATGCACAAATTTGCACTCACTTTGCAATTTTATGTATATAGGTACACACACACACATATATATGATGCATAATGTGTATGAACCAAAAATGTATTTAACATCCTGACATACTGATTAAAAAAAAAAGTGTTGTATGCGTCCTTCATAGGGCGAAACACACACACACAAAAAACATTCTAGCTCCCGGTAAAATGATTCCAATCTACAGGATTGTGCACCACAGGCCTCTAGAGAATTCAAGCACAGAGCCCACTTCAGTTAGATGGCTTGGCATGTGCATTGTTCTCTGACCTTAACGTCCCCCCCGTTATTTGGTCTGGATGCTCTTGCATGGCCGGCTGCCATGAATGAATTGTGCCACCTTCTATTTGTCTGCGAAAGAGCATTAGTTTGAGTCATGGCAACAGCCACGCACCAACTGTTTTCCCTCGCTCCCGCAGCCAATGCAAGAGTACGACTGACAAGTCACATGACCAACCAGCTGAATTCTAAATGAGGAATACATCCCCAGGGCCATCTCAGGCATGTGCAAGCATTTTCCCTCTCCAGCTTTCCTGCCCGCACCAAAATACTCTGACACACGGAGAGAGGGAACAGCTAACAGCTCCTAAATTGAGGCATAACAGATTAAGACACAGTGTGCTAAGAGCAGGGCAATTGTGCGCTATTTTGACGCCTCCTGCATATGCAGTAAAACAGCTTCTATCGTGAGCCATTAATGGAACTTGTTGCTAAGGGAGTAACAAAAAACGGCACATACTAAACAAGCATTGCACCTACCCCATGTGACACCCATCAGGGAGTGCTTAATGGATGTTTCATGCCCTGTGGCTGCATCAAGCGTTTGACTTTTTAGGTCAGTGTAGCAGGACTACATTTGTCTGGAGCAAATACAATGACATGAATGCAAAGGACACTGACAAAAGCAATGTAACGGATATGCTTAGTGTGATACTCGATCCACTGTTGCACTTAACAGAGGAGGAAAGTGCTTAGCTGAGCACTTTGGCTCTACATATATATATATATATATATATATATATATTAGTATATCAAATAACTTTTAGATAGTTATTGCAGGTAAATACAAAAACTAGCATTGCAAAGTGATTCAAAAAAGAACCATATGGCTATTCATTCATTGAAAATAATCAACTACTACAACAATACATGTATGTTTAAAGGAAGCATTTGAAATTTAAACCATTTCACAAATAGGCATTAAGACAAAATCCAAATATCAAAGACATTTCTAACCTGAACAAATTAACACGCGACAAAGAATTAATATCAATGAATTTATTACAATTTACTCAGCTCCAAGGCACGTTACAAGTCTTCTGTTACTACAGAAATATGTATAAACAAACAGAGCATTTCATTTTTCATTTACAGTATTTTTTGCTCTACTAAAGCGTCCGTGCAACTTTAAAGCAAAAAGAGAGAATGAAAACACGTAATAAAATATATCTGTATTCTCAGACCACGGGATACAAATTAAAAATCGCTGTTTTAAAGATCATACTTAAAAAAAAAAAAAGAAAACAGAAGAAACAGACAGTATCAAGAAACAAAGAATGCCCTCTCTTAGACTGACTTCATTTGTTATACCTACCACAAAAAAGTGTACTCATTAATAACATTTTTTTTTTGCTTGGGATTGTACATGTAGATGGAAAATAAGTACGAAATTGAATAAAAACGTTAACGTAAACCGTAAAAGTGCCGTAAAAAATGTTTCCACGCACAGCCTCCTCCTTCGTGGAGGAAAACAAATGTCTCTGTACACTGGACTATTTCTGTAACTTCAATATTCACAACAAGTAGGCTGTCTCTCAAAACCAAGCGTGCTGCCCACTTAGACAGCATTTCTGGGCATTCAAATGCATCTGTAATGCCCATAAATGATGTCTTAGTAGGCAGCTCACTAGGTTTTAAGACACAGCCTTAAATATACTCGCTTCACTTGTTTAATTCTGATGCAGGAAGCATATATATTTATATTTAAGGGTCTCTTTCTTTCTTTACTTTCACATCCCCAGCTAAAATGGTTGCTATCTCGCCTTGCATGAAAGCCCAAGGCACGTTTGATCCTACCAGGGGACATTTCTCTCCGCTGGGGCAGTACACCTCTCCTGTGGCCCCCTGCGCTTTGATGCTCTCCCGGGAACACGGGAAGCAGAATTTGTGGTTGGGAACTGACGGGCACTGGACGAAGTGTGTGTCTTCTAAACGTTCGTGGCAGATAGTACAACACAAAGGTCCGTTATTGGCCATGGGTGAGTCTGGAATGTTTTGAGGGTGCACCTGATCCATGCCCTGATGCGAACCCGATTGGGAAGGTGTCCCCGACAGGCTGATCTCCCCGTTCCGGGAGGCCAAGCGCCGCTGTCCAGACACCGAGGCAGGGGAGACTGGGCTGCTACTGTTGTGTCGGGTGGATGTGGTGGAGTGCACAGAGTTGCTGTCCTTTGGTGAGTGCGCGTTACCCAAAGTGTCTGCGACTGACATGAGCGCAGCCATGGGGGACTGGCCGTTCTGGGGGGCCGATTCGGGTGGAGTCGCTCGGTTGGAGTGCACCGACCCCAGGGGTGGAGGTCCGCCGTGAGAGGCTGCAAAAGAGCCGGACGCCATGGTCAGTTTGAGCGCCTCGCTTTGACTCGCCATCCACTGCTGTCTCTGCTGCTCACCCTCCGCCGAGTCTGGTTCCGGGGAGGCTTTGCGTTTGCGCACGCCAGTCCTGAGCGTGCTGCCCGATGCCACGGCCCGGGGCATGTTGACCAGCGCTGAAGGCAGCAGAGGGCAGCTGGCATCGATGTAAGGTTGGGGCAGCATTTCGCCCCCAAGCCCCTCCTTAAAGAAACGCACAGACTCCGGGAGTAAATCACCCAGGAGCCTCCAGTCGCCAGAGCTGTGCTTTTTCTCATATTCCAGATACTTAAACCCGGAGGAAAGCCCTCTGCCGAAATCTTTCATGCAGTCCTGGTACATCTGTTTAGCCACACCGGACGCACTGGAAAACACATTACCAGATCCACTGGGATACTCAATAAAGATTTTCAGTTCATAGTCCATGCCGGGCTTGGAAATAGCATCGAAAGCAAAAACCCTACCTAGAAGGGAATGGTCTTTCTTGAACCTCACATCAAACGGAGTGCAATTGGAAAGTGTGATCAATGTGTCCCTCACTATCTTGGGTTTGCTTGCCCAATCCTCTGCTCTGTTTCTCAAACTTTCGCTAAGTTCAGCCAGAGCCTCTGCGTTACGCTGCTTCTCTTTTAGATCTCTCTCTTGGTCCGTGCTGGACACAGAACCGGGTCTTTTACCTTGTTCGGAGAGCGCTAGCGCCGGTCCGATGCTGGCCGGGGCTGGAGGGGCTCGTCCGGACAGGCTGTGCTGGGCTATGCTCGCCGCTGACGGCGGGCCGTTCAGGAGGGTCTGCGGGAGGAGGTTCGGCGGCACGCTCATCTGCCCCGACACTGCAACCAGCCCGTGATTCCGACGCGAGTTAGGGCTCTGTCGGTTCAGCTCGGGGGGTCCGTCGTCTGATTTGGGGAAGCCGTTCGGTCCGCCGAGTCCGTTCGGAAGCCTGTGCGATCCGATGCTGGAATAATCAAAGCGCGATCTCTCGGTTCCGAGCGCGTATCGGTCCAAGCCAGCCTGCTGTTGTTGTTGTTGTTGCTGCTGCTGCTGCTGTTGTTTGGACGAGCCGTCCACATGGTTCATCTGCACCGACTCCTTGGATGACATGCCCGCTTGTGCTTTCACCGCAGGCGGCGGCGCGGGACCCGGGGATCTCCCTTCCTGGAAGCCATGAGCCCGCTTCAGATGGCGCGCCGTCTCGATAACAAACTCGATCCGATCCGCACCCTCGTAGTTCACGCAACCCCTGCACACGGGCTCCGTAAAATCCCAAATCATCGCCCACGGCATGCGCGGCAGGTCGCACAGATAACACGACTGTCTCCTCGACGAGGAGACCTGCGCCGAAGACATGTTGAGCTGCTCCTCTCGGATCCGTTATACGGTTACTAGGAGGCGAATGCGCCTCTTCTGCTTCTCGGAATGCCACCTGGCTGGGTCGGTGACGTCAGCACCACGTTCCGCAGTTCCTTTTTCTGTTACAAATGACAAGCCACTTGTTGCCATGCGAGTGCGCATGCGCTAACCACTCCCTAACAAATCTTCTGAATGGACCGAGAAACGCGCACCGCCACATGTACGGCAAGCCGCTTCAACATTTATGACTCCAAACATACCTGTGTCTGTTTTTATGTTACTACCATTTCTAGCTAAATCCAGCATCTATTTAATAATCATTCATTATGCAATATTGATTTCTTTGCTGTAATCACTATTGAATAATTTTAGGAATATCTGAAAAACAGATTCCACACAAGATAAATGCAAAAAAGAAAAAAATGCAATTCCTAAACAGTAAAAATAGTTACTTAATGACTTAATAAAGGCAGCAACAGTTGAATAAATATAAATATAACTTTTACAAATGACTATACTCGCCACTATTGGAATGAATACTATAAAATAAAACGTTACTAATAAAACTGAAATTGGATATTAGATCACATACTAGTAATTCAAAATAGGTATTCCTTATCTATAAATACACATTCTTGTATATTAAAAAAAAGGGAAAATAATAAGTAAATGTTCAAGCTACTTGCCATAACTCGCTGGCTGTTTGCTTTCAGAATACAAGAGCCAGAATTGTGGGTGGAAAATCTGAGGTATTCATGCTTCTTCCAGAGCGTCTGTTCTTACTGCTTCTAAAATGTCCATTAGCTTGGTATTCTGTTGTACTATTAATAATACAAGATCATGTTATAAAAATGCTTACACCAGCAAAATGCATGTGTGATTTCAACTACAAATAAGCATACTGTGGACATATTTTAAACAAAAGAAATTCTTGGACATTTGAAAGAACATCTCTGCCCCATGACACAGAGACTTCCTTAAACATCTACTGCAGATGTTAAATTAAGTGATTCAATAAATAAGATGATAAGACTCTGGGGTCTTGTGTATCTATCAGGCTCTGAATGTTTACCTTAAAAATATTATTTTATTTTTATTTTTGCAGCCCTGCCCCCTAAAAGTCCCTTTCCCATAGTCTGTTCCCTGCTTAACAACACCCCGTAGACGATGCAAAAAAACAAAAACCTCCTGTTATACAACAAGACGAGAGGGTGGAAAAACCGAGAGAAGGAAAAAAAGCTAGGGAGGTCTGAAGGACAGGAGAAATGCCATTTATTGCAATCCCTGCATTCTGCTGGCACGGAAAGAAGCTGTGCTCTATCCAAGCTAAAAAACATAACTACCAAGTAAGGCATGAGCCAAATCTGAGGACGTGATTTTCTCCCTCCACTGAAAATTATATATACAGTACATAGAGCATTAAAGAGTCTACATTTATATATCAAAAGGATAAATCTGATATGGCAGGCACAACCTCTTCCAGTTTCTAAAACCAGAGACACAGTATTTGCGCTCTGTGCTTGTGACTCGGATGGTGTAAATGAGCCTGATGCCTTTGGTTTGTGCCCCAAATTAACGACACAAAGAAACAGTGTTTGTGCAAATTATCTTCAGTGTTGGAGAGAGTCACTTGACTTTAAAACGAATTCAGGTTTTGAATCTGCAAACACACAAACATCCTTGTCTGACACAAGACCTCAAACATTTATACTGGGAGGAAAATATATAGCACAAAAATATACAACCAACATTCTACTGGCAAAAAATTGGAAATCTAAATTTGCTGTCTGCCTGTAAAGGATATTTCAGCCTCCTTCGCTTTCACTGAGGGATGTTTCTCTGTCCCTGTAGTCTTCTCATGAATACAGATCACCCCGAAGCTTGGCACTCTCTCTCTCTCTGTTACACACACGCCCTGAACAGAACATCACCCACACACACACTGAGCCACATACATGTGCGGACGCACACACACTCTGCATGGAAAGTTTTCCACGTTCAGCTTTCCACCAGCTTATCGCAGGGGTTAACTCTCAGCTTCCGCTAAGTGGCTGGCGGGCTGCCAGAGTGAGGGATTCTGGGAAAAGGCGAGTCTTGCCAAGTACAAACTGCCAACATTAAGCAGGCCTGACAGCCTCTCTCCTCCTCCAAACCTGGCAGCCATTCAAAGTGCTCTTTCATTTGAGACGCTGGCGGGCGGCCAGATGCATGCAGATTTACTTTACCTATTCTCAGATGGAGCCGATAGAGACCGCCCCGCAGTTGCCATGGGAACCAGAGGCTGCTCGGAGACTTCCCAGAGCTGCTCGTGTGTGCACATCTTGTGTCGAACACTCGGTAACCTGCAGATGTATGACTTTCACTCTCCCTCACTTGTTTTTTTAGAACACTCACACTGTTACGCAGGAATATTGACTTTAAAAGCGAAAGAAAAATGCAGCTGCCGAACCGCCAGTGGCAGTGTAAAAGCAAATTTACCGTTTTAAAATGCTCTGTTTCCACAAAACCTGCATTTCAATCACAAAACACATATAAAGCATATGTGTGGATAAACATACTCTTATGATAAATGTATGATATCTTGACAAGTGTATTTAAAGATTACAATATAGTCAAATACAGATATGTCTAGCATTAAATTTGATATTATTTTAGACTTTTTGGCTATACTTTTATTGACAGTAGCAGACTTGATTAACAGCTACTCGACTGAAAAGGTAATAGAAATAGCATAGCGTATTTAGCAGATTATGTGTGTGTGTGTATTGAGTTATCACATAAAATCGCAATATTGAAATATAAACATATCCTATTTTCTATGAATTCTATGATTCCACATTACCTTTTGAAAACTGGTAAGGTTGGTAAGATTTATTTTGAAGGCTGCATTTATTTGATCAGAAATACAGTGACAATATTATTAGTTTAAAATAATTGCTTTCCAGTTGAATATATTTTAACAGCCATTTGTTAACAGCCATTCCTTTGATCAAAACAAAATTTTCAGCATCATTACTCCATTCTTCAGTGTCACATGATCCTTCTGATCTCAAGCTAATTTGCCGCTCAATGTTGAATGCAGTTTATAGCATTTATTTGAAACGGAACTCTTATGTAGCATTACAATTGTCTTTACTGTCACTTGTGATCAATTCAATGCATCTTTAATTAAAAAGTATTCATTTCTTTTAAAACAAAAACCTGCTAGTTTCGTATGTTTTAATTAAAAGCCGTATATAGTATTGTATTCATGTATTATATTTACTATTGCACATGTTCATAAACACACCTTCACGGAGGCCCATATGATTTTGCTGAAAGTGTTCGGAACGAGATCCAAAAACATGTTCGTATTATTGAGAGCCACCCTTGCTACATCGCAGGCCAAGAACAGAGACATTCAGTGTTAACCACTAACATCAATGCACTGCTTCTCATACTGTCATTTTGACAAGTTGCGGTAAGCCTCTCGCACCAAGAGAGACGCTCGGGCAAAACACATGTGCGCTTCGTCCAGTTTTTAAGTGACACTTGCTTATGGAACATTAGGAGGGCGTATTTAAACGAAGAAAACAAGATGGCCTAACCGAGCACCATAAATAAAACAAAAGCATTCCTTTGGCTTGGGAAAAGAAGTAGTTATGTAGGTCCACTACTATGGTTACACACTGTGTACGGCGAAACACGAAAGGCCGAGGGTTGTGTGCCTTCCTGCTCTGAAAACAAGATCTATTATTACCTGGACCGCTCTGGTTGGCCGTTGTCGGCTGTTGCCATGGTGAACCTCTTTACCCCGACAGACTGCAAGGCGCATCTCTCGGGAGACCTCCGGTTATTAGGGTTCTGGTCCTGAAGTCTGCCATTTCCTGCAAAGAGAGAAGATATCGCAAGGATCAGCCCGGGCACCAGACACCTGCCGCAGTCAGCAGTCCAGCTCGTGTTTGCCAGAACACACACCGCTGCAGGCCTACAACTCTAACAAGGCCCCGTGTGTTTCGGCTAGTCATCAATTCTGCACAAATCCACTGCGCCGTGCCAATAACCCCGGACCAGAAATACGTGATATGCGCCAGGCGTTTCTGAACACAAGCGAGCGGTTATTCTTTCGCTATTCTTACAGTTTGTCAGCCCATGACTGTAAATGGAAAAAGTCAAATTGAGTACACGGAGGGGGGAAACCTCATATCGTGCAGATGTAAAATATCCCTACGCTCTCGCATGAGCCCTATTAGGAGGCCGGAGAGTGGAATGTTCTCCCTTCGGCACTGCGGAATGCAGACGAAAGGAAACAAAGCTATATAAATACGCAGGACAAGGATTTCTCAATCCTCCAAAAACAACAGTCGAGCTCCTGCCCGTAATCATTTCCTTAAGGTCAAAAAGGCACCGTAAGGAGGGCCTCCTCAAACTGGAACAACAGCAGCGCCGCCTCCAGCGAGCCCCGGTGTCTGGCTAACGGGGAACAGGAGGCCCTCAAGCTTCTTGAGTACGGTTAAACGAGCAGCTAAAGTCTCATGACTCAACGGCAAACAAAGCCTCATATAAATCGCAGACGCTCTGCGCCGCGGTTCCTGTGAGGGAGCAAGCAGACTTGCAAAAACAATCATCGCTGTTAGTGATTGCAAAAAATCTGAGCTGTCTGGTAATTCAACCCACGTCAGTTCAGCATTAGACAAATCTGAAAAGTGAACCGTTTTAATCGTGATCCTTCATTTTAAACCAATAAACTGATTAAAACATGCAACTGTTAAAAGAACGATCAGAAGTTTTTTGTAACATTAATATTGCCTTTACTGTCACTTTGATATATTTAGTGCATATTTGCTGAATAAACATTATTTTCAAGAACAAAAATCTATTTACACCGTGGAATGACTAAATAAATGTAGCAAAATTGTACTAAAAATGCTGTCATTGCACCCAACGGAGACCAATTTCAATAAAAATATATTATAACATGGAAAACAAATCAATAACCTCATTAACCAGACTGTAGGAGTCATCATTTTTCTGGGGCGTATTTTTTCCAAGTGCATTCTGGGACTGTTTACAGTGACAGATGAAAACAACAGCTCCTGACAGGTCTATATACGACGGTTGCCAGCGTTACTGCGCAGATTCCGATCCCCTTTCCCAGCTGCCGGGTGACGTCAAACCCACACACGTCCACAGCTGCAAAACATCAGCTGTAATGTCGGGACCCGTGGCTGCATGGCGATCCATTCTGTTGCCTTTATAATTACTCCAAACACAGAGCTGTAAACAATAGTCAGCACTTAACATGGAGCTGGCACCTCACCAAGGGCCGGATTCTCGTAATAGTGCTGCCAGACGCACAATGCCAGACTGCTGCCCGTCGGGAGCACAGCTCTTAAACATGGCACTGTGCTAAAAACCCTGTGCAGGTTAGACGCTGCATAAATAGTACAGAAAAATGGCATGTGTGGTTTTTTTTTTAATGCATTAAGTGCACTATGGTACATTAAAAATCGTGATACATGTAAACCCTCTGCAGAGGGGTGGATGGCGTGTGTATGTGTTGTTTCATAAAGTTGTGACGCACGGCAAGTGACCCACCCCCCAGAGCACATCAACAGTGATGGAGGTCTCTGCAGGTAAGGGCATTGACTAATAATAAAGTCTGCCATTTATATCGGAAAGGGCATCCCTGCGGGGGGCAGACAGGCTCTCCTGGCATCTGCTGGTTGATGTGAAAGCGGTGACAAGAAGCTTTCTAGCTTTCAAAATGTACAGTGAACACGTTAGGATCACAATGCAGGTCACGGTGTTAATAAAAATGCTTGTGTGTGTATTTATAGGCCTATATATACTGTATACACCTACTGTATGTGAATATAGTTTTATCTTCTTAACCTAAAGAATGAAAGCATTATATCATATTAAAAGCTTTGGGGCAATAACATTTTTTGAAGAAGTTTATAACTGTATTTATTATTAGACAATCTTATAATTTAAAATAATTTAGAATTTTCTCTTAAATCGAAGCATTCTGGAAAAAAAGGAATGAATATTTTACAGTTTTAAACAGTAATATTAATAATACATGTTTCTTGAGCACCAAATCAGCATATTAGAATGATTTCTAAAGAATCATGTGATACTGAATGTTGTTTTGCCATCACAAGTATTAACTAACACAATACTATCTTGTAAATAAATCAAATGTACGTACATTTATAAAATCATTCGTCTAAGGTTAGGGTAACTGCATATCTCAACATAGCTAGAGCTTGTCTAGTATGAGCTAAAATTCCTACCCATAAATCTTTGATGAGGTAAGACCACAGGAATTGCTGTTGAGGGCATCTGCAATATTCATAACCCTTAATGTAAAATCTGCAGGCTTCTCTGCTCATTACTACATGATTTGACTTCTGTTTCACCTATTTGGTTTTACTATCTTCACTACCGGTTTGGACTCATTGCACTGACCCAAAGGCTAAACGAATAAAAAGGATGAATAAAGAATGATGTTTCAAGCAGTGACTGCAATGTCTATTGAAAACTGTTGTAAACACTGTTTTCTATGCCTTGAATATCTACAATACATGCTGTTTTATGACCTAATATCATTTTGAATGACTACATGGAATATTTATGCTTTTTAAAAAACCACAGGAGTGAAGTTTAACAGATTACTAAAAAATGTTAAGTTAGCAAATGATGTTATGATATCATATAATGACAATAATATTCAGAAAGATTGGGTTTTTTAATTATTATAGTTAAACAGCAGACATACAACCACAATGATTAAAACTGGCCTTTTGGACACTGTAACTTACCTGCATCATTTCGGTCATAAATCATCTTTCAATTTTCCTTATTCATTCATTCAAGCCTAAAACTGGATGTTGAAAGATATATAAATATCCCCAAACACAGTAACAGCTGCTAAATTTACCTTATGACCAAAGCGTTTATGAGCACAGATAATTAAACCAGTTCTAACACACCTAATATCCTGGTGGATTACTCATAAACCAGTGAATATAAAAGCACACTCTCTTTGATGATGTACACGAGAAACAAAAGGAAGGTTGGCTAAAAATAGCCCGTTTCAATGAAGAGAGAGAGAGCGGTCTGACAGCCGGAGAGATGGAGCAACACTGTCGCCGAAATAGCCGGGTTGCCATGACGACCAGATTGATGCGCACAAGTGACAAAATGGAGTCAGTAGCAACAGACATCTTACTGCAGACTTCGATGCAAAACAGTCCGAGACCTTAGTGTCTACACATGCCGATTCCCTAAATTTGACATCAAACTCAATGGAATAATCAATCTGGAAGAGTGGAATGTGTATGTATGTAGGTCGAAACACCAGAACTGATGATTTGCAAAGCGATTTTCACACTCCAGGAAAAATACACGCGAGCCATAATTAACTCTCTGTTCTCCCACACACATCCATCAACGCGAGCCTGAGAACACAGCTCCGGTGTCTGGGAAAGCAATCCGGCGTTCACGTGGGAGACACGAAAGGGGCTGCGGCAGCCGGCGGATTAGATTCAGGTGGGAATAATTGTCCCGGGTTTCAGACGGATGGGCTAGTGTCAGTGACCCCAACTCTTAGCTCCCATATTGGAGAAATGGAAATGCAGATAAGCAAGTATAAGCAAGCTCACAGTTGTGTAGGGTAATTCAGCTCGACGGCGGAGCGTTTAATGACGCGCACTACTTGAAGACACTGAAGCAGCTGTGTTACCAGGTCAGCTTGTGCTAACATGCCCGAAGCTTTTCCAATAACAAGCCAGGGCTCTCTCCGACAGGAGCAAAACAGCGTGACTGAGGGCGAACAGCTTGAACTGTTCATATTTACACAGCTGTTCACCGGTGACACCTCTTTCAACAACTGCTTTTTGCCTTAATTGGTTTTTAGTGCAAAAAGCAAGTCTTCAATCCGATCCGGAGGAGTGACAGATTGGTTGAGTGATAGTGTCTAAAGGGAAAAAGCTTGTTCGGGGATAAATTACTGGTTTCGGAGTTTGAGAACATGAGGTTCTGGGCTGAGCTGATCATTGTTGTCTCTTAAACAGGAAACTAAACGCAGGCGGTTTCTTGGCGGAGGCAAAGCACAATGGATTCCAAAGCCTGTAGCCATGGATGCAAAAATGAATGCCATTCTAAAAGTAGTGATAAGATGAGGCATAACCAAAAACAATATGCTGCAAAATATGGGCAGCAGTATTTAATTAAAAACCATACCATAGTTCATGCATATTATATTACCATCAGATACAGCTAAAAACATATATACTTTGCATGTAAATAAATTACTTTAATATTAATTATAACAACAACAACATAAAAAAATGTGCTGTGTGCTTTATTTTCCCAAAATGATTAGCTTTTATTTCAAGTGTGCAGACAATTGCATGTTGTTATGGATTATCATTAGCTCTGCTTAATCTAAAATCCACACTGAAATGATATAAAGGCTGTGGAAATGGTTTGTGGTGCAAAAGCAAAAATTCAGCAGTGACGTTACTGCCATCAAGTGGTTTTAACTTGAATTTCATCCATAGCACTGTAATACCACTTGTAAGACTGATTTATTAACCAGTGAATAATATTTCTAAACTGTGCTCTGATTGGGTCATGGACAGAAAAAAGTGCACTTAATATAATGCGACTACACATAAAATCTAGACCTAAAGTTAGCGAACTGTTTTCAGCCAGTACACAGAAACAGAGTAAATAATGCGGACAAGAAACTCACCTTGGATTCTGAGGGAGGATCGCTGAGGTTTGATGGTGTTTGTTGATGATGTCCAGTGGGTGGGTTTGGGAATGACTTTACGTGGTGCAGGGGTCTCCAGGGGGCTTTTATGGCAACCTTTTTGTTTGTCTCTGAGCACACTCTTTAGGACTGCAGAAGAAATGAATCATAAGAATAACATTCGGCAGCTTTTGTTTAGTTGCATTTTAGCTGTATTTACAGTACCTTAAATTATAATGAAAAATGTGTGAATCTATGTTTATTATATAACAAAATATCAAAACAACCCACATCTAATTTAAAGAAAGCACAAGCACACTTTCCACAATTTCACAGAATTAGGTTTGTTGGGTTTCAATTATGGAACAATAAGATCTTGCATGCTTTTCTGGTTGTCAAATGTTGTGGAACATGTTCATATTTTAATATAATGAACTACACCTGTGGTTGTTCTGCTAAGACGCCTGTGTGAAATGAATGGGAATTCATACTGACATCCATGTAAAATAATCTAAAAACCAATTCCTAATTGCAAAAACGTCTTATAGGCGGTTTCAACAACCACAACATAAACAGGCCATTTTGAGGCCCTAACTTAACTTCCAGTAGACATCCAAACTGACTCAGTAACAACAGCTAAGACCTTCTAGAGTAGATTATTTCTGATAACAAAATTAGACGGATTTATTACAAGTGCAAACTCATTCTCTGCCAGCAGGAGGTTCTTTAAGCACGAGAAATAAGAGGTTTCCTGGTAACGGCTGTAAACAAAGCAGCTCTGAGCTTACAAACGCTGCCTTATATGAAGAATGAAACGAACATGACATTTACTAAAGACAGTCTTCCTTCAGAAATACAGTGATATAAAAACACCCACGCCTCGGTTTGATTTCTAAACAAGCGTTACGTGCTCATGTTTATTCAATTAAATTTTGGGGAAAATCGGTCTGTTTTTATATCGTGGCAGGTCACCACAAATAACTAAATGTTTGGGAAACACATCCCACAGCACAACTTCATTACTATATTAGATACGTTTGTAGCCCACGACACTGACCGAAAGTTAACTCGCGTGCACCCGATGAAACTATAAAAGTCTATAAAAGTGAAGATGGTTTTGAGAAAATCATTTGTTTGCAGATGGCAATATTTTGATCCTGTGTCCCAATATTACAATGTTTTCATCATCTGTCACTGTATTGATAGATGACCAGTAAGGGGGAAAAAATTATTACCATTAGAAGGAATAATAATATTAATCAGGTCTAATACATAATTTATTTAATATTATATGGCATGATGATTGAGAAAATTAGCACATTGTAAAAAGATCAATCTACAAATCTGTGTATACTAAATCTGAGCAACAGGCTCACCAGATGCTGGCCCTCCACCAGAGGTTTTATCAGTGGCAGAGAGTCTGACGCTGCGACTCTCTGAGATCTGTGCTGGCAGAAAGTCCGTCTGGGTGGTTCCAGAGCCGGTGTGCAGGGTGGACTGTGAGTCTGTGTTCGGCCGAGCTGCTACGACATCCAGAGCCGATCCCAGTAGTCGATTCTAATAACAGAGGAAATATAATAAAGTAACACATAAGCTGACAAACAAAATCAATTCATGAATTGCAGAGGAGAAGAGCCTTCCCTGTCTTGCTCGGAGGCCAAATACAACAAACCAAGTCCAGAGATGCCAGCTAACCTCTGTCTGAGCTACCATTCTTATACGTTTTTTTTTTTTTTTAATCATCCACTGTCCAATAAGTGCAGAGGTCACTTTTTAAATATGTTATTCCCTGTGCTTTCCACAGTTTAATTGGCACTGGTCTGTTTTAGTCTCTATGTGCCCAGAGGTCCCAGAGGCATATACATTACATGAGCCGACACAATGTACATATTACATATTATTACACCCTACAAACATGATCTCGGTCATGAGGGCCACGAGGCTTTCAGAAAGCATCTGAATCTAACACTAGCAAAATAACTTCTACAAATGTCAAATGTCTAAGCTACCCTGATAAACAACAGTTTAAACAATATATAAGCCTATCATAGCAGAGGATATTTACATATATTTACAACAAATATATCTATTTCAAGGGTGGAAAACCTGATTATGAATATTTTGGTGTAATAATCCTTGACTAACGTAAGTAGACTTAAAAAAAAATGAAATGAAATGAAACAAATAAAATTCAACCAAAAAATCAAGTACAATATTACAGAACAACAAAAATAAAACGAACAAAAGAATACCAAAATTAATTAAATTAAAAGCAAAAGTACAAAAAAAAAAAATAAAAGCTAAATTACAACAAAATAAAATAAACAAAACAGAAAATAAAATTAAATTAAATCCAGATTCTGCATCTCCAGAACTAGATCTTGCCATATTTACCTGCAGCTGAATCTGCTGACATTGGATGGTCTCCAGGTGCTGGAGCCTCTGCTGCATCAGAATGTTTAGTTGTTCCTCCAGATGGGCTGCTCTCCCAACAGAACTGTTCTCAGTTCCCGTCTGGACACTGGACTCTGCCGCCTGCAGCCGCCTCAGCTCAGCAGTAACCATAGCAATCTGAGCCTCCATCTCACCCTGAGCCTGAAGGGCCAAACAAAAGACAGTGCTATAATGCTGTGTTCATAATGCCATATCAATCTAATAATGTCTACCTTGATAAGTGGCGCTGTGGCGGCAATAGTAGCAGCTGTTATGGCTGCCACATTTGCAGAAGTCCTATGATCATCTGATGGAAAAGTAGCTTCTGATTGATCTCTTGGAGTTTGGGATCTGTCTTGGTCCAAGACTTGTACCGTCACATTGCGTCTTAAAGGGACACTTTGGGATCTGAGAAACATAGTGAAATGTTAATGTGTACAAAATGACCATGTTTGATCATAGGAGTGACTGAGGGAAATCAGACATTACCTTTTCTTGAGGGCTGCAGAAACCGCTCCCCTTCCATCAGCAGAGTATGTAGAAATTTGCACGTCTTCACCTGCGTCGTTTAGAAATTTCAAATCGATTCACATTAGCGGCATTATACCAGTATATTTCAATACAATTTCAATTCAAAATAACAAATTTATAGCTAAGTTTTCTGTCTGCATGATTTCAGTTTGAGCTTTACTTTATATGTAATACCAATAATAAATAACATAACAACTGTTTTCTGTCTGCATGATTGTAGTTTTTGATCTTTTGGTTTAATCTTTGAATATAACGTGACATTTTCAATATAACCGAAGTCAACTCAATAGAACAGAAAAGAAAAGAAATCATACCTTCTGACTTTGCCATTTCCATAATTGTACTTTGAACTTCACTTTGCTCTTTCCTAGAGGCCTATGTGACAAAAAAAGTTATTAATCAGCTTCAGCAAGTTTATAAACAAACCAAATATAATTGCAGCAAAGAAAAAAAACTCACTTTGTCAAAAATGTCAGCAAATTTATATGACCATCCACTGGGATATTGTTCAACTACATTCAGGGGGGAAACATAATAATAATTCTTTTGATTCTTTAACTTATAATCACTCTTTAACTCTAATCGATCTAATAGTGTTACCTGTATCTGAAGCTGAAGGACCATTCACACACTGCACAGGTGGGATTCCTCTCTCACTCACAGAATGAACATTTTCAGAGTCCGATAGTCTCCTTATGTAAATATTAATGTTATTATGATTCTTACGCTGTATTTCCTCACTGCTGGCACCCAAAGCAGCTCTGGTTGAATGAATTAACACGCCTGCTGCATCAGAACTGGATGTAGAGTCGTTTAAGTTCGCGTTACTGACCACAGACACTAAACAAGGGTCCATTTCCGCTTTTATATAAGTAACAAGACAGTCCAATAAGAGATATCGGTTGTTTTCAACTGATGTCAGGCTTTAAATAGTTGACAATAATAATGTACAGGCCTAGTGGTTAACGTTAGTTGTCAAAGGCTTTGATCATTTCCAGGCGTTTCTAGAAGCCTTACCGTGAACATGACGTCAAAGTAACGATTATTGCATTAATTTCCTGAGATATCCACAGATGACACACGTCAATCACTCCGGTGTTGTTGTCAATATTGCTTTTGAATTTCCCGCCGCGGGTGATTTTTC
The DNA here is from genome assembly GCA_034779775.1 of Enteromius afrohamiltoni. Classification (NCBI taxonomy): domain Eukaryota; kingdom Metazoa; phylum Chordata; class Actinopteri; order Cypriniformes; family Cyprinidae; genus Enteromius; species Enteromius afrohamiltoni. Next base: position 3,054,170 of record JAUYWG010000053.1, read on the forward strand.
AAAGCAACAGGTTGGTTCAGCCTCTCATTTCTGTTATTTCACTACTTTTCCGACTTAATTTCGTAATATTATCATGTGATGTTCAAATTCTGTTTCATTTCAGTCCATTTCAGCTGTAAATTCAGTTATTTCCTCAGCGTCGGTTGCTGCTGACAACAAAACTTCACAACTGCGGAAGCAACGGCGTGAACGTAAGACAGATTTCAAAATAAAAGTTTGTCTTCCCTGCGTTTTGGTCTCTGAAATCTAGACACTGCTGCCCCCATTTGGTCCTTAGTAAAATTTATTTGATATGGTAAAAATAAATGATGCATTTTTATCATTTAAAACACCTAACCATTAAAAACCGTTTTACAAAATATAGGCTAATATTTTAATGTTAAGAAATTTTAAATAATCAAAAGAAGAGGTGATGTGTAACGTTGTCCTAGCCTGAAAGAAAAAAAATGAAATTATGTACAAATTATAAAAATACATTACATAAAAATACACATGTAATCTAAAGAGCATATGCCTTCAAACGCGATTTTATTTTATCTTTTACATTTCATAAGGACTCTTATTTGTTACGACAATGTCGAATCTGCCGACGTGAGGAAGCGGATATTTGTTCTGTTCTCACATGTCCTTCATATCCTGAGCTCTGACAGCTAAGGTAAAAGATTATTGTTTATTTATTTTTACTTGAATGTATTTATTGTCTGTATAATATTTATTATAAAGCGTTTATTAATATGTTTATTTCCGAAGGCATTTTTCGCGTATTTGGTGTTATACGTGTACATGTGATATAATGCTAATGGCTAACGTATCCACTCATCATCACACTGATGTCATTTTTATGCTAATATTATTAGAAATAATACATAATATTAGAAAATGGCATGTCTTTATTTAGCAAACTCTGCACTGTTATTGAAAACTGCGAGATGTTTTTGTTTAAGTGCTCTTGGTGTGACTTATAATATATAATTTCATCCACAGCATCTCTCTGTATTGTAAATATGGCGGCTCAGGTCACAGAATCAGATCAGATCAAACAGGTAAGAAGCACCTAAGACATAACCATGCACATGTAAAGTCATTAAATGGCTATTTAACGGTGCGTCTTTGTATTTTCTAGTTTAAAGAATTTCTGGGAACCTACAATAAACTGACAGAAAACTGCTTCATGGATTGTGTGAAAGATTTCACTACAAGAGAGGTCAAGCCAGAAGAGGTATGATTGTTGTATTTATGCTTATATTTCTGCAAGAGGATAAATAAGTCATTTCAAACAAGCTTGTAACGTTTCATTCCAGTCTTCATGTTCTGAGAGCTGTTTACAGAAGTATCTGAAGATGACGCAGAGGATCTCCATGCGCTTTCAGGAATATCACATCCAGCAGAATGAAGCGTTGGCTGCTAAAGCCGGTTTATTAGGACAGCCACGATAGTCTTCTACTGCTGGACTTAACTCCAGACCGTTACGCCAGGCTCTCTTTATTCCAGCATGGAGCGGGGCCCCTCCAAACCTGAGCTGAAGGGCAGAGGAAGCAGGCACTGGGGATATTGTGAGAAATCCTCTAACGTCTGCCGGCTCTTCGGATAACTGGATCGTTGGGAATTTCGGTTTCCTGAAGGACAGACACTCTCATTTTGACCATCATGCTGGTCTTCCGTAAAACATGAAAGATTTTCATTGTTTTTATGTTAGCGTGCTGCTAAATAAAATAATAGTCAACTCTAATATTCAGTCTTGTTCATGTATAATTTAGTAGTAGTAGCTCACCTAAAAGAGAAAATTAGCTGATAATTCACCCTCACATCATATAAGATGTAGTTGACCACCAATGGATCCTTTGAAGTGAATGGGTGCCGCAGTATAAACAGCTGATTAAAAACTTTACAAGTAATCCACAGAAGCAATGGTAAGTAATTGTGGATCACAGGATATTAACTGAGGGACTGGAGTCTTGTGGTGTTTTTAATCTTCTTAATGCTACACCAAATCTTTTCTAATGATCTATTTAAACTATTCTTTTAACTAAACTATTTAGACATTTGTTTCACATGCTCAATTGTTATTTTAAGGTATTTATAAATATTTTTATTACCTTATGTGTCCAAAAAAAATTTTTACACACAAAAAAAATTACATCTTGGCGAATATATAAGATATATGAATTTATTTGGTCAAAATCCCATGTTATAAAAGATGTTCAGGCTATTTAAGACAGTATTGGCTGATAAGACAGCAACGCTGACGTAAAATGCTAAATGTTTCACCGTTCCCACATCTCAGGCCTTAAGTACATAAAATACTAGTACAATTAAAATACAATACATGATGAAGAGTAAAGAAAATAGTATATGAAACTTATATCAACAGTTGCCAAGTGATTATCAGTCCAACTTTTCCAAAACAAATAAGACCAGTTTAGCTTTTTTTAAAAAAAATTATGACCAGTCTGCAACTGGCCCGGGGAGTTTGCATCTGTGTGATAAAATCTCAGAAAACATGGCCATAAATCATAATTCAGTCCAAAATAAAGTTTTCTTCCTAAAAGGGAAAAAAAGACCCTTTTTATAAGCATTTTTATTGCAATTAAAATAAACGAGTAAGCTGAACAATAAATGTTAAGCATTTCCAAATTGTGGTATTTATACCTCCTTAGCCACGTTCATTAAATCTTACAGTAAAAATAGTATTAATATTTAGTGCTTATAATTTACGTTGTGTTTCTGGCAAACAAGTTAACCTGTTCTCCCTGTTGAATAAAGAAAGAAAGTTTTTCTGAATATTTCAAAACTTTATTAGAAATGAGAAGACCTCTTCTTATTTTACATAAAGATACAATGGCTTTGCTCAGGAACCTAATGCCTTCATTTCTTCATCCAGGAATCTGTAAATAAACCGAAGTCACAGGGAAGCAAGTTTTCACAATTTCATCGCAGTGAATTAATCGATGCCTACAGCATAAAATGTTCAACATAGTCATATGGGTCATCACTCTAGACAGCTTGGGTTTAGGTTCCTAAATGGTTGAGTATATACAGTCTAAAGATGAGCTAATGCTTCTACCAACTTGACATAAAAAAAAAGTAAAGTAATATACAAAGATGTACGGTTTAAAAAATAATAAATCATTTTTACAGTTTGTGTAAAATGTATTTTTCAAATACATGGTTTCTGAAAGATCTATTTACAAAAGGAACAATCAGTAAGAAACCCCTGGGCTTAACATACTCGTGTGAGAAGCAACTCATTTATTCAATTGGTCAAAATGAGAATGAGAATTAAGGATTAAATTATAAAGTACCAGACAATCTGAAATAAACAAGAGAAAGCAGGTCACCAACTTCTGGTGTTCCATCAGGGGAGCTTCGGGCCCAAATGGAGGAACAAAAGCAGGGGAAGATGCGGTTTACTGCACAGTAGTTACCCAGATTGTGACGTCACATTCAAGGGTTCAAGATGACCTGACAAAATTCTCATTTTCTTTCTACCCCACCGACCGAACCGAATGAGGGACGATTGTGATTCTCATCTTGTAAAAAATACAAAAATGCTGTCCATGGACTGAATAAATATATTTAACAAGTTGCAAGATAATACCTTTATTTTACACAAAAATTTCAGCTCTAGAAATCTTTCATTAAATAACTTCACGGCTGTGATATATACTTTTTGAAATTTTCCATACTAAAATAAAAACTCTGCAATTACATATAAAAAGACAAAATACACTTGCAAAGGAAATTAGTCCACTGAAAACAGTTTTATCTCGTGTTCCACTGTAAACATGTTCTGTAGGGTTTTTTTTTTTTTCGTTTTCATTTTCTTAAAAAAGAGACAACAAAAATAGGTTTTGCATAATTCTCTGTGCTCACATACTAAGATAGAAGTGGAAGACGCCGGCTGCAGTTTTCAGTAAACTACATTCCCGTTTGCAATTGACTTTGTCCTACTTTTCCAAAATAGGGCACTCTGCTGTAACACATGTACTTTGGCAGTTCTGATGGAACAAGCGCACTACAATTGACCTTTCTTTGAATAACCATGTCCAGCTGGTTAAGGTGACCATTACCTAGGGATCGGAGACAATGTTCTGATAGAGGAACGTACAACTGATTGACTAGTGCATCCAAATTCAGTCCCTGCTGCGCAGAAGCAGTGAGAGGAGGTTTCTGTTTAGCGTTTGTAGAGAGCGAAGTGAAAAGTGCCGTCGTATTCATTCTGGATGGATCAATCGTAAGCTTTGATTTCATAGATTACATTCAACCCTCACGTGGAGTCTGTTCCCTGGTGCGACAGCGAGCGAGAGGCGGCAGGATCAGTTTACAAAGTGCAGAAGGTGGGAGTGGCCAATAGGGATCCGAGGAGGCGGTGGGCAGTCGAGTGCTATTGGCTGCTTGCTCTGGCCCGTCAGTATGCCGCTGTGTCTCCGTGGAGGCAGCAGGATGCTGAGAAGGCAAAAGCGGAGCGGGGCCGGAGGCGGGACATCACCTACACTCGACGGCCACAGTGTTCTGCGTAGGGGAAGCTGAAGACGGGCTCATGCCTGTGTCCGAAGAGCCTGATGATGTGGACGCTGTGGTGTGGGACACTGTTGATCAGAAATCCGAGTTCACGGGGGAAATTTTTTTTTTATATAAAATTAATAAATAAAGACAAAACCAGACCAGGGGAGAGAAAAAAAAAACAACACTTTACACTTATGATCATTCAGTACAAATTCTTTAAGCCTGATGAACAGAATACACACAAACAACAATAATATTGTATCATTATTATTATTTATCATGACCCATTATTGTCCTCATTAAACTAATTTTGTATATTTGTGAATTTATTCACTTAAAACTATTTTATTATTATTATTATTATTATTATTATTAATGAATTACTATATTATTTTATTGTGTTAATTAATGCATATTATTATTATGCTGCTTTAATCTATAACATTGTTATTATCATCATTTCATAATTCTATAAATAACAATAGTTACATAAATTCACAAAAATAAAATTACTACTACTAATTATTTTCATTATAATATGTTAATATATATTTATTTTATATTGTTACATAATAGTAATTAAATAATAAATGTTAGTAGGAGTAGTAGTGTCAAAGGTTAATCATTTCACAAATTAAAGAAAAACATTTACCTTCTCTTTCCTTCTTTTTTAATCTTTTCCGCCTCCTGTCGATGGAAGCCACCTCAGACTTGAGTGACATGTAGTACTTTCTGATTTCCTGTAGCTTTTCTTGCAAGAATGAAATGCGCTCAGCACTTGACATGTTGTCCAGCTCAGCTGTGAAAAACAGAAGCATGAAAAAAGTCAGGACAGGATGTAAAAGTCTCCAAGAATTCATCTGAGACACTTGGATCCACTTTAGAAGACATCCAGAGACATCTGGGTACAGTTAACAATTCCCAAGCTTTAAAACTGCATTTACATAATCCTATCTATTAACCAACCTTTGATGTTAATTAAAAGTTAATTCTACTCAATAATAGTTAAACTGTATGGATCAATAGCATCTTACATTTCACCAAAAGAAACAAACTTTTTTTTTTATACAGTTTGGATTTTGAATGTGTCGCATTAACTTTGGTAAAGTTTGCAAACTCACTCAGCTGGCAGGACCACTTATGTGCGCGGGGGGACGGGACGGACTGTTTCTCTTTGTGCTTGTCTTTTTCGATGTCTTTACTGTTGGGAGAAACCAGACCGGGTGATCGAGAGAGTTTCTGGCTCTTAGATAGGCTGGAGTGCTTAACTGGGGTTAGCTTAGAGCCGTCCATGGCTGACAGGTCCTCGCTGTCGCTACTGTGACCTGGAGATGTACAGAGAGAGATGTTATCAGGTTTGAGTCCAAGACAAAAATTATCCTTCACACACAGCCACCACTGGTCACAGCTTTGAGCATGAGAAACGAAGCAGAGGTTAATCAGACAGCCAAGAGAAGTGTAACATCACATGACATCAGTGAAGTAAGCGAAACCATTCTCTGGTATCATCATATTTGACTCCAACCTCATATTATTAACATGCTCAATATTTACTAACCTAACCTTTCAGGATAGGAATCATGAAGTAGTAAGTTAAATACAAAAAAATAAATGAGACCTCATTATCAGTTTATTGCAAACAACTAATAGAAAAAGTAAACCCTGACTTGGACATCTATTCGTAAATGCTTTCAAGGCTTTGAACTTGCATCAAAACACTCACCTGCTCCATTCTTCTCTGTTTTACATACAGCGCTTGAACGTTTCTGGCTGCGTTTTTGCTTCTTGGCTGACGAGCCAGTAGTGCAATCCAATAACCTCTTCTGACCTGAAAAATCAGATTTGGAACCAAAACAAGGGAAACTAAGAACAAAGGTAACCAAGCAGAATCTTGACAGAACATGCAAATCTAGTAATATTCCTAGATCACATTATCACAACACTTCAACATAGTTAAACACACTGCAATTCAGTCCCTCACAGCTATTTGCATTCCTGTCAAATATTAGAGTCTTTAGCACCATGAGAACTTTTCATAGTACCCAAACTAATTGTGGAACTACACACTTTTTGCCGCGTTCGCACCACAGGAACTAGGAATGCGTTTAGCTCCAAGAACTCCATTTGGAGGAACTAAATTAGCTAGAAACTATCACTTACGTAAGTGTACACTGATTTTTCAAACACACATGAAACGCCAGCTACCCGGCATTTTTAAAAAGCCACGTAAACAGATTTACTCCACAAACACAGAAAACATTGATAGCCGCATGTACCCGTTCTCCTGCAGTGGTGTGTTCTTTTCTCAGCTTCAGTGTCAATTGTTATAAAGAATGAAGTCTCTTTGCTCTTGCAATTGCATAAATTGTGTGTTTATATTCTGTGTATTATATATCTCTGTTATCACAAAACCAGCAACAAAAACGGCTCTTCATTCACCAGTTATTGACGTTTGTTAATGCAGTGCAAAAAGACATCTCTGTCAGCAGCTTCAGAGTTCCTGCTGCCGTTGTGAATGCAACCAGAAAACAAGAAAATAACTCTAGGAACTACACCACTGGCTAGTTCCAGAACCAAGTACCTAGAACTATACGGTGCAAAAGCCCCTATTAAATACGGTGATACCCTGACTAAGGTCTATTGCATATCAATTAGCCAATAGTCGAATACAATTTTTCTCCTCAATTCATACAGCTTATTCTTAAAAACCAGGTTTCAAAAGTCAGCTATTGGCATTATCTAAACGAAATGTAACCTACCTCTGTCCTTTCCATCTCGATCCTGCAACGAGATGCTGGAATTGCTTGAACTTGCACTAGCATCAAAGCTATGAGTTGACTCGTTCTCCCCAAGCCCCTCTTGTGATTCTGCCACACTGTCCACTTCGATGGTGGCGTCGCTCTCACTCTTAGTGCTGTGAGATTCATCCGGGCTGGGGGCAGAAGATGGGGAAAACAGACGTGGAGGTCCCACTGCAGCCAGAACATGAGGAATTTGGTCGGAAGGCTCCAGAGGCTGAGCTTTCTGTTCCTTCATCATTATCAGTAGCTCTTCACCAGAGGGCCTGTCCTTCTCCTCTGGATCATCAAGGTCCACTTCATGGCAGACCAGCGCTTCGGGGCCAATTTGAGGCATCATTTCCTCATTTGTGGTTGTTGTTGGACCCTCCATTTCTGGGCAAGGAGGTTCCACCCTGAGTTGCACCTCTCTGGTAAGAGCGGGCATTTCAGATTTCATCTCGATATCTTTACAGGGAGATGATAATGTTGGAGAAGTGTGTTCCTCTGGTTTCTGCACCACCTCGGTCTTCTTTTCAGGATCAGGTTTCTTCTCTAGCAGCGGTGTTTTAACTGGAGAAAGCACTTTGGGTTCTTCTTTTCTGTCCAGGCGGATTTTCTTTTCCGGCGTTCTCTGTTCGTTGACTTTGCGTTTTACTGCAATGCTACGCTCTGGCAGGCCAATGTCCTCTGTTGCGGAGTCTGTGTCTGAGCCAGCTGTCTCCACCGGCTTTATTCTCTCTACAGGACTGCTGTGTGGCGTTTCCTGGGATTTCTTCGCAGGCCGTGGAGGAGTGGAGGGTTCCTCTGTCTCTGCGTGATTAGCAGTGGCAGGTGTTTGTGTGGGTGTCTCTGATCCTGGTTCTTTCAAACAAGGTTTCTTCGTTCTTGATTTTGGAGACCCGTCATCAGACTCAACAGTGAGCAGGGATAGGTCTTCCTCAGGTTTGCTCTCGCTCTCCTTGAAGTCGGGCATCTCCTGAGGGCTGCTGGGAAGTTCAGGTTCAGTCTGCACAGGTTCTGGCATTGTGCTCTCCTCTGGGAGATTTTCAAATGCCTCTTGTTTTGCTGAGAGAGGTGAATCAGTTGTTTCAGGCCATTCCAGCTTCTTCTCAGGAGATTCCTCGCACTCACTATCATCCGAGGAGTTCCCTGAATCTAAAAACATGAATAAATATAAAATTAATATATATATATATACACTGAAGTCAATATACATGAAGAGTTAACCATCAGGTATGATGCTTGAAACTAGTGAAGCACAGATGCATTGGACAATAAAATCAGTGTTTTTTTTTCGTTTTGTGTCAACGTTGGGGAAAAAAAAAAAAAAAAAAAAAAAAAGTAAATGCCAGAGGCAATTATATTTAAAATGGGGTGGCAAGAGGTATTGGAGAGTTACAAACTGGTAAAGTGTTGAAACACTGAAGTTCAGCATGAGCTCACTTGTCATATACATCTGATGTAAAAGAAAATCTTTTCCATTTCTTTCAAAGATGTGTTCTTAAAGCAAGGTGGCAAAATAAAATCCATCAAGCATTAACCAGTTTTAGCAGGTGATATTTATTCTATCGATTAAAAGCGATGTGAGCTGCTCTTACCATTAGATCCTCTATCTGAATCATACATCCCAGAAGAAGTTCTCCTCGTTCGTCTACGAGGTGTACCTGTTTAAAAAAAAAACAAAAAAAGGTAAATGTTAAAGCACTAGCTAAGGTCATGAGGTCCCAGGAAATATGCAAATGTTCTGAAAAACGTGCATATTGAATACACTATTAGATGCTTCAGATTAAAAGCATATGCCAAATATATAAAAACCCAACAAGCCATTAATCTTACTATAGAAACTAGAACGTATATTCATCACATGGCAAAATACAGCGTTCTGTTACTTTGTGTGTTAAATATAACCACCTTTGCGTCACAACACAAAATCAGGATGTCATTATGCCATTTGATTTACCAGACCTAAACTTCAGCTGCAAGCTCACACAAGTTATACACACCGTTTTTGACAAGGATAATCTTACCCTCTCCGTTTGGCAGGGCAGAGGCATCTGTGGGCCGTGTGTTCTTGCTGCTGGATCGACCCTCGCTGCTGGGGGTCTTGGACACACTGCGGGAAGTGCTGGGAGGGGTGGATTTGAGTGGAGGACGGCCTCGTCGTATCCCTTGTTTGGCCTGTTTATCCTCCTCTTTCTCCTTGTCTCCATCTTCTTTATTCTGTGGTGAAGGAAAGCACAAAACCATTTTTCCCCAAGGTTCTCAAAAGATAAATCTTGTTTTTGTTTTTAAGACAGAGTGGCACTCACCTTCACTTTTTTCTTTTGTTTTCTCTTTGTTCCACCCTTATCGACAGGCCATATTATTCGATCGGCCTTGACCCATTCATCATATCTGTTACGGATTCAAAACAATCTCTTGAATAATATTGTCATCATTCACAAGGTGAACAATAAATAACTTTCAGTCATACCTACAAACTATAAAACAGTAGTGAATTTCGAGCAGAGGTTAATCAGACAGCCAAGAGAAGTGTAACATCACGTGACATCAGTCAAGTTAGCGAAACCATTCTCCGGTATCATCATATTTGACCCCATTCCTCTTTTAACAAGCCTTCAATCTTCAGCAGAAATGGGCAGTTCATATATTATTCTATATAATATATAGGCAAAAATCTATCTAATGTTTAATTTACTTTTCATATGAAAGGACTATAATTAAAGGGCAGTCACATCAACACCTCACCTCACATTCCAGCCGTAATAATGCACCAGGTAAAGAATCTCTCCATCATCGGTCTCCGTGTTCTTGATATTAGCTTCATAGATCTTCTGTGTCTTCCCCTTGCCGTATTTTACTTTGACTTTAGTGCCAGTCAGAGAATGCTCAGGGTCCTCACAGCAGTCACCCTCCTCTCTCTCATCTCTGTCAAACATAAATGAATAGATTCTTTATCCACAGTTTTTTTCCAAAGACCTTCTCAAAAAAAAAAAAAAAGAAAAAGAAAAAAGGACTTTTTTTTGTTTTATATAACTATATAGACATGTACTACTATTCAAAAGTTTGGGATCAGTAAGATTCTTTAAAAGAAACCAATACAGCAAGAAAAGCATAAATTGTGTAAGTAAAGAAACTGACAACGTAACAATTTTCAAAACACATGCTGTTTTTTGAACTTTCAAAGAATACGAAAAAGGTTTCAGTTTCCACAAACATTAAGCAGCACAACGGTTTTCTGCACTGATAATAAGAAAGGTTACTTGTGCATGAAATCAGCATATTAGAATGATCTCAAGGCTTGGTGAGTGTAAGAGACTTCCTTCAAAACAAATATCCAAACCATCTCTGCTAAAAGCTTCCCCAGTCCAACCATAGGTTATATAATCTAAACAGCACAAATTAGAATACTGTTCAGAAATTACAACACTGACATCCCAACCACAAGCAAACTAGTGGATGATCCCCAAACTTACTTAAACAGCAACGCGATATAACGTGATAAACAGCAGCCTGTCATTTGAGGAACTAAAGCAAAACCTCTTCTCTTCAACAAGTTATTCAAAGTCTAATTGTACAGATATCACTATATCTTGTTTAAATGCAGAGATCATTTAAGAGATCAGACAGCCAAGAGATGTGTAACATCACATGAGATCAGTCATGTATGCGAAACCATTCTCTTGTATCATCATTTCTGATTCTGCTGGAACAGATTCAAATCCAAAATTTAAGCCAAATCACATGCATGACAGTTCTCTTACCAGGGGCACAAGAGAGCCAGTTAAAATTTTAATTTTTAAGGTTAAACGGAGATATTGACATACCGGTCCCTGAGTCTGATTCTCTCGCCATCGTCTTCCTCCTCCTCATCCTCCTCCTCCTCCTCCTGTTCTTCATCATCAGTATCTTTATCAGACTCCTCAAAGCGACGACTGCGTCGTTTCCCAGGGGTCTCCCCATCAGATTTTTCCTTTTGCTCCTCTCCACTGTTTTCTCCTTCACCTTGTATCTCCTCTTTTTTCTTCTCCTCCTTTGGTTTTTCCTGTTTCACAGGCTCTTTCACCTCTACTTTCACAGGGGTCACCGTACACCGCCGCCGACCCTGAGAAGCAACACATACAACCAAGATATTTCAGTTAGGAAGAAAAAAACATAAATGTGAATCTCCTAAACAATCTAGTTATTTTAAAGTCATGTCACATGTTCTATGAAGAGAAGGTTTATGATAACCTGTAATCCACTGAAAGACAATTCTTCAGCAGCTTTGTCTAATCGTGCAGCCCTATTTATTTTATTTACACTGTAAAGCTTGTTTAAGAGCCATGGTCATCATCCATGTTCATTTTATGGAACAAGCAGTACTCAAAGGACATGTGAATGAGGTTTTACTTTTGGATGAACTGTTGTTTTAAACAATGTTTTGCGTTTAAAAAAAAACCTCAAAATAACATATGCCCTTAAAATCAATTTAAAATCAAAAATGCTTATCAGACAGCCAAGAGAAGTGTATCATCACATGACATCAGGTCATGAAAGCGAAACCATTCTCTAGTATCATCATGTGCATTTCTCATTTAAGAACCAATAAATAAGTGAAAATAAAACACTTGTAATAAGTGTTTTTGCTCTATAGCTGGCAGGTCTTTGAGCATCCTGAGAGCGGCCCAACAGAAAGGCAGGCAGACACTCACCCTGGGCGAGCAGATATCTTTGTGCCCCTTTTCACTCTCAGCATCTGACTCATCAGCGTCTGCCGCAGGTTTGTCCTCGCTAGTTCCAGGCTCCGCTGTAACCTGCTGCATCATCTCGTCCGTGTCTTCGCTCTCTTTTTTCACAGTCTTAATGCACTGCACTTCTGGCTGGCGCTCTGGCCGGGGCTCATTGTGGTGCACCGTCCTGAACTGAATCTGAGCGGAGCGGCAGTACTCCTCAAATCCGTACAGGTACCTGAGATCCAAGTCAAAAGATAAGCAATGTTGTATTTTATCACTAACAAGATTATCAAGGGGAGCCATTTTCAAAGGTTCAAATATGGGCATTCTCCAAATGTTTTATTATTTATGTATTAAGCAGACAGCCAAGAGAATTGAGGGAGAAAAAAATTTAAAAAATAAATAATAATAATAATAATAATAATAATAATAATAATGATGACGACATCAGACACCATTCTCTGGTATCTTCATATTTGACACCATGCTTGTATAACAAAGCCTTCATTTTTAGAAGAGCTGGGTTTATTTTAACCATTGCTTGGGGTATATATTAGAAAGTGTGCAGCTGCATGTCTGTTTTACTGCAAACTAGCCTGCTAGGCATTTAATGTAAAGTTTATTTACTGTAAACAAGCTTTTTATTCCTTTGTTTACACTGAACAAGAAGTCAAAAATCTCTTTGCTGTAGTTGAAAGCATGCCACAGATGCGGTCCATAAACATCAAGCTGAACATAACTCAAAATGTTACTTTAACAGTGCAGCAAAAGTCACCTTCCAAAGTGGAAAATTGTCTCCATTTGCCAATGACGCAAAAAGAACACTGGATGCTGAGTAAACAAATACGGTCCTGTACAGCAGGAATTGTGAGAGCATGCACTTACTTTCTGTAAGCTGTTTTCACATTGTACGAGGCAGCGGAGTTCAGAACCGGGATGCCAAGATCCATGTAGATCTGTTTCCAAATAGAGCCGCTTTCAATCTAAAAACAAAATAAACCATCTCTTTACACATTTCTTTTTGATGACTAAAAGTGCTAATTCTTGTAGGTAGGGTCATGCACATCTGTCTACCGCACCCTGGGATCAGATAGCTTAGAGAAACATGACATCACTTGAACAAGCTCAACCGTTTTCCCCCAATTATCACCAGTCCAAACTCCCAAATATAATTACCCGCATTTGACAAACAAACAATTTTTCATCTCAGTCCAGCTCTGTGAACTTGATAAATTCAATCTGCGGCTACTTTCGCTTCATATTTTTGGCATGGTCTCACTTCCCACTTTGCTGAGTACAATAAACAGATGGTGGGAACGCTAAGAACACTCACACTGTCACAGCCTCCGTGAATATGCACCAGTCGGAAGAGCTTGAAGAGGTTGAGATCCTTGTAGCCAAGCACTGGAGGTTTGTTAATTGGCGTCCCTGGAAGGAAAGCAAAGGTGCAGAGAAGCATTAAACCGAAAAATGTGCCCCGCAGAACTAGTCATGAGATTCTTCTTCTATGCGAAAAAAAAAGTAGTAACTTTAAGGCCACACACATACAAAGACTATAAAAGACATACACTATGATATATGCCCCAGGAAGATTGTTAATCCCCCCCCATAGTGATTATAACTCAACGGGTGATGTGCAGGCATTACCTCTGTCCTCCATGAACTTGTAAAGCTGCTGTAGAAAGTGGTCCCTTTCTTCTGGGTCTGGCTCATCATCAGGCTGTTTAAGAGAAAGCAAGCACAGCATCTGAATTTGAAGTTTGGCAACGGTGGAAATAGCGATTACCAGCTTTTTTAAACTCATGGGCCACATAACCCATGAGAAAAACCCATCGTTTTCTCAGTGCATATCTAATAGATAACTGATTGATCAATTACTTTGATTCTCTCGGTGACAGTTTTGCATCAAACACCCTCTAACATGCAAATTAAAAGAACATTTGTATGTAAAAAAAAAAAAAAAAAAAAAGTGTTACAATTCCCATTTACTGCTGGCAGGATTTTAAGAATTGTTGCTAATTTATTGCATTTACAATGCTTTTACTAATTAAAAAAAAAAAAAAAACACTGGCTTAAATAAAAACATTTCTTAAAATCACAGATTTTTTATGCATTGCATCTCTTAACCTAATTGGTCCCACTTTACTCAGCACATTAAAATAATTTGTAAAAATTCAGTTTTGGTGTGCATCTTTAATTGAATATTTGTCATAAGAACAACCAGTCAGTAATTACACTAATATAAGTTTTGCAGCAGTTGACACGTGTTGGACGTGACTAAATTTTCATGAATCAGATTAATTTACAAACTCCTACTTTTTGATTTATCAAAAAGAACCAGTAAATAACTATCCATTTCTAAATGGGATATCACTAATCATACTATGTTTGTGGTTGCATACAAGCATACATAAAATAGCAGTGATGGAAACAATGACATTTTAAAGCATTTTATTTCAGACATCTTCCGCATAAAATGAATGGACAATCAAGAGATAGAACGGTCAAGCAAACATTAAATATTAAAACAAGTACATGCGGGTGTCACTGCCTGAGGGTTTGTTCTGCAATACATCTTAAACACTACTTTAAACCTTGCATATCCGTATTTCTGCCTTTAGCATTAAAGTGAGGAATCACTGTTGCACAGAAAAGAGAACTCCGCAAAAGGGCTTTGCTGAGTTAAGCATCATTTAGGCTGTATTTTTAATGATCGGATACATCCACAATACAAAGCAAAATGCTCAAACTAATAAATGCACTCATTTTCAAACCAGTCAGATCAAACAGGGCTTTAAGACCGATCAGTAGGCAACACACCAACTACACATTTTTTAAATTAGCTAGTTTCACACATCCAAAGTTTAAACGGATTCCTACTGCTAGCTTTCTCAAAACAGAATTCAAAAAGTAAAAGCAACCCATCTTATCAAACAAATGTTTCAACTTATCTTTTTCACATGCTGGCCTTATAATTGTGCAACATGCCCGACCTTCTCCAGCGAGGAGAGAAGACTCTTTGAGATGAGCTCAGCCCCGCCCACCATCAGAACTGGCACACCTCCACTGGGCCAATCCCGCAGCCTTTTCACAACCAAAGGAACGAGCAGTTGCCATGGGAACATGTCGGAAAACCAAGCGAATGGCCATTTGTCCAAACTCGGGGAGCAGGAAGAATGAGACATTGTTGTCCAGAGCCTGGGGGCTTTCCCACATGCTGAGACCATTCAGTGGGCTTAATCAAGGTGTACGAGAACATGAGATGTAAAGGGCTGCAGGAATGTCTTCACAAATCAACATAAACACCAACACTGGAAGTCTCTCAATCGGGACTGGACGCAAATAGCCTCGTATTACTTAAGTACGCCTGGTGCCCAGCTCTGTCGACCCCTTTAATCAGAGCAATCAATGCTAAATTACATGCCAATCACTGAGACTAAGAAACAAGGGTTCAAGCATAAGAGCATAAACTAAAACACTGAGTTATAACTGTTTGAAGGACAAGACCACAATTTTCCAACACCACTAACTTCTGAATACGTCATCAGCCAGCACACCACATCTTTTCAACACTTGATTAGTTTAACTTTTGGAAGGCAACCCCATTCAAAGTAAAGAAATAAAAATGGAGTCTTACTTCCTCTGGATCTGGCTCCTTCTCCTGCTCTTCACCCTCTTTTCCTTCACCATCCTCATCATCGTCGTCTTCATCATCACTGCTAGAGGATTCAAGAATCTCACTCAAGTCTACTTTCCAGTTGTCAGGGACCTGTCTGGACTCTAAAAAGCGCTGTGCTGCTTCACACCCTGGCAGGAGAGAAAAGAATGAACATTTAAAAAAATTATAAAAATAAAAATACCTGGAAGCATTAAGTCAGTGAAGGGTCAGCTGATCTTGGGTCTCGTACCTTTCCTGCTTGAGCACTCAGGTTTGGAGAGGGAGCCAATATTTACTTCCTGAACGTCTTTGCGTGCCACTGTGTGACTGCAGAACACAAACAGTGATAAATCAGAGAGAGCACAACAACATGAAAATACTTTCATTTCTTATTATTAAACAAAAACATACTACTAATACATTCCATTCGCTCCTCTTGTAAAACTTCAAATGCAAAGTGTCAACATCAAAAATTCTGTGAAACCAATTAATGAGCAAAGCTAACAGACATAAAATAAAGGAAACAAAATATCAGTTTCACCACATGGGGTCTTAAAATCAAAGACACAAAAGACTTTTCACTCACAATTTGGAATCTGCAAATGATCGCACTAAACATTGGTCCTTTTTGACAGTTAGGTCATCATTGCAGCTTGGAGAGATCACCTACAAAGAAGGACATATTCAAGTGAAATAGGTACCATAATCAATTCCTTATTTGAACTGAAAGTATTGAGTCTTCATTGACACACATTCAATGTAAGAAACATCCATTTACAATGCTTTTCTCAATTCAATTCAATTAATAACCTTTGCAAACACCAAAACAACAAACTGCAGCAGGTGTTCTCCAACAGCAACAATGCAAAATACCCAGAAAGACTCCATCTATATTCATTTTAGACACTTACACATCATCAGTGAACAACTTTCAGTCTGTTCCCCAAACCAAGCATTTGCATGACTTAAGAGAACTACTCTCTCAGCCATAGAGACTATTTTTATGCTGATTTGTCGGTCCTAAAACCTGTCACTACAAACTGTTGTTGTATGAAAAAATCTGTGTGAAGATCTAGCAAAATATTATCTTCTTGTGTTCCAAAAAAAACAAAACAAAAAAAAACAAGCTTGAACAGCATGAAAGTGAGTAAATAAATGTATTCTTTTCTAATTGAATCAAGGACTCACCAGGACATAGTGCCAGGAATCACTATCAGAGCCACTCTGAACGCAGGCAACTTTCCCCAAAAGATCATCATTAAGCCTTCTCCGGTCATCGTCGTCATCTTCACTTGATGAAGACTCCTTTTCATCTTCTGCACTGCATTGCATCAAACAGAGCACTAACATTTGAAACATGCTCACTTTCACATTAAAACACTCATCAGAAAAGCGAAACTGCATTTTGCATATAGGAAAATAAATAGTAGAAACTGAACAACACAGCCAAAATAATGCTTGTTTCAGCTCAGGATCCAATAGGGAATCAGGATGTTGTTCTTTCATTTTAAGAATGTTATTTGTTATTTAAACTGACCTAAGTGATAGAATTTGGGAGCGCAACAGCGGAACTGAAGCATACTATAACACACTCAGTATAAATTACACTATTGCAATTATCAGAGGTCTTTTACACAGAATTTTTAAAGCTACATTAGCAACAGTCTAAAGGAAAGTGGGAAAATTCATGCGAAACAAAGTTTGAATTGTTTTGTGTGCAAAAAACCTTACGATGAGGACTATGAGGAATAAGGCGCATTTAACAAAGAATAATATTAATTTTACATTTGCTGCATAAAGATAGACCGCACCAGGAAAGGACCATAAATACTCACACTGCCTGAGAAGACCTTCTACCTCGATTTGTCTTCTTTCCAATGACTGGAGTGCCAAAGTGCTCTGGGTTTGTCAGGGGCAGTTGGTCCAAAGTCTGTTATAGAGAGAAAAGGGCAGAGAATTATTATTGAGAGGAGAAAAAAAAAAAAAAAAAAGAAGAGAAGTGTTAACCACAAGACTCATGATGCAGACAACACCTCAAGCCTCACCTCACTTTCTGCAAAATGTCTTTCGCCTTTAAGACATAGTGAAGTTCTTCTAAGGGTTTTCTCATCTCCATCATCAAAAACTGCAATAAGAATGAGAAAAGGGGAAAAGGGAATATATATGCAAGTTTAGTTTAGAATGACTCAATTACATGGCCTGGGAGAGGTCCAGTAGGAGCAACTTAAGGGAGATTTAGACAGCTATGTCTATACGTACCCACAGTGTACCAGCTGGCATCTGTGAGTTTGCTGATGACAGCTTCGCTAAATCTACCCTCTGGGCTCTTAACTTCCACCGTTGAGCCAACCTGAGACCAAAGATATAACATTGCTATTCATGCAATAAACAAATCACAAATAGAAAGCAATTTAGATCTTAAGTTTTTAAAAATGTATTGTGAACTTTTAGAAATAAGCATAGAGTATGATATGAAGCACTTTTGCCTTATAATTAAGAGAGCGCACAAGTATTATTAATACTCACAATTAATGTTGTTAAGTGACAAATTTCACAAAAAAAAAAAAAAAAGCTGATTGGCTTTTGCAAGTAAACAAATAGTCCCAATTCTGTCTGTTAATCTGTATTAAAATGCATGATTACATTGTAAGAAAAAAAAGCTAATCTTGTATATGAGGTTTGGCGATAATATACGATAATATACAGTTTTAATCAATTATGCAAGTGAACAAAAGTTAGTATTTTCTACTGGCCAAAATGTTAACAGACAGTAAACTTTCTCAGTTAATTTGGTATTAACAGGCAAGGAAGAACGTTCAGTTCAAACATAAGCTACAGCTCAGTAGAAGCCATAAGTATTGCATGAATAAAAAAAAATAACCAGAAGCTTTTATAACAAGTATATCAGGAAACTTTATTTGAACTAACTGCAGTCAGCATCCAAAAAACATCTCTTACCCTTAACGGTCCTTTGACTTGGTCATCTTGGACGACTTGTGAGGTGCTGTCTCCTTTAAGCACAACCTGCAAACAAAAAAAGGTACAAAATATAGAAAAAGAAAAAAAAAGTTCACCAAAGCATAATGGTGAGAGCAACACGGATGGGAAGATAGAAGTACGGTTCGGTGAAGTAATCTGGTTGTGTAACAGACGCCATGTTCTTCATGATCTCTCAAACAAGCTTCTTAGTGAGTGCCTACATACACTGTCAAGAGCAACTACTTTGAATCTCCTTGCAGTCAAACGAGAATGTGCAACACAAACTTCAGGCACGTGTCGCTCTGTTTTACCCAAGTCTGTCTTGTTTGAGTCAAATAATACAGTTGTATAATACAAAAACCACCTAAGATCTTAACATTGATGACGTACAACGAGGTCTTGCAAAAACAGAAGTGTGTGGATTAACCTTAAAACAACATACTTATGATTGGTAGGTGCCGATCCAAATTAAGCCATTTGTAAGCTTATTGTTTTGCACATTTTGCCCAGTAGAGGCTTGAATGATCTATGGAGCTACTGGTGCTAGATCACCTCCTGCTTTTCCTTTATAGCCCTGACATTTTACTAAATCTTGCTGTGTGAGTGCATCAAACGCTTCTGCATTAAATCAACACAACCCTTTTATAATAACCAATCTGTGCATTGTCACCAGCAGAAATTGACTCTTTTGTTTATCCTCTATGTCATCTGACACTGGTTTTACAGATAAGATGCATTGCACTCTGAACCTGCTCTTTTCACATGGTTTTTTTTTTTTGGAAACCTACAGGAAAAGCTTTAAAAAGACTGTTTGATGACTGATGATGCACATTTTAAGAACTATTTGATAGGGACAAAGTTTAAAAAGTATAAGTTTCAAAGTGATATATCATATGGCAAAACCTAACTGTTTGAGGCTTATACTGTTGCAAATCAAACTATGTTATTGCACGGTGATATAAAGTTGACAAAATGTAAGTATATTGTTGCTCAGCGATACATTTAAAATGACCGATAGCTGACAATGCATATTAAGAACAGGGACAAAGTTTTAAATGTATGTTTCAGTGCAATATATACTATATAGAAAATCTTTACTGTATGATTGTTTTATCATCTCAAATCATATATTATCACCTAGCTATATTCTGCTTAACTGGGACTATAAATCATTTAGATATTAAAGTGTTACAGAAATTAAAAGAAGAATTTGCTTCTATTTTGAAACTGTGTGTATTGTGAAAAGTACTGTACAAATAAAACTGACTCATATCAGATCGAATAAACTTACCTTAACTTTCACCATGCGTTTAACAGTCTTGATTTTTGCCTCACAGAAGGCACCACGGTACTTAGCGCTCACATCCGTCCCCACAGTCAGGTAGGCAGGTTCATCTGCTACCTGTGGACAGTGTAAATATTATTAAGACGCATGACAAATTCATACCGATACTTTCCCTCTAAAGCATCTAAGAACACTTTCAAAAGTTACAGCACACAAATGTCATAAAAACTACCACTCTGATTTTTCCAAAATGCACTTACACAGTCTGATTACCTCAATCGTTGAATTACTGAGCTTTTCTGATTACAATTATAAATAATAATATATTTAAAAAACTCATCCATGTGTGAATCGTTTAAGTGTTTTGTTTCCAGATGCTTGTAGGGCTTTATTTAGGGAGGCGTCGCCTATCAGAACTGCAGAGGATCACAGACTCACCTTCATCTTGATGGCTATTTGAGGGAGTCCAGCTCGATTGGTTTTGACTGCTGAAACAGAACAACACACACGCATAAAGAAACAGTCACGATCTGGCGCCATGTGCTAAAAAACGTGTCATATATATATATATATATATATAAGTGTGAGGGATCTGACAGCACTACACAAATACACACAACTGAGAAAATGCTAAAGCAGCTAACGCGGCTAGCCACTTCTCGTCATCCTTTCAAAATGACCAAATAAACAAAACCAACCCATCAAAACACAGCTTTAACTGCACCTTCGTCACTTTACCTCCAATCAGAGCCATTTATGATGTATTGATGGTGTAAAAACAAAGCACGGAGACTCTGAAGGAAAACATAACCCCTTCAAGCCCTGCGTGTTTCCTTCCCGCTTCACTCACTGTGTGTGTGTGTGTGTGTGTGTGTGTGTGTGTGTGTGTGTGTGTGTCACGTCGCCATCATAGCTCACACACCGTCCTGCACCATGTCAGCCCCTCCACCATCCACTAACCCCACATTTCCCACACTTAACACTGTATTTGCCGAGGTATTGAGTTCGAAGAACGACAAACTGACAGTTATGATTGTTATTGACGCCTGTCAATCAAATTGTGACGGTTAAGCTAAATATAGTGAAGCTGTTATGGCGATTTAAACTGTTCGTAGGGTTAGTTCCGCAACATTTACATGAGGCGACTTTTCCCCTCCAAACTGAGTTACAAGTTTTAGGGCTATAAACAGATTGTTTTTCGGTGGTTAGTTTCAGAAAAAGTCGTCGGCTAAATCCCGGATCCTGTACGAAAACAAGCCGACTAACGTTAGCTGTGACTAGGCTCTGCCATTCAATTTTTTTTCCTCTTCGTCGCCTAAATACCTTCGCTGGAAACCACGGGAAAACGACAAATATGACTGGATTACTTTCAGATTAGTGAATTTAAATGAAACGGACGAGAATATGCGGGCTTAATAACGCGAAATCGGTGTTTGAATGTTGTGTGGAAATATATAGGTTTACTTACATGCTCCTATATGACTGCTTCAGCTCAGCATTCGACTAGGTTGCAAAGGCATAGACGAAATAACAAGCTGTTGAGCTGAGGTTGTGTTTCTCGGATCCCTATTGGCTGCCAGGGCCGCTGTGGGCAAATTCCGTGCATTGCGATTGGCTGTCCGCTAAGCAAAATTCTATAGGCTGAACTAAAGCGCGCGACCTGATTGCGGAGTACGAAAGCGGCGCTGCGAATTACGCTTTCTCATTGGTGTTCTTTGATTCTCACTCTTTGCAAATACAACAAATCCATCCTGGAATCCGATTGGCTACATGTTTCCTGTTCTGCGCAGTCCACGGTATTGATTGGTCGAATTGACTCCGAAGCGTTCCGACTGCGAAGCTCATTGGCTGGAAGGATGGATGGGAACGGAGCTTCGTTTCAGAGGGAAAGCCTCTGCTTAGTCTGCGCATGTCGAAGACAAGAGAACGTTCGCCATTTTGTACCCAACGTAATTATTTTCGCATTCTGGACTCGGAGCCCGTGAGATTTCGCGGTGAGCCCCGTGACTTCATTAGTCTGCCTTTTTTAGTCAGCCCGAGTTACCTCAGCATCGTTCTAGTTGAATGTGTTCTTTATGTGATTCGTATTACTATTGTTTTACCAATAACCAATTTTAAGCGCGGTCTTGAAGAAAAGGTCAATTGAAGGCAACGGTAATGGCGACTTTATGTCGTTGCTGTGGAGAACGTCTGGCGTCATGGGTTTATTACCCACGTGACCGGAACAGAGCGCCACAGTAAGCATGTGTGACACGTTAGATACTCATTCAGTGACACCTGTGGGGTTTTAAATGATTATGCATGATTAGATTGTTACTGAAATGCTCACTTAAACGTAACCTTGATGCACTGTGATTCTGAATCAGACATGAGATCAGATAGAGCACTTTGGCTGGATATTTTAATAATTGAAGTGTCTTTATAATATACATTAAGGCATATGTGTTCTATTTAGTGTTAATGTACAGCAGCAAACGCGACTGGACCAATAAAATCATATGCTTCTGATAGTGAGTTATTAAAATGTTTAATTCTGACGTGGAAGAAGGATCAGAAAATAATCTATACTTGTGCAGTGATGATTCTGTAATGTGCATGCTGTGTATCAATCAATAAATATGTCAGTTTTCATATGAATTAATCATTGAGCACACATTGCATAAATGCATGGGAAAGCAACATTTAACGTTAGATTCTTCGTCTCACATAAGAGGTAATCTCCAACACTTGACTACAAGTAGAAAGAAATACAAAGCTTTTAGATTTTTCATGTGTGTAATATCTTTATCCGTATCAAGTGCATTACCTTCAGAACTGCAGTAATGGAAAGCGTGTTCATTAAAGTATCATGCTCAGCCTAGTCACTTTTTTAACTCTAATATTATAACATGCAGGAATGCTTGGGTTACAACGTGGTGGATAGCAATCTTAAGTAAATGAAAACTTGCTTGGTTTTGCTCTGAGGCTCCATATGTGGATGGATTACTGTAAGTTAAGGGCAAGCGTATTGCAGATAAACTTTTTGTTTATACCCAAATGTATGTTGTATTTAGTGCCTTGTGCCAAACCTCGTTATATTAACATTCTTCTCACAGGGTGTGCATACGCATCATTCAATTCAATTTCTAAAAGAGAAGGTGGCTCTTTTGCCTAAGCTTGCTGTCCAACTAATCAACAGTAATTATGGCAATTTAGGAGTCTGAATCAGAGCTTCATTCCGTTAATAAATCATATTTATTGTTAAGTGTGAAAAGAAAACATAGGACTACATTAGTCCATTACAAAACATAAAAAACCTTTATTGTCTGCGGTAAAGTTGAGAGTTGCCAGGATGTCTGAAACATAGTACACAGTCAGTGAAATGGAAAAACAGAGAGGTTTGTAACACGGTTTACATGTTGTCCTCATCAGAGTCATCCTCCTCCTCTAGGGATTCCTGTCAGGGCAGAGATATGACAATAAGCCATTCTGAAAAGAACTTTTGTTATGACTATTACCAGACGAACAGTTACTTACTTTAGCGTATTTCTCAGCCTCCTCTTTGATGTCTTTGGGGACTAGCTCGTGCCTTCCTTTTGTGACTAAAGTGAGGGGGAATATATAGGCTACATAAAACAATTCTTCTTTCGGCTGTTAAGACACCATCAAACCAGGCCAAAAACACATTAAATAACATTATGACAACATCTAAAAGATACAAAAGTAATATTATCAGAAATAAAAAAAAAAATATTTCCAATTCCAACCATATATAATCCAATTCCAATAAATATATAATAAGGCGAAAATGTAACATACATGATACAGTCTAGTAGTTCATGAAACCTGTAAGTTTATGTGAAATTGAAACTACTTGGCTTGTGCTTCCAAAAGAGTACACAACTAGAAATCAGTGGTTAAGTGTTCTGTGCATTTACAGAGGACTAATTCCTAAAACCTGCAGAGCAGCCAAGCGTTTTCCTATTTACTATTCAACAGTGAAGGGTAGTGCTTGTGGTTTGTCGTTTCTCTTGTTCTTGCAGACATGGGGTCCGTTCTTCGTACGTCGTGAACTACATCCAAGATCAAATCATTGCACTAACTATGAGCTCGCTATTCTGAACGCACCTGCTGTTGATGATTAGTATATCTGGATTGAGTTGTCTAGGATTATTGTTGTTTTAAAAGGCGACTTGTATTGATAGTAGAAACACTGATCACAACCCCTTTGATTGGTTGAAGAAATGTCAAAAGAGCGAGCTCAATTTTGTTTCTCAAGCGGAGCAAGAGCTTTTATTAGAGGGTTAAGGAGAATTTCAAACTTCAATAAAGACTCCGGGAAACACAGCTAATGCTGCAAAAGCCAAGAGAGAGTAGTGTTAGTGCTGCCCATGTTGCAGGTTTTTTCCTTATTATATATATATAAATGTCTGTGTGCGTGTGCCTGTGGTCCTCATTCGTGTGTAAATCGTCATAGGCACTTTCTTGCAAGATGGACATGGAGAATTACTTTAATCTGATTTCTGAATCTGCTAATAAGAAAGCTATGAAAACTGTGGGTATTTGCTCCACATTAAAACCTTTTGTGTAGGCTATCATAAAAAAATAAAAATAAAAAAAAATAGCCATTTATTGTTTTCTTGTTATTGTCTGTTCAAACGTCAGTTTTGTGGATAATTTGTTTATTGTGCTATCTGTATGTTTTTGGAAAAAATAAATAAAAACTTTCTCGCAAGATACTTTTCCCACGTTAGTCAGTCTGCGTTAGTCGTGCTCTTTAACCAATCAGATGTGACCTCCCATTTCAACCGATCATAACCTGCCTTGAGAGCAGCTCCCGGATGAGTGTCGAAGAACCGAACGATCCAAGATCATGCAAAATCATCAACAATCAAATCTAGCTAACTCAGTTAGCGAGGTACGAAGAACGGACCCCAGAAATGCAGACATGGAGTTGTCTGCGGAACAACGGAAGAATAAAAAAAAAAAAAAAAGCCTGAGATTACCTTCTCCAACCCAGCTAAGCTCCAGCTCAAAGGCTTTGTCTTTCACCTCATCATGAACGATATAGATACTAAGTAGAGATGACAGACAAACATACAAAACAACATTAATTACATTTTGTAAATATAAAATGATTAATTAGTTATGGTACCACAATCACTGAAAACTGAACTAGCAGTAAAAGTTTGTATTGTTTGTAATATACAACATGTTGCTCACTAAACTATTAATACGTTGGTTAGAAATAGTTTTAGTTTTTTGAATGCAGTCTCAATATGATGATTTTAAAAAGTGCTAATGCAGTGAATCTAATGCAAAAAAGTCATTGAAACGGATTGGTCAAAAGGTGTGGGAATCATGTTCCTTAGAAGCCAACATTATTGTAAACTTAGCAACCTAACAGATAAGAATGAGCTGAGCTAGACTTTAAAAGCTCAAGCACAACGCTCAATACTAGAGTTTGACTGGTTTTGCTGCTATATGGTTTGTTTTTACTGATTCCATATTGGCGATTAATAATGCATTCAATTTTGAGGTCCACTTAATTCTAAGTTATAAATAAATCACACTCACATTTTTGCCACTTCCTTCACCAGTTCTCTGCAGGTCATATCTTTCATCTGCAATGCAAGATTAACATTTACAAGTTTAACCACTTTAATCTGATGACAGAGAAATAAAAACAAGACAAACAAAATGAAAGTAGCTGACTCTTGTTTGAACATGTTCCAAAAGACCACAACTGTACTGTTAAAGACAGATCTGTTAGACTGAATGAGAACGATGGCTTGGAGATACTTTAAACACCTTTGGATGTACACTACGTCTCAAAAGTTTGGGGTTGCCAACTTTGTATTTTAAATACTTTAAAAAGTAAATTACTTCTAAATTCTCAGCATCAATACTCCAAACTTCAGAGTCATGTAATGATTTGCTGCTCAAGAATACATTATGATATTTTTCTTGAATAGAAAGTTCAAAAGTTTTGAAACATTGTAAATTATGTTGTTACTGTTACTTTTGATCTATTTTATTCATCCTTGCGGAATAAATGAATCTTCTTACTTTATTTTAAGGTAAAATATATGTACTGATCTGAAGGCCTTTGCAAATGATGGACATAACACTTTTATACATAATATTTTAACCCCTACCTGTAGTTTCTCAATTTCTGTCTTGGCAGCTTGCTTGGCTTTTCCAATAGCACAGCCCCAGTAACCCTTAAAAACAGACACATTACAGACAACAAATACATGTACAGGATGATCCGGTGAAAAGACTACAGTATCAATGAATATTGGAAGGAGTTCAGATGTTTTACATCACTAAAAATTAGTGCTGTCAAATGATTAATCGCGATTAATCGCATCCAAAATAAAAGTTTTTCTTTACATAAT
>JAUYWG010000053.1:3080572-3118104 GCA_034779775.1 Enteromius afrohamiltoni
ACAAACAAATAAAAAATTTATATATATAAATAAATATATATATACATAAATATATATATATATATATATATATATATATATATATATATACATACATATTTACATTTATGTATACATTTAGCAATTTCAGACATACTTTGGGTTGGGTATTTTTTTTTTTTACACATAATCTTCATACAGATTTTTATCTATGATAGATACTTTTTAAATGTATCTATGAACAAGATTTTCACAGGGAGACCGTTTGACCCCCATTGTATTTCTAAACATTCTTACTTTTCTAAAGAGTAAAAACCATAAATCATAAATCAAACCAAATGTGTTGATTTGACCAACTTTTTGCAAAATATTCTAGTTGCAATGACCAAAAACACACAACAGTGTACCATAAATGGAATGTAATATTTTATTACATAGAAATCATCATTCAAAAATGAGTCTTTCTCCTTCTGAACATGGGGAAAAGAGATAAAGACATTTCATAACAACTCATTTCCAGCTCAGGTAGCACAACAGTCAATAATGTAATAAACAATTTCAATGCTACAATTGCTTCATACATGCATAAACCCTTATCGTTAACCACCTAAATCCCTCTTATAACATTATGATTAAACACATGAATCACATTCACAACAAAAGCATCCATTGCTGTTTTTCACACTAAAGATTCTTCAAATCACCTAGACCTTTAGTTGGTCAGTATGCTACAGGCTCAGATCTCATCCAGAATCACACCAGCTGCTCTCTGTCACAGCTAAATTGGTTCAAACTCAAGTGTTGTGGATCTTTGACATCCAGGCTACTGTAATCCCTGAGACATATTTCATATATCAGCTGGTGAGTGTCTCAAAGCACTCACTCTGATATCTCTCCTAGGGTGGGACATCTTTAACATCCATCTCCTGTCCAATATCGGGTTACACTAGCACAGATAAGCACTCTAATGCACCCATCGCATAAATCAATGCAGGTATACAATATAATCGTGATGGACATCAGTTAAGCTGGGTGTATATTTATAGGCACAGGAGGTAGGTAATAATTTGCACTCAGGGTGACTAATGGAAGATGCGACTGAAAGGAAGTCAGGGCCCAGATTTGCTTAGATGTTTCTGAATCTGTTAAAAAAAAAAAAAAAAAAAAAAAAGACAACCACAACAAATATGACATTTCTGAGAGGTAAAAAAATCACCATTCCTGAAGTTCAAACATGCAGAAAGTTGTTGCACATAAGGAAATGGAAGTGGTTTTTGGTATTGCATCCATTATAAGAATAGTTTCTCATTCGAACTCAAACATAACTAAAGTACTAAAGTGAATCTCATGAAAGCATGGCCAGGTCAAAAAAACATAATAAAAATAATCAAATTAAATAAAAACAAATAAACAAATAAATAAACATGAAAATAAATCAAAAACAAAATCAAATAAAACAAAATAAATAGTAAAAAGTATGCTAGTAGAACAGAAATAACACACCTCTTCTTTATGACAGTTTTTTAGCATTATGATTTTTACGCTTTTATTTGTAATTCCAATTACTTTCAATTGAGATTACTATATTTCTGACTTTTAATTTTCGGGTGACATATGACTGGGACATGTCCTCCCATGAGATGCATCCACACAAGCTAAAAATCCTATCACTTCCTTACAGTTAAAAATCAAGACATGTTCCCTTAATTAAAAGCTGCATGTGTTTAAATTCAGTCACTGCGTTGTAAAATAAGCTAGACATAAATAAGACGAAGGAAGAATTGTTCCATGCTTGTGATAATGTGTAACTGCTCGATCCCTTGTGTTAAAGTGGAATATGATGCTGCTACGGAATGAGAATAAAGGCATGACTTCAGTGGGTGGAGCATAAGACAAGGAAGCAACCAATGATGATGAAGCAATGTTAGGTCAAATATGGACCCCATAACACTTTAGTCATGCTAAATTTGTCTACACTTGCATTTGACTTTAACATAGCAGGCTACTCTGCATCTGTATTAACTGACTTCAGTCATAATATAATGAACTTTGGATGCTCAAAGATTCTTCTGTGTATTATTTCAAGACTACCGGCCCCTGTTGGATTAATGTGCATGAAGTGAATGATTACGAGCAATTTTAAGACATAAAGGTTCTGGATAGGATTTAAAAAAAAAAAAACTGAAATCAAAAACATATGACCTATAAGTTGGATAACTGGGTGAAATCTCATTATAAAGTATCCAGATCATATTTCACACTAAAATCAATTGAATTTTGCACAAGGAAAAAAAATGAAGGCATTAACACATTTTTTTATTACAATTAAGCACATTTTTACTTATGTAATGCATCCATGACAACTGCATTTTCGTTATGTTCTCATTACTATAATACAGTATTTTCTTATACTATATTACAATAAAACAATACTGCAGTAAAATTCATTTTTAAACGTAATTTTAAAAATCAACACAACGGCTATGTAGAAATGTGCTTAATTGTTATTTTAAAAATAATAAACTTCATTTAAAAAAAATGCATAAAAGCAAAATCACCAGTTTGTTCTTTTGTGATTTAAGGGTGAAATAAGATGTGGATATGTTGTTGACAGGTGTTGCGAGATTCACCCAACTTTATATTAGCTGGACCCAGTGTTTGTATTGCACATGATCTGTCTCTATATGTTTCCTGAAGAAAAAAAGAAAAGAAAAGAATGCAATAAAAGAAAAAAAACTTCTCATATTCAGATCTGCAGCACGAGGCCAGCGGCAGAGATGTTGTCTCCTCCTCCAGCAGTCTGGTACACCTCAGTGCACACCAGAACAGGAGCCACGCAAACCTCATAACCTTCCTCATCCCAGCAGGAAACGGGTCGAGATTCCTGGAGCGGGATTCTCTGACTACCTTCTTGCCTGCTAACTGAGAAGGATTCGTCCATGATCAAGCGCGCTTTACTGAGATCGATGTCTGGCGAGCCGCAGACGTGTCTGTTGGCGGTCAGGGATGCTTTGGCTGTGGCCGACATGGTGTTCTTCCACTTGGAGCCATGTTTGACGATGATGGCCTGGAAAGCCAGAGTGTGGACGTGAAGGCGTGTGAGCGGCCGACCCATCCAGGCCTCCTGGTGGCGCTGGTTTACCAGGCGGTAGAGTTCCCGCATCTGGTCCAGCACTGTAGCTACGCGAGGGTTGGGGTCGGAAAGCACTGTTAGGTTGCTGCCACGGAAAAGGCTCAAGAGATTGGGCAGCTCTTGCTCGTTCATGCCCAACGAGTCAGCATGAGGAAGAACAAACTCTAGGAGATCTGACATCAAACTCTCATCTACGAAGCTGGCCATCTCAAAATGGACAGCGGTCTGTGGGGATGCGGAGGACAACATCTTCGCCAACTTTCCCAGCAGAGCCTCACGCTCTCCTATAGAGGAAACAGAGAGTTATAATAGAATTAACACAGGAGAAACCCTGGTTTTAAAGTGTCCCTATTATGGATTTTTGAAAATGACCCTTCGTGCAGTGCGTAACACAGCTCTAAGTGAATGAAAACATTCTGCAAAGTTTTAAATCTATAAGAGCACTGTGTATAAACTTATTGTCTCTCAAAAGAGTCTGAATCACTGAAATGAGTCTGAATCCCAAGCCGTTTAATGCTGACGTCAATATGAAACATTAGCAAATGCGCACTTGTTGATCTTTTCGTGTTGGTCTGGGAAAAAAAATTGAAATGTAAGGATGTAATGATGAACCGATGCATGAAATAGCATTTTCTTATAAAACGTACTCCAATAATCTTTGTTTCACTACTTCTCATTTACGGTTTACACTTTAAGCATTTCCACCTTTAAGACTAACTATTACTGAAAACACAGATAACCAACAGTTACAGAGCAGTGGAAATTTACAGCAAACCTTAGTAACAGTAATTTCCGTCTAGGGCAGTGAAGTGAAGCAAACAAAATCACTTTAATGCTACGAGTTGTTACAGGCAGCTGGGAAAACATGCTAATTTCACCATGTGAGAGTACAGAGGTTTTTTTTTAAACTGCCACTTACCCACACATGGCCACACATTTATAATACATTATATATATTATATAGATTAAATATTGATTTGTTGAGCATTATGCAATAATGTTTGTAAATGTCATTAATGAAAGTTCATCATTGCCCCTGTGTCTCTTCGTTCACTTACCCTTCTTGAAAGGGAAGCTGTCCATCATCTGCAATCCTCCTACAACAAGAAGATCTGGTTTGAAGCTGTTCAGCTTCTCCTGAAATTGCTCCATGGAGTCCAGATATGGATTATGGTCATCGCTATGGACTATATACCTACAGCAATGCAAGAAAAAAAACATTTTCAAACACTCACAGAAAGTACAGTTAAGATGAAAAATGTGTATGTAAACCAGCCTACCTGTTGGCCCTTCGAGAGGTGTATGGGCCCCATTTGGCACCTGTGGGATACTCCAGGATCAGGTGGATGTCTGGCTCATCCACTGTGTTTCCAGCCACTGAGGAGAGACAAATAACGAATAACAAAATAAAATATGGAAGACAGCTGTAACAAACACTTTAAAATTAAGGTTCTTTTGACAAAAAGCTGCACCTGTGATACGCTGTGAAAGGATATCTGTGAAATCGGTGCTGAAACTGCCCCCTAAAAGTACATCACATCCTTCCAGAGCCATCCTGCTGGCCATGACAGGTGCGTTTCCTCCTATTGACCACCTGTTTCCTGGTAACTCTCGAGAAGCCTCTACCAGCTCACTGAAGAGTGTGTCATTCATCACAAACCTCCTATGGAAAACAACAAATAGACTGTCAGCTGTATAACAAACACTGCAGGGGTCCGATGACAGCAGAGCTGTTAACAACAGGCTGCAGGTTTTCTGCGATAATGATTCAGAAGCTGTATTTATATAAATCAACATCCTGTTTTGCATCCACGAGTCAAGTATTTGAAGCGTTTCTGTTCTTTCAATGTCATTTTGGATGAAAAAATAAATAAATAAATAATTATTTTGTTACTAATAGTTAAAGTACTATTTATTTTCATGTAGCATCAATATGTTGGTAAGGTCAGGTAAATTTTTAGTGGGTCTGGTCATAAACGTAAAAACATTCTAACATACATTTCTGAAGTTTTGGACCACTCACTTCTTGTAACTGTTAACATTAAACTGTTGTTATTAGCTCCGTATTATGCATGGACCATGCAACAATTTTATGCATGAGTAATAACACATTAGATTTTATAAGTACAGCATTTTTTTTCTCCTGGGTAACAATTAATTGTGATTAATCACATCCAAAATCAAAGTTTTTGTGTATATATATATATATATATATATAAATATGTGTGTGTGTATTTATTATGCACATACAGTGGGTACCGAAAGTATTCAGACCCCCTTACATTTTCACCCTTTGTTATATTGCATAAATTGCATATATTTGCTAAAATTATTTAAGTTGATTTTTTTCCCCCCTCATTAATGTACACACAGCACCCTATATTGACAGAAAAACACAGAATTGTTGATAATGTGTCAATGTGTGTTGAAATGTTTTTGTAACCTTGCCACAATTCTGTTTCTGAGCTGTTCAGGCAGTTGCTTTGACCTCATGATTCTGATTTGTTCTGTCATTGTGAGCTTGAAGGTGTGCTTTCCTAATCAAGTCTGTTTAGTATAATCAAACACAGCTGGGCTCAAATGAAGGTGTAGAACCATCTCAAGGATGAGCAGAAGAAATGGACAGCACCTGAGTTAAATATATGAGTGTCACAGCAAAGGGTCTGAATACTTATGACCATGTGATATTTCAGTTTTTCTTTTTTAATAAATCTGCAAACTTAAATGATTTTAGCAAATGGCTGCAATATAACAAAGAGTGAAACATTTAAGGTGGTCTGAATACTTTCCGTACCAACTGTATGAAAACACACATGCATGAATGTAATTATCAAAGGAATTGCATGTTTATAAATTAAATATATTTATATGTAATATAAATTATAGGAATATAAATATATACATGTAAATAAAAATATTTTCAAAATATACACTGTATATTATATAATAAACATATTTCACACACACATACATTCTTTAAACAAAAACCTAAAAATCACAACTAAAACTAAATCAAATAATTCTCATTAAGACCAGGAATATGTATAAAGCACATAAGGTCAATTTTTAACAAATGAGATGTGTATTTAAGTACATATTAACCATGGTTGGACTTTCTTCGAATCATTGTTAAAATTAACACTGTTTTACTACCAGTGTCATGACTGAAACTCAAACATATTTGGGTACGAAACCCATTTCAAAAGCTTTCACTGAATCAGCAGACTTAAAAGGCTCTCTTACCGAAAAGAAAAACATTCTAGAGGAGAAATTCACTCATCAATCCAAAACACGCGTCAGCCAGAAGCACTCGTGTCTCAGCTTCTGTGTCGTTTTGGCAGTAGAAGCTGTAAATTACGCTTCACTTAGACACGGCTCAAACAGCACTATGCAGCGTCTCCCCATAACTGCCCTATTATCTTGAGAAGCCTGTCATTCCGCTCTCAAGTGTGAATTCTCTTGCAGGACACAGCTGCCATGTTGCCAGCACAACAAAACTAAGGGGTTCTGACGAATTTCAGCCAAACAATTTAAAGAAACATTCAAACATTTGCGCACCCTCAGGCCCTTCAAGATATAGGCGAGTTTGTTTCTTTATTTGACCAGATCTGGAGAAATTTAGCATTGCGTCACTTGCTCACCAATGCATCTTCTGCAGTGAATGGGTGCCGTCAGAATGAGAATTCAAGCTGCTGATAAAAATATCACAATAATCCCACAAGAAATCAAACCTCACAACTCCAGTCCGTCAATTGATGTCTTATGGATTAAAAAAAGCATGTTTGTTAAAAACAAATGCTTCATTAAGCCAATTTAACTTAAAACCAAATTTCAGCCAAATTACAAGTCCATAATGCATAAATATGCTTCCTCCAATGAAATAGTCAATTCCATCTGTTGTCCTCTCACTAACAGCATATTTCTCTCCTGACTGAGATCAGATGTAACAGAGATGTTTCTTATGGATTATTGTAATGTCTTATTAGCACATTCTGACGGCACCCATTCACTGGTGAGCAACTTATGCAATGATAGATTTTTCTTTAAATTTGTTCTGATGAAGAAATAAGCTTATCTACATCCTTAATGACCTGAGGGCGAGTACATTTCAGCAGATATTTATCTTTGGATAAACTTTTGTGTGTAATGAAATCATTAATATTTCATATTATTTCATGAGTGTAACATTTTGTGGTTGTGCAACATCAGCTGTTCATAGTGAATGTAATGACCTACATCTGTGGTTACCAGTGTGAGCTTGTGGGTAACTCACCTTTAAACCAGCTAATTAGTTTTAACGACAACCAAACACAAGACGGAAATTTGCTATTAATGCTATGTAAACTTGTAAAACAATTTAACTGGCTTGGTAAATGAACAAATCACAACAGCTGTATTTTGCTGAATTGCGCAATCTCTACCGTCCAGAGAGCTTAGTGAACATGCTTAAACAGCTCTCACTTACTCTGAAGCAGCTCCGGGGGAGAAAAAGTAAGCGAAACTCTGTGCCAGCTGCTCGGCGTTCTCGATGTAGTCATGATGGAGGGGCTGGTCTGTGGGTTTCAAACCGATTTTGTTCAGCAGAGTCACTCCATCAACTATGATATCCACACAGCCACCAAAACCTGATAAGAAACAGTGAAATGGCACATGTGCATGATCTAATCTAATAATAAAATAAACAAATCTTTGAACCTGGCCATCCAACAAAACACCTGTAAATCATAGGTCATACAATATCTGAACAAACTGGATTTGATGCCATGCATTGCTGGCAAAAGCAAACATGACCACAGACTTAAGCTGTTGTTTGTCAGAGTGCGTCAGATACCAATCATGTTTTCAAAAGGATAACTTAACTGAGTCAATGCATACTTCAACTCACTGATTATTGCTCCATTCAACAAAGATTTAATCAAGGGTTTAGAAAAAGTTAAAACTTTCACTTGCATTGATTTTAATGTTAGCAGCAATAAAATAATGGTGTTGCAATGGGCTGTGTATGAGACTCAGGTTAATGATTGAAGACATTTGGTAAACAAGAACGAAACCTGGTTATCAAAGTTGGTTTACTTCACAAGTACTCAGCACTTGTTACTATAGTGTACACCAAAAAAAACATCTGCTCAGGCTTGATCCTGTGAGATAACAATCCTCAGAAGTGAAACAAACCACAGCATTGGATAAAAATCGTTGTTAATTTAGTAAAATGAGGATACTAGTATAGTTTTTTATGAATATTTAATTGCTATATTTAATATTTGAATATTTAAGTGTGTCAAATTGCAGTAATTTTATTTTGTTTTAAGCCATTTTTAATCGTAAATAGTTTTAATAAATAGTTTTTTATTCACATCAAATTTAAATTAAAAAATGAGAAACATTTCCTTAGCAACTAGATGAAAACAAACAAGTTGACGTTTTTTTGTTATTTCAGCAAGCTTATATTATATATAGTAGATAAAGTTTTTTGTTTGTTCGTTTGTTTATTTATTTGTTTACATTTTTAGTTTTAGCTTACTATACCTTAATAAACCTGGTTAAAATATATATTATCAGTGTACTGTAAATAATACTGTAAGAAATTATAAATAAATCAACACATTTTATTCACAAAAATAAAACATGTATAAATTGTCATTACATTAAATAAGTACAATTGTTAATATAAATATAACTTTATTACACAAATTTGTCTTATTTTGAGAAGTGCAAAACTGTATGCATATGCAATGCATACTTAACCCAAAAGGTTCGAATCTAAAGATATTACTCTATGATTACAAAAACTAGTTGATGTTTTATTATTAAAGTTCACTAATTATTTAATGACTTGATCTTAAACTAAATAAAAAGTAACGTTATTATATTCACTCTGGGAGTTGCATCATTTATTCCAAACAAGCCTTTGCATTGCATATCATAATTATTTAATGCATGCTGTTAAGCGCACTTAAAAGTCTGTACCTATAGCCACTCGGGGTCTGGACACGCCATTCATGCCCACTTTCCGCTCTGCGCGAAGCAACGAAGACAGAACCGCGTCCAGCCTGTCGTCCAGAACCGAACTGTCCGGTGATCGGAACCAATAGGCCACCAACACCATTGCAATAGACAAAAACGAGCCATATTTGACACCAGAGCGCAGCTCAATGGCCATTGCAGATGTATGAACACAGTCCAGCCTCCTCTCTTTCTTCCTGTGCGAGTATGTAATGATGAATCAGGGGGCGGATGTTTTTTCTGCCATAGAAATATAAGAGGATAGAATGGCGTGAGTGCATAAATACATGCGCAATACTCTCTCTCTCTCTCGCTCTCTCTCTCTCTCTTTCTTTATATATTTAGCTGAAGTTGTAACTTCACTATGTATTTGTCATGTCGGTACTGCATTAATTATCACTTATCAGACTGTTATTAAAGTACCACGTTGTCAGACTCGTGTTACGTGGTACTTGTTACTTTTCTCCACGCTTTTAGGATGGACCGATCATTTTGTCTGATGATTACCCGATAAAGATGTTTATATTCGTGCTAAAGAGATTGTTTCATTGAATATTTGATTTCGCATGTTAGATTAAACATAAATTATAAACAATAAATTAAATTATTGTAATTTACATAGTGAAAATAAGGAAAAACGTGTTGTGAGTTATGAATGGGATTTGTTTTTTTGGGGCCGCCTTGCGCCCCTGGTGGTAGAACTTTTGTGTATGTGCCGCCAAATGTAACTTTTTTTGTTTCCGATCGTTCTATTTCAAAATAAAAGTCAAACATCTAATTGATTAAAGACCACCATATATATATATATATATATATACACATATACATACATATACACATATATATATATATATATATATATGGTATATGTATATGTATATATATATACATATACATATACATAACGAGTATTTACAGACGTAATACGACACTAAAGGATTTGTTGTAACAGGAATTAAATAAGATATTGCTTCTCAAAGGGGTTGTGCTTCACTCAGCAAACAGCCTGGCATGAATGTATCTGGTTTCAGTGTAACTACATCTTATTCATGCGGCAGAGGCAGAGCTATACATAAACAGACGGGCTTCAGAGTTATATGTCTGCAATAATAATACATTTTGGAATTTGTGTAGTCCTATAGATAGATAGATGCAAATATAAGCCAGTTGTTATCTTCAAACTTTATTTTAATTTAAAAACAATTTCCAAGAGAATGCAGGAATAAGTTACTCATTTCATAATTTTCTTACCTGATTAAAGGTGACATACAAAACATTGTAAGGTATAAAAAGAAAGAAGGAAAAAAGCCTACATTACAAAGTGTTAAAATTTAAATTGTATATTTCTTACCTGACCAAATACCTTAATCATGAACAAATACAACATAAAAACAAGTTTCAACTAAGATCAGACAGTAATACTTTTAAAATAGTGAAATAATATGTTCCGGATATCTGACATTTCATTAGTAAACGATAAGTAAAACATATTTGTCATTGCATCATAAACATAGAGGACATCTTAACAATCCTGATTATCTTAGAAAAAACAAACAAAACAACAACAACAAAAAAAACAAAACAAGAAAGATGCATATTTTAGTCACTGAAGAACAGAAGGACAAGTAATCATCCTAATGGTAAAAATGTAATAGCTAGGCAAAAACATTTCTGTTGTGGGAATTATGGATAAGAGAAAGAAACCTTTGAACAAGTTAATGTTTGCAGTTACAATAATTACACATTTTTAACTTAAAGAACTAGAAAACCAGTCTATTGTTAACAGTCCACAATGGCATCCTGGCATCATTTGAAAGCTTCACTAATTTTTTTAAGCAAACTAAAAATTTCTACAGGCCTACAAAAATTGGGGTCACATCTAATGTTATATTAAACACGCAAAATATGTAGAATTTCAGCATATGCTGAATATGATTTTAAAACCATTAAGGAGCAGTAAGCGTCATTTCAATATAAAATAATAAAATAAAATAATACATTCAATTAGAAATACAGCTGAAAAATACTTTCTAAAGCACTCATCAAATAAACTACAAAAATATCATGCAACAATAATAATAATAATTAAAAAGAGCATAATTTCTGCTTTTATTTTTAGTGGCAAGGAATTGAAAATTATGTTTATTGCTCCCTACAGAAAAAAAGATTAAATATTCAGAATCTGATGGTTTTATAAAGCTTTGCTTGTCCTCAAAAATATGAAAACCACACTGAAGACACACATGTAGAACTGGACTGTGCTGTACATGATGAGACAACATTGCTTTTCTACACTGGACAGATATTACATGTACAGACTGTTTAGCACCTACTTCATGTTTGTACACCAAATTCAGTTCGATTCTAATTCAAAAAAGAGATTTAAAACACACACACACAACTATTACACAGCTATCACTTATTTCCAGTTTTTTCTTTTTACAGTCTGCAAAAGCCGACCA
The DNA here is from genome assembly GCA_034779775.1 of Enteromius afrohamiltoni. Taxonomy (NCBI): domain Eukaryota; kingdom Metazoa; phylum Chordata; class Actinopteri; order Cypriniformes; family Cyprinidae; genus Enteromius; species Enteromius afrohamiltoni. Next base: position 3,092,150 of record JAUYWG010000053.1, read on the forward strand.
GATCTTATGTACAAGGCTTACTCCAAATAAAAATATTATTGCAGCAGGACAGATTTTCTTTATATAACTGCAAAGTGCCTTGATAACTCTTACGTTTCGGAGCTTTACTGCTACACAAAGAATCACACGAGTCTACTTAAAAATTAAATTCACAACCCTGAAAGGTTATAACGGCTAACATCCCACCCTGAAGTAATACTGAGATTCCTGAATTGAGCCGCTCTGTCATCTGAACCTGCGGTCAAAGACAAACGTAAAATATTCATTTAGAAAACTGCAACAGCTGTGAGCTCTGAAAACTCCCAATATGGAATGTCCTATTAAAATATGTACAAAAACAAAAGGACATTTGACTTCTGAAGTTAAAGCTGATGTTTGTCATGTGATATCAGTCCATCACAGCTGTTGTTCAGTAATATCCAGGATGGTACTGCTGACTCCATGGTTTCTGATTCCAGAACTGATGAAGACAAAGATACAGAGAATTAAAGAATGAAACATGGTGATAGTTTTTCAAATTTTACACTTAAAAAAATAATAGAAATGATATATTATCTATCTATATATTATATTTTTAAGGAACCTACCCCTTGTTGCCAGCTCTGGTTAAAAGCTTGTGCTTTGTTCATGCTAAAGTTTCCATTTTTAAAACCTCGATTATTTCCTCCTCGACCCCTGAATTTCTGTGGAAACAGAATGTTTCATGATTCCTGGTTCTCAGCTTTACACTGAATTAAGCAGTAAGCCACATTTTAAAATAAAATATAATATATATAGTGTATTATAAAATATAATATATAGCGTTAACTTCCAAATTTCTGTGGAAAATGCACAAGTATGTTTCCTGGGTCACGTCACATTTTAGAAATTATTTTTTTATATTGGAATATTTACCAAGACAACTCAATTTTAAATTTATAAAACTATTCTACACAGATATCTCACCTGGTTGAAGTTGCCTCGGCTGGCCCCTCCTCCTCGTCCCATGTTGCCCCTGTTCATGGCTCCTCCTCTGTTGCCCATGTTAACCATATTGCCACGTCCATGTGGCCTGGGGGCGCCACCTCTGTTAGGCATCCCACCTCCGCGGTTAAAATTGCCCCGGTTGAAGCCTCCTCGGAAGGCAGGAGGAGGAAGGAAGCCTCTCGGTGGTCTGTTGAACCCACCACGAGGTCCAGGCACTACCAAATAATTACAAAAAGGACAGCGAGTTATTAAGTGTATACATATTTCTCTCTACAAATAAGTATGTAAGGAATATAAAGTAACATTTCGCTCATCTGAAATGACGTACCACCCCTAAAGTTGCCTCGGTTTTGAAAGCCTCCTCGTCCTCCCCTTTGACCCTGTCCTCCACCACGGATGAACAGATTTTTACCTCCTCGTCCCCGAGTGCCTCCCCTCTTTGGCTGAACACCTCCCTGGTTGGGCTTCTTCTCAGGAGGAAGGGAATTTTTACTCTCCTCCTTGTACCGTTCAAGAAGTTTGGTAGCTTCTTCTTTCTGCAGCTCGACAAAAAGCACTTCACTGAAGCAGTCACCTTCCACAGGCAAGGTGTATATACCTGCAAAACATTATAGGGTTACAGTGTGGCTTTTTAGGTGTTTTGTAAATTGCACACCGGTGTTTTTTTTTTTTTTTTTTAACTAGAACTTAATATAATAAAATAATAATAATAAAAAGCATATTGAAAAAAAATATATATAGCATTTTTAGTGTAATTATATATATATATATACACAGTATGTAAGTTAGAATTATTCATATAGTATTAGCATCAATGAATTTTTTTTTTTTTTTGCCTTTGCAACTGAAAAAAGATGAAATAAAACTTTACCCTGACAACTAATTTAAATAAACAAGTTTTTGATGTACTAAAATAGTAGTAAAAAAAAACAAAACATTTATTAAATTATTATAAATTATTATAGAATAAAATATTAGATTGAAAAAATACATTTCAAAATTTCCCTCATAACTAACTGAAAAGATAAATGACAAATGTAAATAATAATATCAAATATTAGACTGAGGAAAATAAAAATGTTTGCCCTGCCAACTAACTGGAATAAAAGAAGTTTAAGCTGAAGTATTAGAATAACTAAAACTGAACTATGTATGGTACACAACTTAATATAACCTACTAAAACTTTGTAAATACCATAACAGCATGTGAAAATACTAAAATAACACTGTTGCACACATCTCAGATCAGGTCTGGCTCAATGAAAGGATTTTACCCTTCATTTTTAGGACTGCATGTTCAGGTACATCTTTGCCGTCTGTTTCTGCCTTTTTCTGAGTCCTCTGTATATATTCCTCATCTGTTGGACAGACTACCACAGCTTTACGCTGGAAACCCGCAAACAGGCACATTTTCCTTCTTTGGGCTGGTGCTGAGACATTAGTCTACAGGGAGATATTTAAAGGTCAGTATTTTCAGAAGATGGTATAATGATTATGTGCTGTACATGTTTTAAGAGCAAAGTTTAAAGAGAGATTATAGTATGCGTTGATTTTGATATGTATTAGTCACCTGATCAAGTATGTAGTTGCGTTTTTTCCGTGCAGCGATCTCAATGAATTTCCCGAGGAAGAGGGGAGCACGCTGAGATATTGCTGAGAGCTTTGTGACATCTTTCATCTGTCGCTTCAAACTGGAAATCTGAATTTCAACATAAAAACAGCACTGAACATGATGTTTATACTGTCTAAAACTTCTCTTCTGTCAGCACTCACCATCATCTTCTCTATGATTGTGTTTGTTCCAAGAATGTTGTATTTTCCAGGATTGTCTTGGGTGTGCTTTGTAACCCATTCGGTTTTTCCAGATCCAGGCAGTCCAACCATGACAATGACCTATGAAGATTGACAGCACGCTTAGGTGAGGCTTTTTAATGATCATGTCAGCGTTTCAGGCATGTTACCAACCTCACAGTCTTCTTTGGTCTCGGGTCCCTTCGGCCCTCTGATACGATCACAAACAGGGATCTGCTGCAGGAGCGTAAAGCCGTCAGGTTGGGGGAAAAATGGCGTTTCACGCTGGCCGAAGTTGAACTCAACCGCACAGTTGTGGCAGAGGACATGAGGGAAGAACGGCTTTCCCTCCAGCTCATCCTTACTGATTCTGAAAGCTGTTCCCAGATCCTGTCCGTTCTTGGAGAGGGAAATTTCCACTTCTTCACCATCAAAGTTCTGCCAAATAAACACAGAAACTATGATCTACTGCACCGTGGCCAAAAATACACATGCTGAACGTTTCATTTGACAATGTTGAGAACTAGACATGTTTTAAATTAGATTTTGAAAACACTGACATATTATACAAATAGTCATATCTAAAATATTTCAAATAGAAATGTAAAAAATGTAAATATTGTACAAATATGCATTGCAATACTTTTTGACCCTTTTTTTTCTCTCTTTGTGGTTGGCATGATTTCAAAAATAATTTTAAGATGCTAATACTCACCAATTCTGCATTTATTTGATCACAAAATATAGTGAAAACAGCAATATTGTGAAATAATTTTTGAATTTAAAATAAATGTGTTCTATTTTTATATATTTTAAAATGTAATTTATTCCTGTGATGCAAAGCTGAATTTTCAGCATCTTTGCGCCAGTCTCATGATCCTACAGAAATCATATTCATTTGCCAATTTGTTGCTCAAGAACGGCAATTTATCTCATTTATCTAAAATATAAATATTTTGTAACCGTAGAAATGTGTTTATTACCACTTTTGATTGATTTTAATGCATCTTTGTCTATAAAAACTACTAATTAAAAATAAAAAAGAAGTAGATAAATAAAACTTAACAACAACAGGAAAACACTGCACCACTTAGTGGTCAATATTAGTAATTGCACGATGTAAAGCTAATTGTGTAGGAGACATGAGAATGCGCATGAATACTTACAATACAGCAACCAACAACATCGTTCTCATCAAAAGCCTCCCCAAAGTCCTCCGTCACACCGTTGCTGGTTTTCTTGGCTTTAGATGAAAACCCATATGAGTCGGCTTCCTCTCCTGTAAATATACATAAGACATATAAGACGTGTATTATATATAAGACAAAGAAACCCTCAAATGATACATTTATTAGATCAACAGCAATAGACTGCTGTAAGAAATCAAAGACCCTCACCTAGCAGAAGAGAGCTACTGGCCAGTGACCAACCCACCAGAACATCATGAATCTCAATCCCTTTACTGGAAATATGTTTTACAGGAATCTTCTCGATAATCTGATGCAAAAATATGCAAAACAGGGCTAAGGGCATGACAGGACAGTTATAAATAGTATAGATGAAGTTAAGGCGGTGCTCGTACCTTCATTTCGAAGCAAGCCTTGCCCTTTGCCACACCGTAAGACGCTCGTCCTCCGGCCCACAGGTAAGCAAAGCTCTCCATAGTGAGTGAAGAGGCGCTATACCGGTCCCGAGACACCTTGAAGTGCAGGTCACAGTTGTCTGAGGGTTATAAGAGATTGACACTTTATTTCTGAAGCTTTATAGTGGCCGCAGATTCCGTTTGCAAAACGTTTAGAGGAATAACTGTTCTAATAACATCTGACACATTTTGCATGTTATACTATTAAGCATGTATCTGCGCCGTATTTGTGTGGGATCATCACACTTACAGGTGTCCAAACACACAGTTGTGTCATCAAACTCTTCGTCCTCTTCCTCCAGAGGAGGCTGGGGAGACTTTGCCCTGAGGGAACCATCAAAGAAACAACTATGAAATTCGGTTCAGAGCCATTATAAGATCCCACTGAGCTCCCTTTGGGATTTAAATATGTTTTATCATTTACAGGTGTGAAACATCTGTTAGACATTCAGCACAGTGCTGTTAGCTTTATGCAATAAGTCTGCTTATTTATATTAACTAAGAAAAAAAACAAAACTGTTAAATAAAAATTAGTCGTTACTAGGGATGCAACCGTTTTCGGTTCGCCCTGTTCGGTACACCCACGTGAACGGTAGCCTATTTGAGGCATAAAACTTTCATTTCAATTAAAATGGGTATTTTCTGTGTATTAAGTGCATAGACTATCAGGCGATGGTCGGAACTTCTCAAGACTAGTGACGGGTCGTTCTTGAACAATTCGTTCATTTTGAATGAATCTTTAATGTGACTCCAGAAAAACGAATCATCTCGTGGGAGTGATTCGTTCAGTCGCGCACGGCGCAGGCTGCATAGGTTAAGCTTATGGGTCTGTCACGTGATGAACGAACGACTCCAAAAACCCGAAGCCTCGAGAGACGAATGAATCAATTCTGTTTCTGTCTCGGGTTGCATAGGTCGTGAAATTATTCCAGAACTTTACGACGCGAGTAAGAGTGAAACTGAAGTAGACTTAATACAAGCCCCACCTGTTTATGTTTACATTTTAAATGACCTGTTATAATAGGTCAAGACAGGCATTCCTAAAGTGTGTGCATCACACAATTATCCTGACCGGACGGTGCACTTTTACCATGTTTACATTTGAGATTATTTAATAATAATGAAACACAGACTATTTCAGTATAATAGTAAATATAATATTTAATCGAATAATGTTCATGTTTATATTTCACTTTATTCTTCACTTTTTATATTGTCCGTTTTTTTGCCCTTGAAAAATAAATGTTGTGTTTTGACTTAATCTGTACCTTTTTTACATTTAATATCGTCTCTGTACCTTGATAACTTGAAATAGAAAGGGCAAATGACCTCCCGCTATGTTAGAGCTCACATACAGTACTGTACAGTAATATTGATGTATCGAAACCGAACCGTTACCGTTGCCAGAAAAGCGCGATACAAACCGAACCGTGGGCTCACTGTACCGCTGCATCCCCAGTCGTTACTATTTAAGAACATTTATTTATTGCTTAAAATCTATTGAAAATACTGAAAAATATAACAAATATATATTATGTCTAGTTTATGTAAAGGTTATGTAAAGTACCTGGGAAAAGACAACACATCGTCGATAAATGAATAAAAACACATTTCGATTCAATTAACAATCATAAACATAAAAAATATTAATATGATAAGGATACAAAACAATACACCAGATCACTTTAGTCAAAATGTCTAAAGGAAAGCCACCATACAAACATTACCAGTAAACATTTTCAACCTTTAACAGCCGAGATGTGACCTAGAAACATGACTGCTACGGAAAAGATACCACTTGTTCTGAGGTGAAAGAGATGCCCTTAATATTATTTAAAGCGGTCAGCAAAAATGTGTGTTTCTTTGCACTGACGAGGAACAGCATGTCAGATTTGGCTCTTTACTGCCAAAACTGGTCATAAATCTTTAAGGTGCAGCGGAACCTCAGGAGTACCAGAGGCCGACTGCACGTTTCTTACCGGCTGTATTTGCTTTCTTCAATAAATTCAAAGTAGCCCCTTCCATGTTCATCTCGGCGCCTCTTTACACCCTTCTTATTCTTCTGTTCATCATTCTTGTCTTTGTCCGCATCCCCTTTGGAAATAAAACAATAAATCATAAGGAGGCGTACCTCCCTGCCGGACCCATCATGATGTAACATGATGGTCCACATAATTACTGGAGGATTTCTAGTTATTTTGGTTGTGCATGAACCGGTATTTTAAAAGAAAGGTGTATTTAACTATAAGTTCATATGTTTTAAATTCAGGAGCAATGCCTTACAGTGCAGTTTGCACACTGTAGTATAGGTACAGACATGAGGTTGTTGCCAAGACATCTGCAGACTTTGAGCTAAGTAACACACATTTTCAAATTCACATTGCATGCATCTTGAAGAAAGGTGTTACTGTGTGTGCAAATATTGAAGGCACATTTGGCGAGGGGCAAAACTCACAAGCACCTCTTTCCCTACGAGTGCACTTTGTGCTTGACAGAACAAAAATGATTATCAGGATTATGCAAACTGCAAAGGTCGCGCAAAAATCCATCATTTTGTTATAGCAATAGCCAAAAATACAATGCATAATGATCTATTTTCCTTTTTTTGCCAAAAACCATTAGGAAATTAAGTAAAGATCATGTTTCACCAAGATACTTTGTGAACTTCCTACTATACATATATCATTGTATATCAAATATATATGCATTGCTATAGACTGCATTTGGACAACTTTATTGTCAATATTTAGATTTAGATTTTTTTTTGCTCCCGGAAATTTTCAAATAGTTGTATCTCAACAAAATATTTTCCTATCCTAACACAGGGGTTCCCAAACTTTTCAGCTCACGACCCCCAAAATAACCGTGCCAGTGACTCGTGACCCCCACTATCAGTAGTGGTTAAAATATACAAATGTTGTGCACATTGGTCGATATAAACCATTGTTTCATTTCAACAAAAATAATATCCTAAGCATAAAGAGATCAAAAATGACCTACACGTTACGTGCACATGTCGGAAAGACATGACGCTTTTGATTAATCTGTCATAATCACCTTCGCAATCAAACAGATAGAAACTTGAAAGGCTGATGGCTTTTGAATGTGCATGTTTGTTTGTTTTTTAAATTTAACTATTAACAACTATTTTTTTTATCTTTTTATCTCATAGATAAAATATGTTATTTTACTTGGAAATCCTCTCGCGACCCGCCCTCAATCAATGGAAAGCTTATTTATTAACACTTATCACTGGTTTTGTGGTCTAGGGGTCACAAATATGGATGATAACTAACCTCTTATAGGAGTCCATAATAATTTAATAACAACATTAAAGGGTAATGGTTGCATTTCTAGGCTGGCAGGCCAAAAGATGCTAAGCTCAAACCCCTAACCCCACGTTGCCCCAAGGGGAAGAAAGCATCTATTAAACGAAGACAAAGAATAACAATGTCCTAACAGGAGGACCTCACTAGGCTTCTCCAGGGCAGAGAGAGTAAAACAAATGAACTGAGATCATTACACACAGACTCCATCTGGAGCTTTTGTCCTTCGTACCTCCAGCATCCCGTTACAGCTCAGCGATCCTCAGAGCCTACCGCTCAGCCAATGATGACCAGTGTACACTATTAAAGGTCATTCTCAGGATACTGTCCTATTAGTGGCTGAAAATTTCTGAATCGGTTTGCCATTGGATTTGAATCAGTAACTTATAAACTGAAAAGTAAATGTTTTATGCAAATCATGACAAAAAAAAAAATGAATCAGAAGATTCTCTTTTAAATATTGTAAAACATCCACACAAGCTACACGTTCTAATGCTGATCATAAATATAGTAGTAGATTGTAATTTGTAGCTAATAAATGTGGAAATATTATAGCAAATAATTAGAGGTACAAATAAACCCATAATAATAGACAATAAAAAAATTTAAATACATATACATTTATTAATTTATCATTGGTTAAATCTATTAAATGATGTGAGTTAAGTAGGCTAAGTTTAACATTGTGTTAACTGCATGAGTAGTAAGTCAAAGGAACACAAGTGGGACACAAATCCTGAACGCTCTCGGCTGTCAGAATAAATTATTCTGGCATCGCAGGCCAAATATATAAAATATGAATTGTACAAGCTTCATCACGTAATCTCACCCTCGCCAGGGCCCATGTCGAGTGCCACATCATCCTCATCAAATTTCTCCATCTCCTCGTCATCTTCTTTAAGCAGGACATCTTCATCTTCATCTGATTTATCCATCTCTACCCCGGCGTCCTCTTCCTCCTCCTCCTCCTCCATGTCATCATCCTGCTGCTCCTCAGACTCCGCGTTATCTCCATCCTCCTCTTCCTCCTCCTCCTCAGCCTCCATGCTCTCCCCAGCCAGATCTTCCTCGAGGTCTTCATCGCCCATGTACCCGAGGCCGCCTCCGTCCTCGTACTGTCCCTCGGAGCCGTTGGTGGACAGCGCCTCCTGATCCAGAGCGGCCTGCAGCCGCGCCATCAGCTCAGCCTTCAGTCCTTTATCGCACAGACTCCTCTTCTTCAGCTCGTCCTTCAGCTCGTTCACTTTCAGCTTCTTCACATTAAGCGAGCTCATCTTGCCGTCTCGATCCTTACTTTGTACCTCTCGACGTTACACCTCAAATGTATGAAATACGAGCAGGAAGAGCAGATTAAGAGGGGACTGTCCGGAGACGATCGATGTGGTCACTGACGGGTAGCAGTCGGAGCAGAACGGGGCCAGTTCAGCCTTATATAATCTACCGTAATACACATGATACGTGAGCAAATACCGTAAATATCGCAAAAACTAGGCTATTACGTACGCCTAAGAGAAATGATCAGCATTCAGGTATAGTCGCCGTTTTGTAATATTGAAAATTGTAAAAGTTAAATATATATATATATATATATCGGCCTATAGGCGAAAAATACAAAAAAAGTAAATATATACACTACCGTTCAAAAATTTGGGGTCAGTAATATATTGGTTAATGGTATAATGGTTTTTAAAGATGTTTCTTCTGCTCATCAAGGCTGCATTTATTAAATTAAATATCCAAGAAAAACTGTAATATTGTGAAATATTATTTCAATTTAAAATAACTGTGTGTACTCTGTGTGAATATATTTTAAAATGTAATTTATTCCTGTGATACAAAGCATCATTACTCGCGTCTTCATTGTCACGTGATCCGTTCAGAAATCATTCTAATATGCTGATTTATTATTATCAGTGTTGGAAACAGTTGAGCTGCTTAATATTTTTATTTTAGTATTCTTTGATCATTAAAATCTTTTTTTTTTTTTTAAAGCATTTTTTAAAATGGATAATAATGTTCAGAACTACTGTTACAGTAGTTTACTGTTTCACTACTGTTCAGAAGTTTACATTTTTATTCTTTCTTCTTTGAAAGAAATCAATACTTTTATTTACAAAGGCTCTATTAAATTAACAAAAAAGTCATAGCATAGATTTACAATTGTTGTTTTTTTACTTGTTATTCACCAAAGAATCCTGAGAAGAAAAAAATCACAGGTTCCAAAAATTATATTTGACTGCACAACTGTTTCCAACATTGACAATTCTAGTAATAATTCGGCATATAAGAATGATTTCTGAAAGGTCTGAAAGTGACATATTCAATTTATTTTAAATTGAAATGATATTTCACAATATTACAGATTTCTTATCTAATAAATGCAGCCCTAATGAGCATAAGAAACATATTTAAAAAACATTAAATATCTTGCTGACCCAAATATTTGAACGGTAGTGTGTATATAATAATAATTGGTAAAATAGTTGCATTGCAGTTTCTCCAATGACAAAAAAAGTGGCCAATTTTTTAAAGGTATAGCACATTTTTGTAATCAAATGTGATAAATTTTAATTTCCAAAAATCCAGTGTGAGTGACGTCCTCACTAATAAATAAGCACGAGACCAGTCAGTGTTCACGTTACCTAGCAACCAGTGTTTTGGACATGGCGGACAAGTACAACGCAGGTAACGATCTTACTTATACATTTCTACTCTTTCAAGCATACGATATACATAGAAGCATTTCTACTCTTACGTGTTGTTTGTAGCTCAGTTGTCATTATTACAACTGTTATGACCTAACGTAAACGGTTTGTGTATCGAATATATAAAGTTAGCTAGCTAATGCTGAGTAGCAAACTAACAGACAGCACTGCACAAGACTGCCCCTTGCTCGGAAAATAAAATAAAATAATGTTATTGAATACATAGGATAAAGAAGTAACTAAGCCTTCAAAAAGCATTGTTTTGTAAATGTTTCTGAAATACATCATTTCCTTTTGTCAGAAAGTCTAATAACTGAAACTCAGAAGAGGATAAGTAATGCCTTCGACGTGTTTGACCACGAATCCAACAAGACTGTTGATGTCAGGTAACTAACAGTTTTCCAATTCCAATAGCTGAGTTTAGTGTATTCATATTTATGTTTATGTTCTAGATACAGTGCTGGCCCGAATGGTTGTGGGACCCTAGGCAAGATAAATAAATGAAATAAATTGTAAATACAGTATTTAAACAATATTTAGCCTAATCAGATTTTAAAAAGGTTACAAGTACTGCAAAGCGTTAAAACATTGTGAAGAGGATTTCCAGTGAATGTGAATTTAATTATTTGCCTTCTCTACTTTCCTTTACCCAAGCCAGATGAGATTATGGTTTTACATCAGACTTTCATGATACACTGCCACTTAAAATAATTCCACGACAGTTTTCACTTTATCTTTGTCTTTTAAGGCATAGTTTACCCAAAAATGAAAATCCTGTTATGATTTATTCATCGTGTTATTCCACATCTGTGACAATAACAAGTGAAAATCGATGGTAACCAAAACTGTTCAGCTGCCAGCATTCTTCAAAATATCATCTTTTTTATTCCACATAAGAAATAAAGTCAGGTTTTGAATGACATGAGGGTGAGTAGCTTAAATGATGACAGAATTTTCATTTTTAAATAGCCAATCCCTTTACAACAGGTTTAAAAAAAAAAAAATACAAAGAGTGAATTTTTGTTTTAGAAATAGATACACTTCTAATACAAATAATTAATATATTTTAAAAATAAATTGTAGATAAACTAAATAAAATAAAACACAAATAATTGCTATAGGCTATTTATTTAATAAACACACACACACACACACACATATATATATATATATATATATATATATATATAAGGGTATAGATTGGAGATGACACAGAATCTTGAATTATATTAACTTTTTTTGTGATTCCATTCTGGTAAATAAAACTTTTAGCACTTTATAACTGAGAAATGTTGCTTTGGGTGTTCAAGGGTAAAGATTGCTTAGATCTTTACTTTGCGTGAATTCTTGGCTGCAAAATTATCAATCACCTCATCATATGATACAGTCTCACATATCAGTCCCTCCAGGATTTCGCATTTTTTTTTGCGTGTGTGTGATTTTTGCTATCAAAATGACTGATTTTGTGGTGGTAATTTCTGTAAATTTGTGATGAACAATACAGATTTTGTCGTGATATGGGCTCTGAATTTTGTACCATAAAGTATATCATAGCCTGCTTTTTGTCTTTATCAATTTGAGACTTCCTCATATTCATCCTCATATTTCCAAGCCATAAACGTCAGGGGCACTTGCAGGATATATTTAGATTTCATGTCAGATTTGTTTTTGCGCCGAATCATCACGACTTCTCCAAAATAAAATGTATAGATATACTCAAACAGTTCAAACTTATTTTAAACGTTAAACCTGCGCTGTCATAATACATGTGCGCCTGCATTTTATTCAGGGGAAACAAAATTTTTCATTTTCAAAATCATTTTCTAGTAAAGTAATGTAAAACTGCAAAGAACTGTAAAGGGTCTATTTTGTGCATTGACAATAACAACAAATTCAGTTAGATTATTATAATGTAATGCTTTCTGAGGTATTTTATATTCATTTTGCAGTTAAATGACAAATTATGCAGGATCACAAAAAAATGTGACATTTTGTTAAGTTTGCTTTGTATTCAGTGATCGCTGTGTCGTGTTTAATCGAGTGTGTGCATTATGGACGCATTAGAAATTTCACATGTGCACTCACATATATTATGGCGGTGTTCGCAGGGCCCCCAAAGTAAGGTGAGGCCCTAGGCGACCACGTGTATTGCCTGTTGGACTGCTGGCACTGTGTACATATGAGGGTGACATAAGTTTAAAACCTTTATTTTAAAAGGGAAATAGGCACCATTATCCGTTCACTTGGCTGTTTCCCATCAGAAGCTGATTTGCATGATATCATTGCTGAGGTTAGTGGTTTGTTTTACAATCGGTTCATTTGTAGGCTGTGAAAATAAGTAAGTATGATATGTGACTATGTGATGTTTCTACAGCTAGAAGAAGCAGAGCCCACTGGGTTTGTACGCTATGAGAAGTTTCTTCCAACTATGACTAAGATCCTTCTGGAGCGCAAGTAAGACTGAGAGTGATTAAGATCAATTGGATAAATTAAAATAATTTTTGCAAAATAACAAATAATTAGACATTCCTGCCAAAAGCGGTTGTTTTTAGTGTCTAAACGGTGTTGTATCTAATATGGCCATTTTGCTATTTGAAATATAAATGTTCTCATAAATTGCATTAATGTGATCACAGAGAATTCTGAGATATATATATATATATATATATATATATATTCTTGTGCATTTGTTGTTGTTTTTAAAAGCTGTAATAACTGAAATGAAGCTCAAACTAAATTAAAGTAAAGATTAGATCAAAAGACCTAATTAACTAATGAACTAATTAAATTAAATATGCTGAAGTACTAAAAATGTGTTTAATGTATTTGGAATATAAACACATTCAAATCAAATACAAAATATGTGTTTATTTAAAAATTAATATAGAATTCATATATTAAAAATGTGCAAAGACACATTAAACTACTAATACAAAAACGAAATAAAAATAAATACATACAAGTTAAATAAAAATATTAGAAATACTGTAGTTATATAATTATAAAATAAAAATGGTCATTGAGCATCTTGTCAGTTTCCAATTATACATCCGAAAACATGCATGGGACAATATAAGATATTCCCAAACAATGTGCTAATAATTCTTAAATAAAGTGTTTTAAGCTGTTAAACCTTGATTAATCACATTGTTGTTTTATTAAAAAAGCCAATGGTGACCCTTCTTACTGTGCTTTATTTTTATTGCAGGTTCCGTCCAATTACAGAAGACTTGCTCCTTCAGGCCTTTGAGGTGCCTAATGCTTTAAAGTGCCCCTATTATGTCAATTTAAAGGTTGCTAATATTGCTTCATGAGTCTTTTAAAACAGGTTTATATGTATGCAACGTCAAAAAAATGGTTAAAAATAGATTTAATTTAACCTCATTTCTAAATGATTCGTAAACGACTCGTGTGAAGCAGTTCGAAAGAATCAGTCTTTCTAAACCCCGCCTTCCCATGATCCCTCCCTGCTGTGATTGGTCAGATGGCGCAGTACTTTGTGATTGGTCTACCGCTACAGCGTGTGTTGGAAAATGAAACGTAACTGAATGACAGCGTGGATTCCACTTGGAAATTGTACTGTTTGAGGGCGGGTACGTTTTTCACGACGTAGAACGTTGGCGGACGCTATGGAAATATGTTACTTCGTGACGTGTGGCCGTAACAGAAAAAGATTTGAATTGCTGACGACTCGTTTAGGCGAATGTGAGCAGACTCTTTCTTTTGATAGACAAAAGCTTAATTCACTGCATACGTCACAACTCTGCAGATAGTTTATGTTTACATACAGCTACATGACACACTGCATTAACGATCATATTAGGGGTACTTTAACAACTAAATATTTTTGCTATTCTTTTTTTGTTGTTTGCATTTACCTTGAATGCACTACAGAGAAAGAAAACTTCAAAAACTTGGAAGTCAAGATTAAAACCTTGGCTTAATTAATGTAATGGTGATATATTTTTTTTAAAGGTGTTAGATCAGCAGAAAAAAGGACACTTGGAACCAGAGGAACTGACCAAATATTTAACACAAGAGGGTAACAACTGGAAATAGTGAATTTGTAATAATTTGTAATATTTTAAAATCGATGTGCAATGCTCATTTATGAGACCATTTAACAATACAAGGAATCAAAGACGTCAAATTCAGTAGTTTTTAATTTTTTCTTTCTTTTTATTTAAAGGAGAGCCCTTCACACAGGAAGAGATGGATGAAATGCTGTCTGCAGCTGTTGATCCTGATAAAAATGTCATTCTCTACAAGGACTTTGTGAGCATGATGACGTTTGATGACATCGTTCGATGATGACTGACAGCATGATTAGATTGAACAAATAAGTATTTGTATAACATCAGGATCAAGGTATCATTAACAAAATCATCTTGGTTGCCATAATAAATAATATACTGTTTATTTACTATTTAGTTTGACTCTTTATCCATGGTATCATTAATGGTGTTCATAATGCCCTAATGCTTAATAAATAGTTTGACAAAATAACACAGTGTGATATTTTACTTCATTCATAATCATTCAAATAGCTTTTAAAGTGGAAAATATGCGGAAGATTGAGAGGGTGTATCATAGACTGATTAATCATTCTCACTATTAATGTGGCAGGTTTTCTAAGGCCATGTGTGAGTCTGAGAGCCTCATTATAAAGTCAGTGTGTGGTGTCTATCTTCTGTCAGTTTCATTAGCACACTCTGATACCACGGGTTTGCGAAGGGGTGGCATATTCTTGCAGCTCATTTTTTCCTAATTAGCCTGTGCCCCATTAGTGCGTCTGTGCGGGGGAGAGACCAGGAACAGAACTGCCCCCCTGTGAACTGACCAGAGAAGCACATTAATTGTGATGGAAGAATCCAATCATAAAAGTTGCATACAAATTGTGGCATAGCAAATTATGATCTAACATTTCATGAAATTATGTTTTTTAAAAATGAACTGATTAGAAAAACCCTAATTTTATTACACTTGGTATTTATAGTTAAAAATGTGTAAAACATCCCGTTTTAATTCTGAAAGTGCAAGGTGTAGAAAGTAACTGGTAATTTGTATAGTATACAAAAATAGTAGTTTTTTAAAAAGTGGCCCAAGCCAGTTAAATGTGAGGTCAGCATGAAACATTAGCATATTTCCCGCCCACTTGATGGTCTTTTCACGTTGGTCTGAATGAAAATGCAAATTCATTCTTTACCACTAGGTGTCGCTTTTGGGGTGTTAAAACTCACAAACACTGCTTTAAATGAAATCGACCAATCACTGGAGGGGTTTGGAAAAATAAATCCTTTGGGAGTTGCTGAACAAGCAAGGTAAAAAATAAATGCATGTTATTAGAAAATGAAAGTGTTTTTTGACCTTGCATGCATGCCAACCCGTTGTTAGAGACTCTCAAAGCTAAAATATGAATTGATATGAACAATATTGTGTGCAATACAATAACCATCTCAGCCTTTCCTGTATGTGTAAGATTTGTTTATGTATCATAAAGTAAAGGTGAAGATTGTTGTCTAAAAAAGATAAATGGACAGTTATTCTGAGCAGTACTGAGTTTCCTATTTGTTTATCCTAAGATTATATAGGTCTGTGTATCTTTTCTTAAATATGACTGATAAAGTGCTGTTTCATTTTTATTAAAAACTGATGGTCATTTACTTATTTCTTTCTGTTAGAGACTGTCATGTGAAGCATTAGGTTGTATTTAGAGTGTTTATTTGAGATGTGTGAGCAGTAGGTGGCGCTGCTTGCCTATGCTTATAAAATGTCCCTTCAAGTTCTTGCTGAACTAACTAACAATACAACCAAAACAATACTGGCTATTTATTTCCATGCCAATTCCAACAGCATTTGGTCAAATTAGAAATATTGCCATAGCCTTTATTGCATAATGACTTTATGTTTGTTGATGGTTCATAATTAGGGTATACTTAACTGATTCAAATGACATGTTTGTAAGCATTTAAAGATTTTTGAACATTTTACCTGGCACACTTTAGAATGTTTTAATAATAAAAATAAAACTTAATTTTAAATAGTTGTTTCATAGTTTTTTTTTTTTTTTATATTGCTATTATTATGGTCCATTCACTGGCCTTTTAAACCCTCGAACTACCATTGCAGGGTGCGAATTATGGGGTATGGTGGTCGTAATAAAAAAAATTAAAAAAAAGCATATTCACATTTATATAGCTAGGCTAGTTTAGATTCGTTTTAAAACAACTTAACCACATAATAATAGTTAGATTATTCTTGTTTGTCGTTATTATTTACTATATATTTGCACATATTAATACAAATAAATGGCTACATAAATATATAAATTGATATATGGTTGATATTTACTATAACAACACTGATAGAATTTCCGAAAGTCATTCAACAATAATATCTAAATTGACTGAAATAATGGAAACTTGCTTTCAAGTCGGTTGTTGTAGTTTGATTTAGCGTGTGGACAACTGTACACTCCTACATGTCAATCAGTAGATCTCGGACATGCTATTCGTTGAGAGGCGCGGAGGAGGCGTGGCCAATCTACCCAGAGACAGATGTGTGCGCTCCTCTGGAGTGAGAGCAGCGCAGAGATCAGTCCTCCAACTGCCTGATCTACTGTCAGCCTGTGCTTCACACAAGTCCATATGCATGGGACAATGCGCCCGTGCTGGGATGCTGTGAAATCTAAAGCACTGCACAT
The DNA here is from genome assembly GCA_034779775.1 of Enteromius afrohamiltoni. Lineage (NCBI taxonomy): Eukaryota > Metazoa > Chordata > Actinopteri > Cypriniformes > Cyprinidae > Enteromius > Enteromius afrohamiltoni. The sequence goes on from JAUYWG010000053.1 coordinate 3,109,283, forward strand.
GGATTCAGCATATCAGAGAACATAAGAAAGAACGGGATAATCCACTGCTGGACATTGCAGACTGGACCATCTGTTATTCATATTCCACTTTGGATGATGGATAGATTTCTGCATGGTGCTAGTCGCTGAGACTGGACTTCAGAAGGGCTACTGAACTGACCAGAGATTGATTTTTGGATCTTTTGGTTGCGGATGTAACAGGGAGCACAGTTATTTCAACAGTCCCTCTGTATCAGGCTCTATCATGACCTCTCTAACAGGGAATAAAGACAGATCTGGGACAAGGAGTAGAAAATATGGGGTAAGATTTATTAAATGTATATTTATTATGGCAATTATATATAAAGGTATTACATATTCAGGACAATTAATTATCTGTAAGTGATGAAAAACAAAAATTGCAAATTAATAAACCACTTTGCACACTTTGTTCACATTTACCATATCTTTAACCCAGACATTAATGTTTCAATCACTGCTTTTCTTCCTGAACTATCTTTTTTTTCTGCAGATGACAGATTCATCCCCTACGAAGTCCGCATCATTCTCTCCTGAATCCTGGTACCGAAAGGCTTATGAGGAGTCCCGGAGCGCGAGTCGCCCGGTCCCTGAAGGCGCGGGCTCCATGCCTGGCTCCTCTGGAACCCCTTCCCCCGGATCAGGAATATCCTCTCCGGGCTCTTTCTCCGGCTCACCTGTTACGATTTCTCCTGGAATCAGCACCGGTTCGCCCGGTTCCTTAGGCGGATCTCCTGGTTTCGGCACTGGTTCTCCAGCCTCGGGTAGCGGGAGCTCACCTGGTTCAGATCGGGGTATCTGGTGCGAGAACTGCAACGCTCGTCTGGTGGAGCTGAAGAGGCAGGCATTAAAACTACTAATTCCCGGACCCTACTCTAGCAAGGTAGGCTGATAGATACTAAGTAGCATAAGCATATTCTGAAATCAGTTTTTGACATTGTAATGCGTCATGCAGATACAAATGACATCGGATATCCATGCTGAGGTGTGATATATAAACTCCGGCGTTGCAGTACGTAAATGAATCTTGGAGTAGCTAACCAAGAAATGCACAATGTGAAACTAGAATTAGATTTTCTCGTGCACTGCTATTTAGTCTATTGATTAATTCCCTTCTATCACAGTATGATTGTTCTCACTTTTCGCTAGCAAAAGAAAATCGCAATTTACAAAATAAAGAATAAAATGGATAAGGAATAAAAATGACAATTTTGCATTGAACTGTTTGAAAACACAAAAGTGTTGCACTGCACATGAGGGGCGGAGTGCTGAACCTAAGGCACTGCAGCGTGCTGCAGATCTATCGCTATTATTCCAGTGCGCTTCCAGGAGTCTGAGATCATGATCTAAGTGGCCAAAGGGGGTGAAATGAACTGCTGACTAACAGCCTTTTGCTTTGGTTTAAGAAGAGAACAAAGTAGAAGAGACTGTGTAAAGAAACACGTCACGCCATGATGTGGCTTTGGTGGCGAGCACGAGCGCTCAGAGAAGCGCATTTATGATTAGTTATCCCTCATGATTAGTTATTCGGTTTTGGCTTGGGATACCTGGTAGTACAGAACTTGGTGCAAATTCCAAAAGAGAACAAATCATAAGCACAAAGTATATATGTATATATATATATATATATATAGGTAAATATGCAGCGCGTAATTGGATGCATGTGTGCGTAAATATCAAGTTTCGCCTTGTGCTCGTTTCATTTTCAGCGTCTAATAGCGGGGGCTGTGTATAAGCAGACAAGGCAGTATGATTTACAACTAAAAATAAATGTTTTTTACGGATAAACCCTACATTTTTATATTATTGATCATTGGTTTTGTTTGCGCCCCATGGAAACATAAGCACAGTTTGTCTAATACAATAAATATCCATCAAGAAGAACAGGGGGCGCTGTGCTTTCACAAACAATATGATATGGAGATTCATTGTCAGTACAGTATTTTATACCATGCTATAATTTCTATGCAATGCTATATATATATATATATATAGCTCCTCTGCTTGTGTTAAGCTATGAACTATAATGTGAGCACAGCTTTCAATAAAGGAACACAAACATATGGCATCTATTATGTTCTTCATTTCAATAATTGCACCGTTTACCCTTTCAAAAAAAAAAAAAAAAAAGTAGTAAAAAGATTGGCCCTCAGTAGTCCAAAACATCACATCTGCATTTAGATCTTCATATGATGTCTTGTGTCTAAGCTGATATCATAAACCTATGCGTGTGTGTGTATTAATTTAATTATTATTACTAAAAGTTGCACTTTGCTGCTTTTGAAGAGCTCCATTGATCTGGTGTGTCCGTGGCTCGTGTTTCAGACCTGCTGTGGTCTCCAGATTTTATGGCCAGTTCTGCCAGCTGCAAGTGACCTGGAGGTGCCCATTAAAATGAGCTGGAGGAGGAGGGGCTGATGGGAAGGAGAGGGGATCACTGGAGAGCAGGGTGGCCATGAGAGCACTCTTTTAGCCGGAGGTGATTTTAAAAGAGACGTTACTGAGTGTTTGGGCTTTTCTCTGCAGGATCTTCACCCACATGGTGATTAGTGAGCAGTGTTGTGACGTGAACTGAAGGGAAAAAGCCTCATTCTGATATGCGATCCATGTGGAGATCTTGCAGCACGCTGCGTTCCATTGCACTCTGGATGTAAAATTTCCTTCTGGAAAGTGCAATAGAGTAGAAGGGAAGTGATGAGCATGTCTGAAACAATGAACAACGTATGAAATTAAAAGTACATTGTTTGATGCTGAAAACCATTTAGGAAATATTTGCAGAGTCAAGTGTCTAACACATGGCATAAATGATGCTCTGTTGATGATCGTATACATGGAGAATAAGTGTTAGCATCACTCTTAAAAATAAAAGTGGCACCCATAAAGAACCTTTAAAATCCATGGAAACTTTCCATTGCACACAAAATAAAGTAGGGGGTGATACCATAGAAGAACCATTTTGGCTTCCCCAAAGAACTTTCAACCATAGATGCCAATAAACTACCTTTATTTTTAAGATTGAAGGTTCTTTATTATGGAAAAAGATCCTTCAGATTATTTAAATCTTCTTTCCCTTAAAACATGGTTCTTTTAAAAACGGTTCACTGAAAGGTTCTTTTGGAACAAAAAATTATTGTTCGGTTGCCATTTAAAGTAGGAATATCCCACATCCAACTGTGAATGGAATGCAGAATACTGGAACAGCAGTAGCTTATATAGCTCACCGAACTTGTGCTGTGGGACTTGCTGCGTTGTGAACGTCCCCTGGGGTTCGTCTTTAGATTACACCCGCTGAACAGAAGCATGTTAATTTCAATCCCATGCACACACAGCTCCCATTTCCAACAGAGCACTGTTGCCACGGCAGCAACACGTTATGGGCGTGAGCTTCATACATATTTCACGTTTAATGCTCCTTTTATGCCTCTCAGGTGAGCAAGGCATTATCATATAAAGAGGTCGCTTTTTCACTACAGACTGATAGGAGTAAACGGGAAGGGGTTGCTGACGTCGGCTCAATTTCTACTGTAAATGGCACTCCCTCCTGTCCAGTGGCAGGCTTTGTCTCGACGCCAGGGTGTAATGGTGTCACTAGGGCAGATATACAGCTCAGCGATGGGAGAACTGAACATGCATGTCTCTGTAGGATTTGGTGTGCTCGTTTGGGGAGCACAGATTACTTCTTGTTGGAAAAGACTGAATAATGTATTATGGGTTTATAGACTGTGACCTGATAGCTGCTTACAACAATAGAGGATTGTTGACAGTCAATGGAAGTCAAAGCTGTTTTTAGGTTGAAACTGTTTTTTCACAATTACAACAACATGGGCCAGTGCTTTATGAACCATTCATTTCTGGCTTTTAGAGCTGAAGGTCTCACAGCAAGTAATGGTTAGTCTGAAATACCTGCTCTTTTCATGGATGTTAAATTTTGAAAGGTTACATTTTTATGCAAAGGAAAAGGTTTGCTGCTGTTTTACAGCTTGTTGCAGGAAACAAACGGGGTCTTGCTTCTTTTGAACAAGTATCCCAGCAGGCCATCAATGTTATAATTTGTTGATATTGGGTTTAATACATAGAATATGATGACTTGTTATTTTGTTGGTTTTAAGATGTGGTATTATTTAAATGAAATCAAGTATCTGCTAAACATCCGACAAATGTCCACACAATTTATAACGTCAGTAGATAATGATATTTTGTTGGTTTTCAATCAGGGTAGCATCCAAAGTCTTTCAAACATGTCATGCCAACATCATATTGACATCAGTTATTGACATTGAGTCACAAGGTGTGGTAATCAAAACTCAATGTCTGATAAAAGTTGAGATTAACATCCATAATGTCAAATTCAAGTTGTGGTATTAAGTGCATAAAATGTAATGCTTGTCCTAAGCTGTAGGTATAACAATAACGTTAAGTTTTGACATAGCTCAATATGAATTTTCAACCAAAAATTGTCAAATGTTAGTTGCTTGATGGCATGAAAACATTAGATTTTGAAGTTAAATCCATTTTCTTTTTCAAACTAAATTTAATGCCTACCCAACATTGGAGCTCGACATCAACCTGTGGGTCTGCAACACACTTTCTTTCAAACCAAAATGTGACATTTTTCCCGTCTTTGACATCAAGTGCAGGATGGATCTTTGACTTTAAACCGACTGTCCTGCAAAGTTCAGCTCCAACTTTAATCAAACACACATGCCTTTAATTTTCAAGCGATCCTAAAAAACATAATTAGTTGCTTCAGGTGTGTTTGATTAGAGTTGGAGCTAAACTTTGCAGGACAGTCGATCGCCAGGAGCAGGGTTGTGCACCACTGCTTTAAAGACTTTAGCAAATTAATTCACTTACAATGAGAGCAGTCAGTAACATTATATTTTAATTGCATGCTTGGTAAATCTTGATAAATCTAAGCACAGTTTGAGATACTGTGATTTTCCAGAACTCCAGATATAACTTTTTTTCCTTTTCAGAATGAAATATTTTAAAATCTACTTCATCTTTTCCGTTTGAGACATAACTGAAATATTAAAGAGCTATTTATCGGTATGCCTGATGTTGAATGTCAGAAGATGTTGGAATATTACTGAGATTTTTGTGTGTATGCGTAATACAACACTTCCTTCGGATAACAATTACATCAGTATGATGCCGAACAGCATCCATGACCCATAACATTAGTTTTACATTGCCAAATTCAGCAGATGCAGCACTGTAGGTTTTGCGGAGTGGGTGGTTTGTTTTTTAGTGGAACTCAAAACTGTATTTCAATAGTCCAGTCAGACTGCTGCTCTACCCCGTAATCACTGACAGCACGTCCTACAAAAGCATGAAGGCCTGTAATCCTCCCCAGAACCAAGTCAGAGAAAACACCAGGATCTCCCCCTTCAACATGAGCAATCGATCCCACAGGGATTAGCTGGACCGAGCCGGATCGAAGTTCTCTATGATCAAAGCAGAACTGCCTTGAAGGAGGATACCGCCTGGTTCTGTAAAGCTGTGATTCTTAGGCAGTGATCAGCAGTGCTGGTTCACATTATTCACCCGTGGCTTTATCATTGTGTGGAAATAGAGTTAAAGATTTTGACAGACTTCTGAAATACATCTCTGGAGACTGGATGGTGTAATGTGTTGAATGTGTAGGTTTCAGCCTACAACTGCAGTCCTGAGTATGGATTTTGTGCTCACAAGGAAAGTATCTCAAGCATGCACACGGTTTTCTCAACTGTTACCCAGTAAAACTCATTAGATACCTTTGAAGATTTTGCAATGTAAGTGTTAACTTGCCACAAAAATTGCTGCATTGTTTTTTCATTGCGTCCAACTGAATGCATTTTGCATTCATTTGTGTAGTGGCCTTTTAAACAAATTAATTGCCACTTTATTTTTTTATGCTTTCTGGATGTGGTTATTTACTATGACATTTTTAACTAAATGCCATAGCAAGTCCTCTGTGCTCAGCTGATTTATAAAGTATGATAGAAAGTTTCGATATGAGCACAAAACTATTTCTAGGACATACAGGGCAGGGTTTGTGAACTCCTGGAGATTAATTAGGGAACTGCAGGGTGTTATAATTAATTATAAATAATGTATTAAATCATTAAAAAGTAAAATTTGAAAACAAAATTAATTTAAAACACAAGGTAAAGTGCCTATAAAATATTAAATACCTGTTTTTACAGAATTATTCTATGTATAGAATACTATAAGACTGTAATTTTTGTTGCGCCTACAGGGTTTATGAACACATGCGCTCAACCTCATTTGTAAACGGTAGTGGTAAACCATATCTCTCATTAGCAGTGCTAGTCAGCATGAACTCCACTTTACCCTTGTTGTCACACACCGCTGTGATCTCTCATGCAGTCACTGGTTTTACACACATGTGGAGAGGGCCATTCGTTCTGCTTTTAACCTGAGAACAGGCCTCTGCCCCCCTACTGACCAACTCATTTTTTTAATTGCCCCACCACACAACAACAGGGCTGTTTCCTCCATGAAGGCAGTTGATGTTGCCTGAGACCTCTGCTTTGAAGCTTTGAAGCAACCCTCCATCCTGGGCTCACAAAAAGACTGGAAAAGACTAAAACCCTCATAAAAAAACTTACACCATGCATGCAGCTTTTAACAGGTACCTTGCGTATTCGGGGGGGTTCATGTGTAATCAGCTGAATGAATTTACATAGATGATGAGATAGAGGGGTTAGACGGAGGGGCTCCATCATTTGGTTGAGTTCAAGGGAAACACACACCTTTTGACAGAAAGAGATGGGGAAAGAAAACAGATGGAGTCATTCATTCTAAAATGCCATGTTTTACGAGAGGTTTAAGTGCATTCCTCTGCAAAATCAACAAGGTTAAGAGGATGAGTGAGACCGGTGTAGCACAGCCCCAGAGAAAAGCTGGGTTAATTATGCTATGAATGACGAGGGCACTGTAAAGGTCAGGAGGACAGGAAGAGACAACCGAAGATGTTAGATCAGAAGAGATTCACATTTTACTGGAGCTTTCTTTTGTTTCTGGCATTCCAGCTGATCTGATTGTGACCAGTTAGATTATGGGTTTTGTCTCATAGAAAACAGATAAAAATCTTATACAATATATAATTGTTGTACCCCATCATTCCACTTATTAATCTCAGATATTGTGAACTGTCACTTTAAATGAGGGAAGTGATATCCACAGAAGTAAGTCATGTTTAAAAGGTGGTAAGTTAATTTAACTTTAATAGTTGGTTGATGTTTTTTTATAGATTCAACTTAATAACTTGGATTTTTCATGGCCTTGTTTGACTAACGTTCCCTTTAAAAGCATCTGATTATCCGAGGCTGGATCTAAAATACATTTTGCAAGGAAATTGTAAGAGAATTAATTATATTCACACTATTTTTCTTTGCCCTTAATAGTTTTTGACATGTAGAGAGGTTAGTGGAAGTTTAAGGTGATATTAGGTTTCGCTGGAGGTCACAGATGCAGTAGAGGAACAGAGTGACTCGTTATTATGAATAAAGAACTGAATTAACCTCCAGATGAGCTGTAGCACGTGTCCAAATTATGATGTAGCGCAGCGCTTTGTGTGATGTCAGGACAATGTCACCTTGCCCATTCCATCTCTATAGTATGCACCAGTGGACCAGTACCTGCCAACACACACAGACAGGTTCAACACACACACACATATCTTTCCTTGTGAAAAAACGTAAAACGTTATAATTTTATATGATTTAATATAGATATAATAGTGTCTGATTGGCTATATTTACCATGGTTGAATAGAGAAAGACAGAGAGAGTGGTGAGATAAACAGATGAGGTGAGTCTTCATTGGTGGTTTGTTTTACTACAACAGTAGGCAGCAAAAATTTGCCTTTTTAAATGTTTAGGATTACACTAGAATATATATACCTCGGCTAATAGATTTTGACTAAAAGCCACTAAACTCTAGTTTTTAATTCCAATTACTCATCAGTAATTTCCATTAAGTTACATCATGATGGCAGGCCGCTTTTAAGACCTGCCATACATCATTCTTGTCCTCTTTCCCTCATTTTCTCAGTATATCTAGCTTTTTTCTGGTTCTCTGTGTTGCCCTGTCCTATCTTTTCTCCTCTCAGGTTGAAGTAATTAGTTGCATGGTTTCTGAGCAGCACTACAGAGCACAAGTAACCTTGAGCTGAGGGGAATGTGAGGGAAACAAGAGTGAGAACAGAGGCAGAGAACACTCTCAAACCCGAAGATTTGGGTCTGGGGTCTCAGAAGATGGATTACCTGCACAGCACAGAGCAATTTATCAATGTCAGAGAGCCAGAGAGAGGGAAATGGGGATGAGGAAAGAGTGAATGGAAGCAGAAAAATGGCTCATGGGAGGTCTGGCTCGATTTGAACCTAGATTCTTGAAATATTACTGCACATACTTTCCAAATACACGAAAACATCATTTAGTCACAGCACTACTAGGCTGCACTATTACTCAATGACAGTTTTCTATTGCGTTTTATAGGCCTGCTATATTGTGCCATACTTTGCTAAACCTTCGCAGTCACAATTTTGAACTCTGAAAGCCCAAATCTGCAGTTAATAATGGTTTTCTGTGTGCCAGCTTGGGTAAATTCAATTCAGTTTGTTAGAATTGTCCAAATAGGCTGCTGTTTCCTATGACGTAAATTGAAATTGGATTTCAGTTTCCTTCATTAAACTCCCAGAAACTCAACTCTTAGTCAGAATTTTATCTATCTATCTATCTATCTATCTATCTATCTATCTATCTATCTATCTATCTATCTATCTATCTATCTATCT
>JAUYWG010000053.1:3118219-3154158 GCA_034779775.1 Enteromius afrohamiltoni
CTATCTATCTATCTATCTATCTATCTATCTATCTATCTATCTATCTATCTATCTATCTATCTATCTATCTATCATTTCCCCCCCCCATGTTTTTGATGAATATATGAACACAAGAAAAATAGTCTTAGAATAACAAATCTTTTTTGGGGAGAGCTACCTGTTTAAATAAGAATTGGAATGTAGATTAAATGAAAGACAAGGCTATTTGGTATTACAATGGTTAACTGAAATAGTTTTCTGGTTTATTTTTGTGTCATAGCTGAGCGATCAAAGAATGACCCAATGGCAGCTTCTGTCCTTTACTCCTGAAATACCGGCCTCTGTTGTGTTTATCTAAAGTATTGCTGTGTTATTTTAAGGTGGCATAGCCTCTGACTTCCCAAGTCAGCGCTGACAGCCGTAGGCTGAGGAGAAGGGCCACATATTTGTGTGTATCATTGTGTGTGTGTGTGTGTGTGTGTGTGTGTTTGTTAGGAAACGGCTCATGTGTGAGTGCTCTGCATGCCAGTTTGTAATTTTAAACTGAATATGAAGAAAACAACGCCCACAGGCATAGAAATAGCGTAAGCCCTTGATGACAACACAAAGACTATGTGATTGAGTGTTTTGTGTTCATTTGGCAAATGCATGTAAATTCAATCACTCCTGAGAGAGGCAAATAACTGTCAGTGATTTTCCACTATCCATATTTAAAAACAGCAACAAATCCAAAATTTATGACCAATGAATGCCACCCCATATTATTTTGCATGATTATTTAGTACATAATATTTGAAAGTTTTTATAATCAATAAAACATAAATAAAACCATAATTTTGTCTACTTCTAAAATTTTTTTTAGTTCTCATGTATTTAATAATATTAACATAATTTCATAAAAAATAATATAATTGTATATATTATTTATTGTTATTATTATTATTTTTTTATTTATAAATTTGTTATATTTTTTTTGTTATATCTAGCATTTCATAATCCAATCAAATTTTGTTTAGTTTTTCCACTGATTATTCTGTTCCATATTATGGAAGTTAATTTACATTATCATATAATATTTCATATATATCATAAATCATAAATACCATTCCATGCTTGCTTTATTATTCATCTTTTAATTTGCATGTCAAATGGTGATAAGGGAAGGTGGGCAATGTCTCTACATGTAATATGCTATATTTAGTATCCATACTATGATGTTGATTGTAAACTGATGCAAAAAATCCCATTTGAAAAAAGCCCATCACCATAGCAACATGGCATATTAATTAAGATTGGAGTTTTCTTTCCATCTGTAAAGTATTGCTGTCTCCTGGTTTCTCTGTACGGGTTGACTATTTACCAGCTGGTTTACCAAACTGCATAAGCTCCGCTCCAGCAGAGTATATTGTAGTGCTGCTGGTCAGGGTCAGAATCCTACAGTGGATGAGGCGGTTTGTGTTAAATAAGCATCAATTTGAGTGGTTGAGACTCAGTGTGGGTTGTGTATTAAACCGTGTGTTATCTCTAACACTGCAGCTTGTCAGGTGTAGAGTCATCAGAGAGAAAGACAGAGGAAAATCTCTCGAGCAGTGATATTCCTGCCTGTGTTTACACAGAAAGGCAGCCGGGCTACGCAGACCACAGATCATTTCAAAACCTTGTAATAAAATACAGCTCAATAGCTGGGTCAATTGAAATCCACTGATCAGTAAAGGCAATAGAAAATTAAATAAATAACTTGCTTTGTGGGGTGATGTTTGATGTGTATCCTCTGCTTATGCTTATAGTCTATTGTGTGCTTGGTAGAACTACAGGCCAATTAAAACGTGTTATAGAAATAACCCATAGAGCTCTGTTGATCTAGTATGTGCAGGAGAGCAGTGGTTGTTATATGTTAAACCAGGGGACTGTGTGAATACTAACACTGTCGGATTTCAGACCGTGACTCCCAGGGGTTAATTTGCAGGGTCCGTTTATCATAAATAGCCTGTGTATTCTTCAGTGATTGTGATTGTATGGAGGAATGAATAACACGTCCTCCCTGCTGATCTCTCAGTGGGTGTGTGCTTAGAGTCCTAATGAAACCCCACAATCTGTCCAATCAATCAAGGAGGTGACAGACAGACAAGCTCCGCCCCCCTCTTTCGCTTCCCTCTCTGTGTCCTCCATCTCTCTCTCTCTGTGTTAAAGTCACTTACTAAAACCAGCCAAAAAAAGAAAAGAAAAAGAGTCTAGCATGGATGGCTTTATCTTATAGTGCCGTCCATCTGTTGAAAGAAAATATAGTAAATAAATGTCGGTGAAATTTTTGTTTTTGAAAGTGCTCTCAAAGGCCATTTAATTTTATAAAAAATACAGTCTATTCAGTAATATTTTAAAACAGTCTTACAATTTAAAATAACAGTTGAACATATATTTCAAAAATATATATTTAATTTATTTCTGTGTTGGTAAAGCTGACTTTTTTTTAACATCATTACATCATTAACATCAGAAATTATTATAATATGATGATTTGCCGCTTAAGAAATATCAATGAATATAACTATCAATGTTGAAAACAGGTGTGCTGCTTAATATCTGTCTATATGTCTACTAAAGTTAGTATGTAGATTTTAAGTGTTCCTATTATGGATTTTTGAAAATGATCTTTTATAAATTGTGTAACACAGCTCTAACTTATCTGTCAAAAGAAAGTGTCGACTCTGAATCATTGAAATGAGTCATTTTTAAAACAAGTCCCTAGCCGTATTATAAAAAAAAACTGAAAGTGTTTTTGACTTTGCATGAACGTCAACCTGTTATTTGGGACTCCCAAAAACCAAAATATGAACCTTACATAACCCATAATAGGGGCACTTTAATAAATCACCGCTTCTAGTATAAGTAAATATAAAGCAACCAGTATAAATTTCAAGTGATGAATAAATTTGGAGATTTCCAGCATTCGTTTACAATAGCCTCATTAAGTCACAGCGTAAAGAAGCAGCGTGTTAGTGGTTGGTGCTATAAATAATGCCTAATTAGCTACAACATGCAACTGTACAGAATTGCATGCGCAAATTGATTCTGGCCATGCTATTACAGACAGAAAAAGAGAGGTGAGTTTGTGTTTAGAATTGGTGTGTTGTGCTGTGTTTCCCATCCAGAATCTTCCCTACCTGCTCACCCTGACCTTGCTGTTTGTCCTGGGCTCAGTGCTGCATTTGCCGTAAAAACACAGATGCATTTAAAAGCTCTCAAGAGTAATTAATCTCTATAGCTGTTGTGTCATTTTATGTCGCACATGTTTCTCATTTCTAAATGGAGGTTGTTAATCATGCCAGGTGTCTGTTTGGCGCTCTCACCCCATCAATGAGAACACTAGAGAAGAGATGATTGACCGTTAACAGTGTCTAGTGAAAACACATTCATCACTGAGCTCTTATTGACCCTTTCTACCCAATGCAAAAAAAGAAGGGATCGACAGGCTAGATTATGTCCTCTCCCAAACACTCCAGTGCTGATCCTTGTGTCAGTAAGTGATATTGTCTAAATCACTCATCTCTGCCCTGACATTGACCCCTGGCCTGCACAAACAAACACGCGTCTTTGGCCTATTTGTAGAGGCATGTTTTCATCAGAGGTTGCCCTGCCGCATCAATCCAGTCGGGTCAGTGGCTATAAATGAACATCTTCACTGGGAAGTGCAGCACTCAGCTGAGATTCATTAATCTATTACTGCAAATTGTGTTAGCAAAGACGAGTCTGTCTCTTTTCAATCATGGCTGAGTGAAACAACTAGAGGAGGGTTTGTCGTTGTTGAGATTCGGTTGAGATTATCTGTGTGTTGGTTAATTGATGCGAATTTTTGATGATCTGTGGATGAAGACCTTTTTTCTTGGTTTATCCAATTATCTTTAAATTGACTTCAGGCAAATTTACTGCCGTGACACTAAATGTGACCCCTCCGAGGCTCAGCGGGACACAGAGTTCAACCAAATACAAAACCGCCTCAAAAACTTGTGGGTCTGTTGTTTATTTGCAGTCTGGTTGAACGACATGTCTGAGACTTGAGTGTTTGTAGTCTGTTGCTTGTATCTATGAGAGCACTCATTATCGCTATTGGTTAAAAAAGTTTTGCATTTGATTGGTATATCCTTATTCCAAGACTCCAAACTCCAAATGCTGGCCAAATATAACTTTAATTTTGCCATTTTTTTCCCTTGTTTATCTTGCTTGTCCCTGTGTTTTTGGCAAGTGGAGACGTGTAGCTGGAATGATGTGAGGCTAATACAGAAAGAGATTTCCTTTCTGTAAAGCTTTTCTATCCTGACTGTGAAGCACTTAATGTCTTTTCTGTAAATATGTCTCATTGGTAAGTTGCTTTCGATAAAAGCATCCTAAAAAGGAGTAAACACAACTGTAAATATGGTATCAAAGTATGAATGAATATGAAATAAAATATGAAATCATTTTTATCTTGCACTTGTTTGTGTGACATTTTTCAAAATGTAGATACAGTAAATGGTACATATTCATTATTTTTAAATGATTATTTTTATGTTTTTTAATGAAATATTCTATCACTGATTACTTCATATTAATAGGATCCATCAGATCAAACTGTAACTTTCTTTGTTTTTGAACGATTAGTCGAGCATAAAAAATTGCTAAAAATTTGATTTGCTAAAAATAACTGGTTTAAAGGAACTATGTGAATCATTTCACACTGGTTGCACTATAATTGCATGTACACCCAGTAAGGATAACCTAATAGAAGACATTATGTGGATATCTGCATAAAATAAAAAGTGGTAGATTCAGTTATGTGCTTGCGTTATGTTTCATGCACCACCTCTGAAATCCAATGCAAGAAACACTGGAATAGAACGGTTTTAGGATGGGCTTTATGAAGAATCAGTATAAAGATCGTTCAAATGAAGATTGCAATTATTAATAATTTATTTTCCCTTTTTAATCAGATCTAATGTGTTTAATGGTATCCAGTATATGCATTTTTCATTGTAAGCACACTGAACACTTATTACTGAACCAAACTGATCTGTGATTGTAATACTGGAGCTCCACTAGAGGCAAGTGTGTATTCCATAGTGTGCACTGATCTCATATACTGCACTGGTGCACCCTCAATGTGCAGCCAGCTGGAACTTATTACAGGACGATAAAAGCAGAACTCTATGACTAGCTCCATTTCCTGTGTCAGATCCCTGGGCTGCTGCAAGCTCTAATTTCCTATTCATCCCTCCTCTGAGGGGTGCAGGGCCAAAAAGAGCTGCTGGCCAAGCGTGGATTTATGGCAGTTTTCTGGCAATGAGATGCAGGTAGATAGCGTTTGGTGGAAAGGAGACCTAAGCGATTGTGATCTCAGTTTTTCCCTCTCTCGATTTATCTCTCGCTCCTAATCTGGATTTTGAAAGCAAACAAACATCAGGGGTGCCGATGTGGATTTGGTTTGAAACGCATCGCTTTTTTACGGCTTCTAAATCGGTGTCTTGTACGAGAGCGGAAAATTTACCTGATGCCGAGAAACATCTGCAGCCTGTCCCATCTCATTATAGGATCTTTGGGGTTTTTACTCTCGTGTAGCGTATAAATGACACGCAATTTCTCTTCTCACAGGATGCACGCTCAGCAATCACTGGTATGGATCTACATGTCAAGACTTCAAATGAGGCATGTGCTGTGTCCTCATGCATACATTAGCATTATCTGAATGCGAACCATTTTTCATTGACGTCGTGTGATTGAAAAAGAGGTTGCTGCACCAGAAACCGTTTAAAAAAATGGACTGGTTGCATCCGTTGTGTTTAAAGGGTTAGTTCACCAAAAATGTTGTTCCAAACCCGTAAGACCTTTATTCATTTTTGTAACATGAATTAAGATATTTTTGATGAAATCGAGAGCTTTCTGACGCTGCATAGAGAGCAATGCATCAGTGGTTCAACTATAATTTTATAAAGCTATGACAGCTAACAATTTCTTAGTTTCTCTTCCATGTACTAACCCTTTAAGTTATAACGTAACCTAGCTGTGATGTAACTTGCTACTCGACAAACTTGTTTTTAAAAAAAATATGTGATATTTATGATATGTACATATACGCTCATTTAAATTATGAGAGAGAAAATCATAATGACTTTACTAACGCCATATTTTCTCCTATGCATAATAATATGCAATGTGAGCAAGGTCTTGGTATATCTAACGTCTTTGCTAGTAGCTACTAAACCTCATATGTGTGCTAGTGTAACCCAACCTAGGAGACTTTTTTTTGCATAATGAAGGTTACCAACTAAACTAATGAACTTGGCTGCATCCAGCACAGTAATCAAGGAATGAAGTGACATCACTGCTGAATAATGAGCACAGGGCTCATATGGAAATGACTAAAGATTCAGGATTTTAGGATGTCTGAGTGGCTGAAGTAGTCATAAATCGGTGAGTTAGATTGTCCAGGCATTAGTGATTCAAATGGAGTGTTCTTTCTTAGTGTGCTTTCCCATGAGCGCTTAGGTAGAGATTTGTGGAAATGTCTCCGGATGGCATGCATTTATGTGCAGCTCTTTGAGGACCTCCGTGTCAGCAGGTAGATCCAGACAGCAGAAACGAGGTGATTTTCTCTAAACCGCAATCCTCTTTGATAGGGCAGCTGGGTTTGTGTAGGCTAACCAAAGGTGAAACCACACTTAAGT
The DNA here is from genome assembly GCA_034779775.1 of Enteromius afrohamiltoni. Lineage (NCBI taxonomy): Eukaryota > Metazoa > Chordata > Actinopteri > Cypriniformes > Cyprinidae > Enteromius > Enteromius afrohamiltoni. Next base: position 3,124,894 of record JAUYWG010000053.1, read on the forward strand.
TGTATGCTGCAGTATAAAATCCCCTGGAGCAAACACCCACTCAGATAGAGCGAGCCTGCACATTATCAATAAATGATATGTTAATAGGGTCCTGAATGCTTGTTAAAGCTGCTGTAAGCAGTGTTTTGCAAACTTCCACAGCCACTCAATCTTCACCCACATGCTATTTTTTCAAGAAAGCTGAAGTTTGACAGACCGAGATACACCTTTAAGATTTATAATTATATTGTTTATGCTGATTTAGATGCTTAGAGTGCCTTTAATGTAGCTCAGTAAATGCATGTATGATTGAACAATATGCAAACAACATATAGTTATTTCACTAATTATTTTGCATGACAATGTGCTGTTTTTTAGTTCAGATGGTGTGATGTGAAGCATTAAAGTTAATGCGTTAATCTGTGTGAGAGAAATAATTTACACTCTTTAATAACAGAGTTACATTTCCAGTGAAGCGCGAAATATTATACAAACATTAATGAGAAGACATCAGATGACAGAAGTAAAGCATCTTTATTGCATATGTGACTCTGAAAAATGGACCAGTCATAGGGGTAAATTTTTTTTAATTGAGATTTATGAATGTTCTGAAACCTGAATAAATAAGCTTTCCATTGATTTAGCCTATAGAATAGGACAATATTTGGCTTAGATACCATTATTTGAAAACCTGATGCATAATACTTAAAAAGTAATTCATAAAACTGTTTTAATATATTTCAGGTAAGAAATGTACAAAATATCTTCATGGAACACGATAGTTACTTAACATCCTAATGATTTTTGACATAAAAGAAAAATCTTGAAAATGTTGACCCGTACATTATATTGTTGACTATTGCTATAAATATACCATTAAGGACACAAAACTGAAGTGGCAATTGAAAAAAGTTTATTTAAGTTATAAAAAGAAAGATAATCTTTTTTATTGGCATATTGGGTTATACACAAACTTATACACAATAGATGGGCTTCAACTCATACATTATCTCACTACAGTCTTTTCTCCGTGTTCTTTTTTGTTTCATTGCAGTAAAGGTAATGTGTCTTGCTCGTGTGCGATGCACACACAAGTATGTGTGTCTTTTTAAATATGACTTGGGCTCTTTCAAAAGCAATTCATGTTGTCATTTATTTCCTGGAACTAAACCTGCAGAACATGGCATTCCAGGTGTGGAGCCTCTCTCTGTGTGTCTCCAAACATGTGGTTCTGTCCATATTCTCTGTGATGCCTGAAGAGATTAATGTTGGGGTTTCTCATGCTGCATGACTCTGGCTGCCCATCCGGAGACCTTTGGACGGGTCTTGAGTGAGTTCATACAGAACGGATGAATGTTTGGCAGTGGAGGTGATTTGCTGTGGGTTTAGAGAGCTGTGATTTAACTCTTGTGTGAAACACAACCAGGAACAGTGCAGAATTTGAGCCAGTAACAGAGATCAGAGAGGAAATATGTTGTTATTTACTGCCACATGCCTCAGTAAATTCAGTTATCATTTTAAACTGTACTGTAAATGTCCTCAGTATTAATAATTATTAATTAATAAATTATTAATAACAGATTATTAAACTCACTGACATGTTTGGTTTTATTTTCTGCTCATGGCTTGCGGCTGTTGCAGATTATCAAAAAGTTCTTCACCCTCCGGCATATATTTAAATCAATTTGATGAAACTTTCTATTCACAAATAAAAAAGAGATTGTGGCTTAAACTATAAATATTAAGCCGCAAAACTGTTTTAAAAATTAATAATCAATTAGTCAATCAATAACTTCAGCATTTTACAATGATTTCTGGAGGATCGTGTGAAACTGCAGACTAGAGTAATGATCACAATAGTACATTTTCTTACTCAAATGCATGCAGCCTTGGAGAGCAGAACAGATTTTCACATATTTTCATAGTAGTCTATTTGATTGACATATTGCAGAATTACATCATTGATGTGCTCCCCGCTGGAGGTGATGTTAAAAGTGACCACCCGAATGTGAGTCATTTATCTGATTTAACTGTCTATCAGCTGTAAGAAGCTATCTTTGTGATTGCTTAAAGATGAACAGACGTGCAGTTGTGTGTGGGCTGTGGGCTCATTGCATCATTTCATCCATAAGTTTGTAACAAATAAGCTCCATAAAAATATGGCACAAAACCCAGATTTTAATGAAACCAGTTCAGCTTTGGAAAACACTGGACATTTGAGAAAGTGGAAAGTATAGATTTTTCTCTTGCTTTTGTGTTGACTCCTTGGCTTGCATTCATTTATAACTAATTTGCTTAAAAACAGGCTGCTCAATTTCAATCGCGAACCATGTTGATTTTATGACTCTCTTGGCTGAATCAAAATTAAGGCAAAACAGATGTGTTTTATTATAACTTGGATAGGTATTGTTGCATCAGTAATAAGCCTCAAAAATGCCTAGAAGTATATAAGCATGACTGTAAATATATGTATAATTTTTAAATATAGATTTATGCCTTTATTGCAAATGAATGGTGTCATTTAAGACTGTTAACTTCAGGTGTTTAATACTTTTGTTTCAGAGAAAAACAAATCATCTAAATATAAAAAAAAATGCACTTACAAAACAGATGTTGATTCTTAATTCTGATTGGTTGAGCTGTGTTCAAAGATATTGTAAATTACTCTACAAACATACACTTTTTTTTAGGGCTCTGGCCACCACTTTGTAAAAACCACAACTATTTCTGAGGAACTACATTGTCTGGCGGAAGAATAGTGTTTTTATTAATATCATTGCGGTATTAATATACCTTGCTACATATATGTGACCTTGCACCACGAAACCAGCCTTGTCGCTGGGGTATATAGTATATAGCCAAAAATACATTGTATGGGTCAAAATAATAAAATTTTCTTTTATGACAAAAATCATTAGTTCATGTTCATGTTCCATGAAGATATATATATATATATATATATATTTTTTTTTTTTTTTTTCCCGTAAATATATCAAAAGTTAATTTTTGATTAGTAATATGCATTGCTAAGAACTTAATTTAGACAAGTTTAAATGCAATCTTCTCAATATTTAGATTTTTGTGCACCCTCATTCAGATTTTCAAATAGTTGGAACTTGGCAAAATATTTTCTAACAAACCATATATCAATGGAAAACGTATGTATTTAGCTATCAGATGATGTATAAATCTCACTTCCGAGAAACTGACACTTAAGACTGGTTTTGTGGTCCAGAGTCACATATGGAATAAGTGTTTTATAAAAGTAATAAGCCCAGTGAAGCTGAGGTTTATAGTAAATTCATAACAGCTAAGCTTTTTTTTTTTTTTTTTAACAATTCCCCATAGGTGTTATAAATTCACTGTAAACCACGGCTTCTAGGAGCTCATTGCTTTAGAGTTATTATATAGTTATTATAGTGTAACTACTTTTAAAGAACTGTTTGAGTTCAGCTTCTATTTAGTGCAGTGCATGTTTTGGGTCAGGATGTTGATGTTAAAATGGATCAGGCTTGTTTGCATTGGGTTTTCATGCTGTACGCTTTCGACCTTCACTTCTCCGTTCAGTTTGAATTTAACTTTGACAGTTATTGACAGCACGTCTACCTTTCTGCCTACACTGAACCTGTTGTCTGAAGCTCAAATGCATGCATATGGGACTGTAAGCGTACTGTGTGCCCTTATCAATAGCCGTCTGTCTGTCCCTCCTCATTCCGCATGGTTGGCAGCAAAAGACACGAGTGGGTTCTGTGGGGGCAGATAGAGAGGTGGTCCCTGCAGAGACCTCTGGGTTTGTTGATGTAGGATAATTGTCAAGGCAAAGTGGTGGGTTAGGGAAGTCAACTATACAGCTACTATACATATGTTGTGTACAACCAATGGAACGTAGAAATGTAACGAATGACCAGTGAAACCTCAATATGAATGAAGCCACTCACAAAAACGCACACCACATTAGCCAAAAGCAACAGCAGGTAATATGTCAGTGCAAAAACTGACTTTGTCCTTACATCGCTCTCCAGGTTTTTACATGTTTATAGTTTACAGGATCTTGATGAAGGAAATACATCTGCAGAGACCAAAAATTTGAGGGCTTTTATATGATTACAGTCTATAAACTAGCAATGAGAGCAAGTCTTTGCTTCAGTTTCTTGAAGCATACATAAACATTAAGTTTCTTCTGCAAATACACTCACCTGAGACAAGTTAGCTGAACAGTGCTTGTTTTCAGGCGTGAAGTAAATCTCAAAAGTCAATTCTTAAACTGATTTTTAACTAGAACCAGTCATTTATCATTCTATTGAATTATAATGCATTGACATTAGCACCAGCCTGAATTAGTTTGCACTCAGTGTTATATATTTATATATATATTATATTTATGTTTAGATATTTAGATGTATTTAAATAAAAAAGTGTTAGCAAGTTTTTTATCTAACATTAATTAATTTAGTTAATTTCAGCTTTATTTCTGTTAACAGAAAAATATTTTTTAATGGTTAAACATTTAGTTAATTATTACACTGGTTTGATCAGTATAGTTGAGTATCTTTAAATCGTTTCATTCGAAATATTTCTCGCCATCACATCTAACATTCCCCGAAGGCAAACATAATGAGGGTTAAACAGGCCGCCAACTTTTAATTTAATTTTCCTCTTTCATTAAAAGCTTCCTTCATCAATTTCTCACCCTCATTTTGTTGCTAACCTGTGTGACTTTCTTTCATCTGTAAAACAGAAAAAAATCGATTTATTTTCTCCATATGATGACTATAAATCTCAGATGACTTTTAAAATACCAGCACAACTGTGAATGAGGCTTTTGTCTGACCGATATGTTGGTGTTGGCATGCTCAGAGAGCGGGTATATAAACAGCATACCATTAGTTAGATGATGTCATATAATTGGTGACTGAAATTCAGGAAGTAAACCAGCAATGATTTGCAGAACTGACATATCTCCTATACCCATTACAGGATGTATAGCATGTGAAAGATGTGTCCAAAATGTCATTCTGTTTGTTGTTAGCCAATGTATAGGATCATTCGGTACTCATATTTTTGATAGCGACACAAAATCAGGCCAATATTATCTCAAATGAAGGTTCTTTATTTAAAGGTTGGGAAAAAAAAACCTAGACTGGGCCCGTCCATACTTCCTGTGACGCTACATTCAATTTCGCAAGCAAAGTCAGTCAGGCAAAGCTGCTGTTTTGGAGCATTTCTGTTCCCAAAAAAGTGGGAACCAATGAGAAACAAGCTCCCCTACCCCCGGCACAACTGAGCAGTTCTGCGATGCTCAATTGCTTGCTAAACTCTTCGAAAATAATCACTGAATGACTGTAAATACCAGCTACTCTCATATTAATCTTGCAAAACCGGCAGAAATCGCTTGACGACATTTTCCTACTGCTTTAATGAAGCTAGCTACAATTGGTTACGGAGGCTTCAGGTTCTGTCGCTACGCATACGTCATCGGAATGAGTGGTCTGATTGGTTGTAGATTCGTCCAGTAGTATACAGAGGCATCTGATGGACGCAGGTTAAGCCCACCTCCCAGAAGGCGGGTAGTAAGGTAGCTTGGCCAGATTAAGTTCCTATGAGCTTTATAGTCGCGGAAGCCAGGCTAGAGGTTTCCACTAAAAAAGAATGGTTATTTTAAGTAGTGTTCTCTGAAGTTCTTTGGGAAACACAGTTGTTTCTGTGGTATTACTGTAAAACCCTCTTTTTGGAGTATTTATTTTCAAGAGTGTAGACACAAAGAAGCAGTTTAAGGCAGGACAGTCTATCTTCTGTTCCCGCTATGTAGCTCATGACTTTTGCCCCTTGTCCTCCATGTTTGTCCCATTGGGACGGCCCATATAGACGATGGTTAATTGATTCAGCCAGGGCTTCTGCTAGCAGTATTAATGACTTCAGTGTTTTCATAACCAGCCTGATAATGGCTGCCGCTCTCTCTGGTTCCTGCTAATGAAATAAGGGATTGACTAGTGAACAGGAAACCAGAGGCTCTGGACGCAGGCCTAACTTTTGCTCATTTGCTTTGTCCTCTAAAGAGGGCGAATGTGGCTTGAGACTAGGCCGGTGGCAGTGAATAAATGCTACCAATTAGGACCTAATAACCATCCAGACTCTTTCGAAACTAATTCGGCACTAAGGAATATGCGCCATTTCTTCAGACTTGGATCCAGTTCCCATCATGATGAATGGTGACTGTCCAATCAACACTTCTCCGAAGCTCTCATCTGAAGTGTGTTTAAAGCAGAGCGCTGGACCAGAAGGCTTCAGTCCATCTGGCAGCCTTAAGAGGCCTCTTTCACCCTCTCTCAGATGCACTCTGCCTGGTTTTGGTTGGAGATTGAATGGCTGCATCCATTAGAGCGCTTTAGCTTTCATAGTTCAGTTTGTCTCAGTCTCCGTGCTATTATACTGAGAAGATAGGGTTTATTTTTATAAATGTATGCAGTAGGTAATAATGTAAATACTGCAAAATGTTTAGATGTTGCACAGATGTGTCTTGAATGAATGCATAGCATGTTCACTAACTAAAATCTGGTTCTTTTGGAAAACCTAATGGTTCTTACCAAGTGCTCACCTCTTCCACAACTATTTTTTAATATGATAACAACCTAAGTGTTTTCTTGAGGCAAAGCTGTAATGCAAAATATTTTATTCATATAAATGGTAAAAACATGGAAAGAGGTTTTCCACAAGTGTACATGCTTTGAATCACTATATTTGTCACTTAAATTGCTTCATAAATATTTATTCAGAATAAATATATAGTCCATTCCACTGTTATGTAAACCCAATCCCTCCATAATTCATATCAAATCTATAAACCACTCAGGGCAATTGGATTTCATGATTTTCTTTGACATTAAACACCTCTATTTACTGATTATCGCATCTTGGTTGGAATATGAGAATCAAATTTAGATAAGCACAAGTATTGCTTAATGTTTCTCTGTAAGGCACTAGTTTTCACCAAGCTAAAAGTCAGACAGGCAGCTTTTCGAGTTGTTTGTCCTTAAAAGAGGATTTGAGTTCACTTTTCTTTACAGTTAAACTGAGTTAAAGTCTGCTATTTTTGGTTATTTTTCTTAGGATTTGGTATTTGGGTCTCCACCCTGAAAGAAGAAATATCTGCAGTGGCTTTGCATGAATTACACAAATGCAGGTTTCTGCTGCCGCAGTTGGAAAAGCTAAAGTTCCAGTGCTGTGATTCACCTCCAACCTTGTTTCTTGATATATACATAAAACAAAGCTTGACATACCGTCAAAGATAACCAGCCATGATAAACATTTTGTTTCTATACTAGCAGAACTTCCAGAGCATGAGTGATAATTTCCTGTCGGTCAGGAAAGTGGAGGTCAGTGGGGTCCGCAGACACATTCCAGATCACTCCTGTCTGCTTTCTACAAATATTTACAACAATATTTCTGTGCATACTAATATATCATGTACAGCTCCTATAGACATCCTGAGTGAAGTATGGTGCATATTATAGATCATATACTCTCCTGATGTGCATTTTCAGCATCATTACATCAGTCTTCAGTATCACATGATTCTTCAGAACTCATTCTAATGTGCTGATTTTCTGCTCAAGAAATGTCTTATTATTATAAATGTTTTTTTCTTTTTATTTACTTTTTTTAGCGTAAATTAAAATAAACTATATCAGTATTCTTGCTGAAAAAATCTAAATCTTACAGAAAGTGAAACCAGTCTTTTTATGAATGTTTATGAATGCAATCACCAGTAAAGTGGAAAAAGGGTCTATGAGTAGTTTAGTAGTAAGCATCCCATTGATGCATCCATTCAGTTGTAACTTTAAATATTTGTAACTGTAGATTACATTGCAATGCATTTGCATTTATAATGCTGTATTTCAAAATGAGTTTTTTCTAATGCATGGAGCCACTTCAGAAGCATATAACCACTTCCAGTTTTATTTCTAATTATATTCTAAAGGTTTTTACAGATGGTTTGTTCATATCATTCGCTTGTTTTTTAAAGTATATGTTTTGCCAAAAACATGGTTTCGGGAGGAACATGAACGTAGTAATCACCCTCGGCTGGCAGCCGATTTCCTAATCAAATACACCCAATCATATCCCTTTCCCTTTACTATAAAATACCCCAGTTTCCTTGTTCGTATCCCTCCTCCCCTTCTCCACCTTCTTCCTCATATCCCACAGACGGCAGACGGCGAACGAGCCAAGCACCGAACCCTCACCCTCGCTAGGGTTACATTCCCTAGGGTTCGGAGTCCGCCGTGCTCCCGGCTCGCTCCCCAGACTGCGCGCCAAATTTGCTTCATTTCAAACTATTTGATTACCAGGAAACGTGAACTCTTGAAACAACTTCGTATTGTTAAAACATGTTTAGACATTTTTAAATTTATTCAGTGATAAAAGAGATATACAAAACCCCCGCTGTGAAAACCTTTAATATATCAATAAAATAACAACTTCACATCTTCAGATTTATGTTTATGGACAAGTATGCAAATTAATGCATATTCAGTCTAGTGGTGTCTAATGTCTTGAGTCATCTCATTTGTCTTCACAGTTCATTGGTTTGAGGGTTGATGTAAACACAGTTGAGAGAAGACTGTCACTGAGGGTCTGAAGAACATTGTGTCTGTCATCTTTAAAGTCCCATCAGCTTTTAAACTGACTGCCAAGTATATCTGATTAGCACAGGACAGGAACCAAAATGAGACAGACAAGCTTTCTGGGAATAGTTTCGCACCATACGTGGGGTTGCATTTTCTTTTTATGGCCACTGATCAAACCTTGTATATACCTTATGGTTCAGTGCTGTCTTGTTAGCTTTAGATAACTCTATAAGAGCGGCATTAACTGCAGAGGTCACTGCGTGCAATATATGGGGCTGAGGGGATGCTGTCTGAGGACGGGAGGGATACACAAAGCAGCTTGTGTAAGATGAGAGTCGGTCTCTAGATTTACACTGACAGCAGGAATGTGTGGTTTTAATCAGAACAGACCTTCAGTCTCTCTCCTTCAGTGACTGTGCTCGTGTGCGGGGCTTTGATTAGCTGGACCGCTGCCCTGTGCCCAGCCGAGAGGGTCCTGCCAGACCCGACAGGGAGGTACAAGGTGCAGTAAGGACACCGTAAGCCCAGAGCAGATGGATTGCAGTGTGTTTCCATCCCATTGTGGCCCCGCCAACTCTGAGTCTATAATGATGTGTCAGAGACACATGATGCACTGTCAGAAATATTCAATGCAACAACTGCGTTGAAAAGTGTTACAGTTACATGATGTCGCCCAAGGAAGCAAAGGGAACAAATTAAATCCAAATTGACCATATTTTTTCTTAATAGGCATATTTGTGAACATTTCATCTGTGTGTTATTCTAAAGGAAAGAAATAGTTGTCTTCTCCACCTTATTTTGTAGTTTTATAGTAAGCTATTTTCTGTGAATGTGTCAGACGTCTGATTCATTAGCTGCTATAGGTGGATAATTGGAGGAGTAACAATGTACAGTAAATAATAAAACTATTTGCACTGCACACCAATGTATTTATGACCATTATGAAGAATGTAAGTAATATGATAAACAAATGCAACAGTAATACAAGTAGCATATCACACTAACAAACTAAAATTACTGGAAGAGAATGACTTTAGCAATGGAGAAACATTAGTTTTGGCTCCATAAAAATTATACAGCTAACTATTATCAGTACTAACCAGTCCAACCTTGGTCTCTTGGTCACCAAGCCCACTCGTCTTTCAACAACTCAGTATATGTCACCACAAGTGTTTTATGGCTGAGATACAACTATTTGAGAAATCAGCTTTGAAGTTGTCCAAATGAAGATCTTAGCAATGCATATTACTAATCAAAAATGACGTTTTAATATATATTAAATATCTTCAAAACATGAACTTTACTTAATATCCTAATGATTTTTGACATGAAAGAAAAAAATATATATTTTTGACCCATAAAATCTATTTTTGGCTATTGGTACAAATACACCCGTGCGACTTAAGGTTTTGTGGTCCTAAAGTGTATTTAATAAATTAACAAAAATATTTAGTTAAATACAAGATCTTATGGTGTTGCCAGATTTTATACACCTGAATCTGTGTTTTAGGAAATGTAATATATTGTCATTAGCTGCAGTTCTAATTCTGCCTGTCTGCATGCATAATGAGTTTACACCCAAGCTTTAAGGTTAATTGTTATGCCAACTGATTTAAAGTTCACACCTCTCCATAACTACTGCAGTTGGAGACCAATGCACCACTATAGTGTCTAACAATCAAGTCTAGATGCTAAAAGGGTCAAGTATCTGTCAAGGCATAGGGGATGCAAATTAGAATCCATCTAGCCATTATGACGAGCTACATAATATAAAATTCCAACTGTGAATTGTGATAGAAAAAAATTGGAATCACTTAATTCTTCCTTGTGGCGGAACTATTTTGTGTAATGTAGCTTTTAAGTCAGTGTCTTAATCAAAACCAATACACAGATGGAATGCAACAGAATGAAAGATTAAGTATATTCATTTCTGAGTGTCCACTAAGTCATTGCAAGTTTGCGTTTCTTCCCTTGCATGATGAAAGGATGATGTCATTCCCCATATCTCAATTAATCTAATTAAAATTGTTTCTGCATCTTCACACTGGCCCTGTGAGCATGTGCCAAAACATAATTATGATCTTCATCTTACGGAATGCTGAAGCACATGGTGTGATGATGCACCAAAGCCAGATAATTGGCAGCTTTATGCTAATGACGACTTGGAAGACAGAAAATAATAAAGAGCAGATCAAATCCAGACTGACAAAGCGTGAGAACAAAGATGTTGTTTGCATTATGACTGTATTCTGTATAAAGTTACTATGCAAAGATAGTATGTGCATCATCCTTAGCTTTCAATTAGTCATTAATTGGTGCAGTGGTTTAGGTTCAAGGCTGGTATTCAGAAGGTTGGTGGTTTGATCCCTGCAGGAAGTGAGCTATGAACCAATCAGAACTTGAGCAAGGCACTTAACCCCAGAATGCTCCAGGGGGATTGTGCCTCTAATAAGTTCATGGCTCTGCTCTGTGGTGACATTACGTGAATGTCTTGGAAACAAATTCCATGGTTGTGTGGCGATGAATTAATGATTGTTGTATCTAATTACTTACCCATGAAGATAGACTCATTTAGTCTGCTTAAGACTGCTTAGGGAAACCAAGGGTGTATGTTTGCCCAGAGGAAAGTTTAGTTGCTCCGAGGTTGCTAATTCATTTCTTAGAAGACTCAATTAAGTTCTCAGTTGTTTCATCAATCAAGACGTTTTCCTAAAAAAAAAAAAAAAAAAAAGTTTTTTTTACTGCTTTATGTTAAAAAATGCTATCATTTACTCACTTTTGATTCTAAGTGTGTATGAAAACAAAAGAAGATATCAGTGGGGTCCAATGTTGTTTGGTTTCAAATGTTCTATGTTCGAATTTTTGCAGAAGAAAGTATGTCATAAAGACCACATGAGGGTAAATGACAGTAAATGAGGACAGAATTTAACTATCCCATTAAGATAAAACCTCTAAAGGAACATTTGATGAGAAATATGTGTGTTTATTAAAATTTGTAGTTAAAGACTACAGTCTGAAACTCTTTCAGTTCATTTTAGCAATGGTCTGTTTTTAAGGAGAAGTATCTGAGAATCTGACAAAAGTAGCAAAAATTTCTCAGTTTGATCTATTATGCCCCTATTATGGATCTTTGAAAATGACCTTTCGTGCAGTGTGTAACACAGCTCTAAGTGAATGAAAACATTCTGCAAAGTTTTAAACCTGAAAGTGCACCATGTTTAAAGTAATTGTCTCTCAAAAGGAAGAGTCGACTCTGAATTATGAAAATATTGTTTGAGACTCCCAAAACCCAAATCTGAACCTTTCATAACCCATAATTGGGGCACTTTATATAATGATTCTAAGAGCTGTTCATTGAATCTGTAGGAAACCAAAAATGGTTCTTTATGGCATTGCTGTTAAAACCTTTATTTTGAAGAGTGCATGTGACATAATACTTTTTTTTTCTCTCTCCATAGGATCCCTCCTTCTCACTGCTGCTCCATGATAAACTGCAGGTGCCCAACACCACAGGTAAGGCATGGAACGAGCGCGATGGTCGCTGTGACGTATGTGCCACCCACCTGAGTCAGCTGAAGCAGGAGGCTGTTCACATGGTGCTGAATCTGGAGCAGTGTGATGTATCTCCTGGCTCTCCTCCATCCCTGGCCTCCCTGGTGGGATCCCGCAGCATCCTCCAGGGTCCCACACCACCTCGAGACTGGCCGTTTCTCCCTACAGGCTACCATTCCTCGGCCTCCTCCACCTCTGCTACAGTTTCCGCCACAACGTCTAGTTTTACCCCAACAACCACCAGTACGAACAACGGCGGCAGTTCCCACCACCCAGCCTACCCCAAACACGGATCCAAACCCAACAGTCTAGGGGTGAGCAATGGTGTGGAGAAGAAAAACAACTCGCCCGGCCATGCAGGAAAGTCCACAGGACCACAGCAGCCACATCTACCCAGCAGCCCCAGCAACTCTAATGGAACTGTGTTGAGTTCTGTCCCACTCCAAGCTCACCAGTACCTAGACGGCACCTGGACGTCTGGACACGTGTCAAGAGCCAATGGTGTCACACTTTATCCTTATCAGGTAGTCATTGTGTGAAGTATCTATCTGTCTGTCTGTCTGTCTGTCTCTCTGTCTGTCTGTCTATCTGTCTGTCTGTCTATCTGTCTATCCATCTGTCTACTTGTCTGTCTGTCATTATCTTAGTATTCCACCACTACCTTAGCAATGCATCCCAGAAAGGGGCAATGTAGAGCTTTCTAAATCACTTATGAGGTTCAGTTACAGTTTTTCTCAGTCACTTTGGTGCGTTTCTCAGATCAGAATTAAAATTCTCATAACTATTAGTTCAACCTCCACAACCTTTAGTCATTTGTTCACATCATAATAGCAATTTCTCCTTTCTCTGAACAAACTGCAAATGATTTTGGACATGTATCAGTTGCTTTCATACATCTCTCTGCTGTTTTTTGACATTTCCATTTGCTTATGTCATGTCAGTCAAAATTAATTATACTTATGGATGCTGAATAGTCGTTCTCAATAAAACTAATAGTCTTACTTTCATTGCTTGAGTCATTACACACAAAATTGTTGAACTACTTATCAAATGTCAAATATTAGTCCTGCAGAGGATGGATTCGCCACTCCAGGAGATACTTTCCTCGCTGCATTGCGAGGGATAACATCCGTTGTGATGTAGATGAAAATATGTGGCCAGACAGACAGGAACTTCTGGATGTGCAAGAATGATTTACTGTACCTGTATGTTACAGTACTGTACAATACTGTATGTACTGCTACATGTACTGTATATTGTTCACATTTGTGCACAGCTCTACCAAAAGGGTGATTTTATGTTTATATGTATTCTACAGTAAACAAGTGACTGTAGCATATTTTTATTTTGCACAATGCTGTAGAATTACAAACACTTCTATACAGTAAAAATGTAAAACGTACGTATTCAGCGTCTCAGTTACTCCCAAAACTCCCATAACATCTACAGTAACTTTACTGCACATTTCAAATGGCTGTACAAGTAGGGCATAGTGCTGTCTTGAGCATTTTCAGGTGTCACCAAATATTTTTGCAATCTTGTTCATAAAGATGGTGTCAAGACTTTTCATTGTTTCATTGACATGAATACTTGCTTTTGAGGAATGGATTATCAATTTTGAGCATGTGACGTGGTTTTGCAGGCTATCCACTAGGTTTTGCAGTTTGCACTAATTGTTTTGAGAAATGCTCTAACTGCGGTGCAATTGTTAATAGTGTTCTGAGAAACGCACCAAAGCGACTGAGAAAAACTGTAAGCTGCTGCCTAAATGTCGACTTCAAGACAGCTCATTAATGTTTTTGGAGCTAAATTGAATTTTCTTTTATACATTTTGTATTCATGGTGAGTTGGAGCGTCCCTTTGGGGAGAAGTGCCGTCTGATGTAATGAGGTGTTGTTTGTACATTGTGGTTAATGTTGTAATCTGATGATACAGTCCTTTGGGAGACACTCTGGGTCTAATGTGCATTGGTAATGTATCGTGCAGAAGGAATTACATTTTATATAGACGACATGAGGTCGAGGGAACACTTCGAGGGAATCAATTTGATTCATTTGTTTGGACAAAAGCCTAGCTCCTTTGGTCTACTGTGTTTACGGAGACGGAGAAACCGTGGAAGGCTAGTTCATTTAGTTTCTCCCCTCTCTGTAATGGGATGGTGTCTAGATTATATCACTGGAGAGCAAACAATTCATTTCTGGCAGGCAGGTGAGTGACATTCAGTCTACTTGAGACCTAATTCCTAGTTATATCACTCTGAGATCCAAGGTTAGCCCATTTCCTCCCCCAAGAGTCAACATGCCATATTTGAACAAGCATTTGAATTGGGTCCAAATGAGAGATTTTGTTTTAAGAGGGATAATTCAGTCTTGGCACTTGTTGTCAGTCTTCAGTCTTAATAGGAAAAGAACTTGCAGCAAACTGAATTGAGGCACTCAGGTCTTTTTAGTAAAGCCTAAGTGAATTAAGTCACAGCAGGTTGATTAGATCTCATCAGAGAGATGTCTACTCTGGAGTCGCAGTGGCTTATCAGGGAGCGTCAGCTGCTTTAGACTCTATTAAGCACAAAGGAATGTTCAATAGCATAGAATCAGCTGCTCTGTGAAGATTCAAATCTTTAAAAAAAAATTCAACCGTACACAGAGGTGCACATAATATTGTTACCTTAAACCTTTAGGGCCGGTTACCCGGATAGGAACTAGCTAGGACTAGACCTTTGCTAATTTAGGACATTTAAGAATTTTTAGAAATGTGTCTTAAAAAATGCATCATCTCTGAGCATTTTAAGACCAAACAATGACAATAATGTATTTTAAGATATCTCAGTGCAAGCTTTTTCCTGTTTAGACAGCTCTTAACATTTATTTTAATCTAGGACTAGTCTTAAACCCTGTTCAGGAAACTGCCCCCATAATGATTTGCCAGGATGATCAATGTTTCTTGAACTGCATTCCAATTGGGTCCCTATGTAGTGTTTTTATACATTTGTATATTTGCAGTTAATTTCGCTTTATTGCAGATTTGTTGACTTTATATATGGGTTTTGCATATGTTTCATATATTTGTGTAAATATAACACACATACAGTATTGAATAGAATATAAAAATTCATCTCTCATATAATTGGTCAGGATAGTGCATATAGAATGGCATTTTAAGTGGTATTTTACTTTAAGTAATTCCTTCCAATAACTTTTCAAGAGTTTGCGCTTCCTTATGATTACAAATTAGGCTTATTTAGCATATTGGCGTGCTGTCCAGAGGGCGAGCAGTAGTGAGGGCTGAGCTCGGTTGTCCGGCTCGAACTCTGCTTGCCCCCCTGAAGACGCGAATGAGGATGCGTAACGAGATATGGAAGGGAAGAAAGTGAGCTTATTTAAGGGGAAGGTACATGGATTGGACGGGGACGGAATTTGGTTGATTAGGAAATGCGGTGCCGGCTGCGGCTAATCATGCGTACACGCTCCTCTCGAAACTTGTTTATCAACATCACTTAGTACAAAATAACTTATAAAGCATTGTATAAATACAATATTTTGATATGCATGCAATTTTTCCCCTCTGAAAGCAGCAACTGGGCCATTTACAATTTTTATTTTTTATTTGTTCAGCCGCATTCATGGGGCACAAGAGGAATATGCACTTAAGTGTTTCCCTCGTGGGCATTCAGTAGAGTCTCAAAACCATTTTGAATCACGTGTGAATACAGGCTGTTTATAGATAGAAATAAACAGGAATTTCTTAAGGAATGTTCAGGTGGTGTTTGGAAATCGACGCTTTGATCTTGCTTGATTTAGGTGGCTGAGTGGGTGAATGTTCCTTGATTCAATTTAAAAAATCAAGTCTTTAAAATCTCATGTAGATTTAGAGGAATGCTTTGCAAATGTATCCTTTCACTAAATCTGGGTCTTGAAACAAAGACGCTTTGTATAAGAATGATTCAGGTCATGAGTTTGACCTGTGTATGATCACGCAAGAGGTGTGGGATTCATCTGACAATGAGAAGAATTTTAGTTTTTTTTAAGCAGTGTGTATACAGCAGATGTTTGTAAATATGTTTTAATACGGAAATGACACCTAATGCGTTATGGGATTTCTTTTGAGAAAGAGATATGGTATCTGTCATACATATTTAACGTGGAATATGTTGTAGTACGGCTCTGCTTCAGGCAGTCTGTTTCTCAATGAGACCTTCCACAAACGCAAACATCTGCAGAATTTGTTTACGTACTTTTGCATCTGCTTAGAATGCACAGATTCAAAGTAAAGCCTTGCTATAACTGCTTATTTTAATTAGGGAAACCATAAAGGAATGAAAAAATAACTCACAGTGTTATACCATATGACATTTCCAGTGATTACATTTATACCAAAAACATATTTTGATCACATAAACACATATTTATTTCATGCATAGCCTCACTAACTCACTTATTCTTCATCTTGGCCAAGTGTGGTTTTACTCTTTATTTTATTTCAACCTGGAGGGGATATTTTGAAAGCCTTTATGGTGGTTTAAATGAACAATAGTCTTTTATATTCAATCCACAGACAGGTGGATTGTGTTAGTGCATGTGTTTTTGAGAGAGAATGAGAAATCCAGAACAGCTTGATTTTAATCTGGCTATCAGACAAAAAACTACTCTGAAATGTTGACATTATAAATTATTTATTTCAAAGCATTTGAAAGTGTTAAAGCAATAAGCCATTACATAATATAGAAAATGTGGTTTGTCTGCATTTGATAACGACCTTGAATGTGACTTGTTGAGTCAGAATCTATCCGTCTTATAATAACACATATTCAAGTGCTTTGAAAGGAAGTTCGCTGTAATTGAACACAGGCACATCTAAGAAATCCAAAAAATACTTTAAACAAGAGAGAGCGAGAGAGAGAGAAAAAATCTGTCATTATTTACTAACTGGGTTTGACATTATGATATTTCACTAAGAGATGCTCGAGAACAATAGATGCTTGGTGTTATGTTGCTGACGTCAAACCTGCTCCATAAAGCCATATTTGATTTGCAAGCTGCTATCAAGTTATGTTAGCTGTGAAAAATAACATTTTAAATTATGTTATGCTTTTATTATTTTAAGATTTGTATTGTTTTGAGCCTGCTGTTATATGGACAATATAATCAGTATAAGTTTCTTTCAAAATATTTATTTTGTGGCATTTTATGGCAAAAACAGTCACTTTGTACAGTAGGAATAGAATCAAAATTATTGATTTTTCTTTTTTTGCCAAAAATCCTTAAAATAGTAAGTAAAGATTATGTTCCATGAAGATATTAAGTCAATTTCTTACCAAAAATATATTAACACAAGTTTTTTGTTTCCTTTGCATTTTATTTACTTATTTTTATATTATTGTTATTTAATAAATACCAAGCAAATAATGACAGGATTTTCTTTCTGGGGTGAACTATACCTTAAAAGGCTAGCATTTTGGCTGAGAATTTGGCCTTGAATGTGTGTTGATTTGGTCTCACAAGATTCTCATGGTCAGAGTTTTGGTGGGTCTAATCTTGATTGTGGCAGTTGTTAAACAGCACAGTGGAACAAGGAAGTCATTTAGGTTGTAGATGGGGCACACCCTTCACCTCACTCTAATCACATCTTCCTTTAGACACACGTCTCTCAGCTCTCCCTTGTTCTGTCTGTCCTTCTCCTCCTTGAGCTGAGCTCTGTATCTCTCTCTCCATCTCAATGAGTCTTTTGTGACTCCTCTGCTTTTTGCCTCTGTTTACTTTGGCTAAGATGCTTTTTTTATTTTCTGTTTCGCCCCTCCTCTCGTTCTCTTTCATTGCCCAAGGGGCTGGTTTTTGTGCACAGGAAGCCGTTAAGCTTGCGTTGGAGAGTCACTCCGATAGTGACAATTACCCTGGATGCAGGACCTTGTTATAAAAACAGTTTGTGTGCCACACACAGAGCTCTGGCATTCCATGTGGACTTTGTCTTATCCCTTGTAAAATCTCCTCAAGGAGTGCTCTTTTCTAAAACCCACATCCCTTTCTTTGGAGAAGGAATGTGGCTCCCACCCAATGGACACTTCCAGCTTGTGTCCATGTTTACATCACAGGCCCATTTAAAGGCATGACGAGGCAACTTCAGTCTTGAGTATGTTTTTATATAAACTGTTGAATCTATGTTTATTATTTCGAGAAATAGTCCATTGTAAAACTGGTTCCTTGGCTGGAGTTTATATGGGCAGAGAGCATCTGTAAAACGTAGGGGTTCTCCTTTGCTCTGTCAAGAGTTATTAAATTGATTCATTTAGAGTCTCTCTACTGCACATAATAGACTGTACATAAACTGAATACAAATATACCCTAGTTTACATTCATCAGGTCAAACTAGCTGGCCTACTCCTTCATGTCACAATCAATGTAAATCTTGCCAAAATAAGAACTGACAACAATATGTATTGTTGCTTTATTGGTGCCGTGTTTGCCACAGCCGTTCAGAAAAGAAATTTATATGACTAATTTTTAACTAGAATAATGTCAAGTTTTGCTTGACAAAAATAAATGTATGGATGGATGGACAAATAGAGAGAGACTGATAGATAGACAGATGAATAGATGATGAATAGAAAGACAATGGATGAATGGATGGACAGATAGAAAGATGGTGGGTGAATGGATGGATAGATGAACAGAAAGACGGATGGATGAATGGCAGATAGACAGATTGATTGTTGGATGGATGGATGGACAAATATAAATATTGATTTATAGACAGATGGGCAGATATATTGATAGATTAATTTATGGATAGATGGATGAATACAAAGATAGATGGATTGATGGGTAGATGAGTGTAGGTACGAACAGAAAGACAGGTGGATGAACGAACGGAAAGATGAATGGATAGACAAATAGAAAAATTGATGGATGAAAGGCTCTTGGATGCAAAAAAATGAATGGATGGAAGGATAGCTGAATGGATTAGCAAATACGTGGATAAATGGATGAATGAATTGACGAAGACAAGTGGAAAGATGAATGGATGGCAAATAGATTGAATGTTGGATAGATGGACAAATAGAAAGATGCATTATTGGATTGATGGGCAAATATATAGATTGATTTATGGATAGAAGGATGAATAGACAAATGGAAAGTTAAGATAGATAGATGGATCCTTCAAGCCTATTGTAGCCTTCAAGACTACTGTACTGTACTGTACTTTTATATGTATCACCCCCTTAAGCATATGCTATGGTTCTATCAGCCCATCTTCAGTGTGTTATTCCTAACCAGGACTGTAAGTCCCGTTTTCCATCCCATCTGAATTGAGAAGTGAATGTGAACTGTCACATATAGATATAGAAAGCGCTTCAGGGATGGTGAAGAATAGTTAACATATCCAGGAGAGGACTATCCAGGCAGTGCAGTGTGTTCCAGCTTTAATTATGATGAATGAGGAAGTCTGTTCTTGTGGGTGTGAAAGGGGCCGCTGGGGAACTGGTTGGAAGGAAACCTCCACTCAAGGGCTTCTTTTAGATCTTTTCGTTCCTCTCTTGGGTATTTCTGCTGCATCAGGAAATTTCCATTCTCAGAAATGCTCTCTACCTTCCTCATCCATCACACCTGCACTTGGCCCCGGTCTCATGTAAACCTGGAGCTGGTGCAGTCACTTGGGGGTGGGGCGGCCTGCTGCTGAAACACATGAAATGAGACATCCATAAAATTACACGCCATGGATATTGATTTCACACACACGCAGAGGGACATATTTGGTAATTCGTCATCTATGGTGAAGTTGCTATAATTGTGCTCAGGGCATTCTAATATGCTTGAATAAATCACTAGAGTGATGTTTTCTGCCATATTCCTCTCTTTAGTATTTGCAATTTTATTACATACCAAGACATATTATATCACGTTTATCTTCTTAAAACTTAAAGTTCCTGAAATACATGATCCTTTTTTGAAAATCTGTGTTTTGTTTTTTTAAAAAGACTTGATTAGCATTAGACATTTCTTTGCATGGACACTATCTTTTTATTTTTTTTCAATACATTGTTTAATTTCCAATTAAATAATAATAATAATAAAAAAAATTGCATGGATTGTTCACGTACCCATTTTACTTTTTTATATATTTCAAAATATGACAAAGTGTAAACATGCATCTTTCGTTCATATACAGTATGTCTTACAGTGCATTATTTGTAACTGGAGAACTATGAAGACCTACAGTGTAGCCGGCTATCTGTCGATCTTTGAATAACCTTTATCTGACTGATATCAGAAATGCTAAGACTTTTAATTTAGCTTTGCAAAGCCATACGGACCAGCAAAGCAGTATGAAGGTCAAATTCAATGTCACACAGTTGAACGTGGATGGATAGATGGATGAGGGCATTACATTTGGGCAAACAAAGGGCTGCTATCAGACAGAGGAGAGAGAGAAGAAGTAAATGAGAGAGGAGAATGGATGGAGAGATGAAGGGAGGATGGGCAGAGAGGTGCAATCTGTTCTGTTGGCACTGCTGGTATTTAATGCTCCTTCTTCTCATTCCTGCACAACAGATGGCAAATCAGCCGTCGGTTCCCAGATGATCTGACTGGCTGTGAGCAGAGTCGTTTCAATGCCACCATGAGGATAGAATTACCTCATGGAAAACATTCATCGAAGATTCAGAAGTATTTTTATAAAGTCCATATTGTACACTTTTTTGGGAGAATTAAACACTCTTTTGCTACTGTAACTTTAAATGAATGTAAATGTAGATGAGTTTAGAGAAATGTAGCATTACATCACTTGTTCACAAAAAGATCCTCTGCAGTGAATGGGTGCCGTCAGAATAAGAGTCCAAACCGCTGATAAAAACAGATCCACAAGTAATCCACACCACTCCAGGAAATCAATGAATGTCTTGTGAAGTAAAAAAGCTGCGTTTGTAAGAAACAAATTCATCATAAAGACGCCTTTAAACATAAACATTTAATTCCGGCTACCTTTGGAATCATTCCGACGGCACCCATTTACTGCAAAGGATCCATGGGTGAGCAAGCGATCTAATGATACATTTTTTCAAATCTTCCAAATCTTGGTCGGCTTGAAGGTGAATAGATTTTCAGCATTGTTTCTTTAAGATTTTTAATTTATCTGTTGTGATTGACTGTTTGTGAATACTTAATAAGCTTATATATGTTAATTTGCTCATGATCCTGGCTTCGAAACACCCATTTTTGCAGCTTAGTTTCCATAATTGTTCTGGTTTGGCTTGGGGAGGGAGATTTGCATGATCAGAATTAGATAATGACTATTATGTCATAAGATCATCGTTTGACAAGTGTGTACCGAATGAGCAGGATTTAGCTTTGTGTACTAGCTTAATCCATTCATTAATACGGGATAAAAGCTTTTTAATATTGCTCATATTGCCCTTTGTACTGAGCCTTCTAGACTGACCCGTTCTTCAGTATGTTGGATAATATTTTTTATGATGACCACTGTTATATAAATCTATATTACTGATTTTCTGTTGGCAAAGGATCAATATCATGTTCATTATTAGATGCACATTATCAGGTTTATTAATGGTTTGTGGTTATTCCCGTGATGTTTCATTCCATACGCTTTTCTCCAACAGCTACTGCAGTTGTCAAATGCAAACACACCTACTGTAAATACAGTGCTCGGTCACATGGATGTGTGCCCAGACCAATGCAGTGTTAAGGAACTGTAGAGAGTGCAGACGCTGCTAAATATACCTGTCAGTCATGTGCTATCACTGAGTATTTTAAGACGGCTGTGCGTTTTGCCACCATACCTGCAGCCAGACTGAAATAACACTTGCAAGGCTGTGAAGACACCATGAGCCTTTGGCTGTGAACAGCTCAGTTTAGACTCTCATTTTCTGAGGTGTGAAAGTCACTGTTGGTACTGCTTGGCCTCTTTGAAAATAAGATGTAATTTGATAAAAGAGACCATGCAGAAAATGTTTTATTTTATTTCACATAAAGCAGATTATAAGAGAAATCATAACTGTGTGTTTCTTTAACTTTCACCACTTTACCCAGTGGTTTGTTTATCTTACGGATTTAACATTTAATTTTTATTTTATTTGTTATTATTTTTTAGAAATAATAATTTTATTTTATTTATATTTATATATAAAATACATATTGTTTTTATATATAAAAATATTCATGATCATTTTTATAAATATTACATTAATTCTTAAAAAAGTGTTACAATAACTTCATTTTTGACATCCATCATTACATTAAGTTATTATGCATCCACTGTAATAATAATTATGTAATTTATAATAAATACAGCTCTATTATGTGTATAATAGTATTTTAAAGTACTGTGTCTTTAAGAACACGGTCATGTGAATAAAAAAATTAAGGTATTAATTATGAAGATATAATGTAATTTTATTTATTTATGCATTTAGCAGTAAAATTAGAATTCGAGAAAAAAGATTAATAACGCTAAAAATTTAATTCTCTCTAAATCTCTCTAAAACCAGTCATAAGTGTCAATTTTTCAAAATTTAGATTGTATTTTTGACTATTGCTAAAAATATACTCCAGCCACTTAAGACTAGTTTTATGGTGAAAGGTCACATATTTGGTGGAAATTTAGTTGAAATGTGTTAATAAAAAAATATGTAAAATACATAAACATTTTGTATGTATGTCCAATGCTGGACATTTTTAGTGACAAATGCACAGATCTGTATTCTCTCACTGTCTATTCAAGCTTATCTGGTTGAGACTTTCCTACATTTGTAAAGCATTCTGGGAAAACACACAGAGAGCTGCTGGTTCACTGTACAACAGAGCTCATCCTCCTCAGGGACTCATGTGTCCTTATTTGGGGCGAAACGACAGACCCAGGCCCACAGCAACAGCAGTGCCCTCACCATCTATTTACAGCTGGGGCAGGGGAGGGTGTCCGGATTATTTCCAAATCTCCCTGAGTGGGTCTGGCTGAATGCTTGTTTAAGAAAGCCAGCCGTGCTGTGGGCCCTTCACAGTGCAATTATCAGGACTGTTTCTCATGACTCACGTCTAAGCTGAGTTGTTTATCTGAAGGCCTGGCAGAATCTGTGCTAAACTTATTCACTGCCACTGCGTGACCCAGGACACTTTCCAGAGACACTCCTGTAGTTCAGACACAAATAGAATGAGTTTTCATCCCATTTCCCAAGCATATCTGGGAAATAAATGCCATGGGGGACATAAAAGACTAAGAGCATTACCTGAGCTATACTGCATTTGTTTATCTGTAAAAAGAGCAGTTTGCTCTCATTTAATTACCCGTTTTGCAGACTGTTTTTAATACCCATTTACTTGGATACAGATTTCTCAGATGGTGTCAGAGGGCAACCGGGAGGGCCTAAACGAAGCCGCGCTCAACCGCTACAATGCAGACCGGCCCAGCGCATACAGCAGCCCTGCTCCAGCTCCTGCCCCGGTCACCACAGCGCCCTCCAGTGGAACCTCCGCTGCTGCATCCTTCTTTGCCAGGTAAGACTCTGGGTTTGATGTCACATGATCTCAGCGGGCTGCTGTTTGTTACAATTCTCTTCTACACTTTTAAAAGCAAAGGTTGTGGCATCTAAGGTTCCATAAATTATCTC
The DNA here is from genome assembly GCA_034779775.1 of Enteromius afrohamiltoni. Taxonomy (NCBI): domain Eukaryota; kingdom Metazoa; phylum Chordata; class Actinopteri; order Cypriniformes; family Cyprinidae; genus Enteromius; species Enteromius afrohamiltoni. The sequence continues at coordinate 3,148,666 of JAUYWG010000053.1, forward strand.
CTTTTCACATCCATAGAACCTTTCAGTGTCACAAAATTTTTTTTATAGCGGTCAACATTTTTTAAATGTTCGTCACACAAAGAAAAAACGGCCCTTTTAAGAATGTTTCACAGAAAGGTTCTTTAGGGAGCTAAAAATTATTCTTCGAAAACCTCTAGTGTGTTGCATACTATGTGGACATTAGCATTGTCATGTGACCTACAGTGTTATGTTGCTGTTATGACTTCATCAGATGCCAGTTGGATGCATACTTTGGAATTTCAGCTAAAGTTTTTTATATAAACTTGCTTGATAGCGTACCTGGTACAGCTCTTGATGCTCAACACTTGTATGAATCCTATAAATCATGAGTCACAATTTAAGTTAAAATGCCATTGTTTCTTAAGCAAATGCATTTTAGGTCATGTTTGCTGTTGTTAACACTATCTGTGGATTTAGTTTAGGTAGTACGTTATTTTGAAATGCAAAACAGTATAAAAATTTTAGCGACAATTACTAGACATTTATAATAAAATGTTGAGTCATGTTAGTTCAAATGAAAATCCATTGTAGCATGTATACTATACATATATATATATATATAAAAAGAACAAAAAAGGTCACGTGATGCTATCCAATGAAAAAGCACAATACCAATCTCACACAAGCAGCCAACGGTTTGTATTCATCATATTCAACCGAACAATCTGATCACCAGTGAGATTTATTCTTTTAGCTTGCAGGTTTTCAGGAGTCACTGAATATGATTAAAAAACACTTGATTCATGTAGACAAGAGACAGATTTATTGAATTTTATTTACTTTAATGAGTCCTTCCTACTAGAGCTGTGAAGTGTTAATAAATGGCATCTTCCCTTGAGCAAGATGGCCTTCTTTAGCGTTTTGCGCCATGATCTGAATATCTGATGAGCTTGACGGGAATCTGCAGCCAGCATAAAACTCTATCACTTAACAGTCATGCAAGGGGCATAGAGCGATTTGGGGTCAAACACTGAGAGTGTTTGCATGTCCTCTCGAGTTTGATCCTTCACTCCCACTCATCGTCACAGCTGTCTGTTGTCAACAGGACATTTCTCACACATGCTAGAATACTTACACAAATGCAGAGGCACTGGCAGGTGTTGTCATGTTAATGGTGTCATATGAGATGCTCTGATCACGGGGTGACTTTTTCCCATAGCTGTCTTACTATATAGAATCATCCAATCTAGTGTGAATCATCTGCTGCTGTGTTTATGTGCATTGTCTTTTAAAACAGGCATTATGTCATACTGTACTTTGGAAAGACATCCTCACCTCTGTCAAGTGATTGGTGCTCTGGTCTGTATTGCCCAGTGGGGCCGTGGGAGGGGGCAAGGACATAGATCATGGGCTTTTATCAGAGCTGGAGTCGAGGAGGAGAGTGCTGGAAGATAGCAGGAGACGAATGGCTCATGTGAAACCTCAAAACCTCTCGTTTTCGTGAGAGCCTCTTATAAATCAGGCCTTCTACAGCAGCTGGGTTTATGAATTTATTTGTATCAGAGGGCTACAGCTGTGGTGGCACTGGGATTTTATCTTCCTCTTCTCCATATTATTATTTGCGCACGCTCTGCCAAATGACAGGCCAAGAAACCTCACCTTTCAGTTAAAACTATTCAGGCGTTGTGCAGGTCTGTCGAAATGAAGTGAGTTCTTGATTGAAACTAGTAGTTTGGAAACTATCTGAGCCTTAAAATTGTCATAGTAAGCTAGATTTTATTAAATGCTGTTTAAGCTTCATCTAAGACAAATTTTGGACTATTTTGGAGTTTTCATACACCACCAAAACTGGGCCTTACTCAGGTTGCTATATCTTTTCTAACTGATCTGACTTATTTCATTAAACAGAACAACCAAAATGTGAAAAATTCCATAGACTTTTGCACAATAAGATTTACAGAGTGTTTAAGCTGTTTATCACTAGCAAAACTTAATGACTATCCTATTACAACATGCTATATCATAGTAGTAACATACTAGTATGATATAGCATGTGTTTGCAATGTGCTAATCATGTTAACTAGGGTGACCATATGTGTAATTTTTCCCAGGTGCATCCTGCCTCGAGAGCATTTCAAAAACTTAAGGAAACAAAGTCATTCCCCTGCTGAAAAAAACAGCATATGCTGGTTAGGTATTGTTTTGATGCTGATTTATGCTGGTTTAAGCTGGTTTGCTGGTCACATGCTGGCAAAGGACCAGCATAAACCAGCAAAGGACCTGCATAAACCAGCAAAACGACAAGCATAAACCAGCAAAGGACTAGCATAAACCAGCAGAGGACCAGAATAAACCAGCAAAACGACCATCTTAAACAAGCATAAACCAGCAAAGGGCCGCGATCTACATAAATAATGCACATGTGTGTGTAATCTGCGACTGTTTAGCCTGGAGGAAAGCGTGTTCTTACACAGTAAATATTCTGGAGAATAGGAGAAGAATAGTATATGTATATAAGTATATGATGTTAGTTTTGTTTTCTTTGTGCAAAAAAAAGTATTTTCATAGCATCGCAAAACTGAAGTTGAGCCACTGATTTTTACCAGTGTTCTCACTACGTTTCTGGACCTGGGATCTTTTCAGTTGTATTGCTGTCTATGGAGGGTCAGATGGCTCTCTGATATCATCAAAAATATCTTAATTTGTGTTTCGAAGATGAACGAAGGTCTTCTTGGTTTGGAACCCTTTAATTTCTCCAACAATGCCTACTGTTGAGTAAACAGTGAGTTACATATTTGTACAGGAAAGCAGAACTTTACCAGGTGGACACCAAATGAACCACTGTGATGCAACTCTGAAAAAATACCCAGCCGAAATCCTTTCACACGCTTTCTCAGAGAGCATACCCTCAGTGTGTTTTTAAAAGGAGACTTTAACATGGCTTTGAGGTATCACTAATCTTCCTGTCACAATCTCAAACCTCTGCGCTTTGATTCGTTGTCCTCGGGTGAGGGAAGGCAAAGCTCTTTCGGAAGTGAAGATAGTGTGACATTAGTGCTAACCTCAGCTTCAACTTTAATACAAACATTCTTCCTTTGATATGTCATTTGGGTGATATTAGATACTAATCTAACTTTAAAATTTTAAAATTCAGACATTGCACTAGTTGATATGTTAGAGAAAAGTTACCTAGAGAGCTAGGTGTGTGTGTGTGTATAACAACAAAATAATCTCTTTACTTTCGTAAAATATGATTTTTATGGCACACGCTTTAAGTAAAATGCATTGATGCATCTGATGATCTTTATGGATTAAGGAAGAATATGAAAGTGATGTACAGTAAGTACTTTGACATTTAGATTGTATTTGTAGATGGAGAACAAGTGTCAGATCTGTGAGAGAACCCCTCTAGTGTCCTGATAGGCTGTTTAAATCAGTTCATGATGGTGGCTGCCGACTGGCTGGCTTTTTCTTCCAATTAGCCCACCGACAGGTGCCTGGGAATATGATTAATATCCTGTTGAACGTTAATGTCATTCCATTTATGTTTAATATTCATGAGAGGATTTTCTGTTGAAAAAAGTTTCTCCTCATTTGTCCGTTGTTTTGTTTTACATCTTTCACAGCCGTCTATCAAATGTGTCAATGGGCAGAAAACATTTACAGTAGAAACCATTTGGCAGCGCCTCTGTTTCTGAGATGTGGTACTTGGTTTTACATGAAGGATAAACAATTATGATTGATGACATTTAGCCTCATCTGTAGAATGAATTGTTATTCTGCTTGTGCACTCTTAATCCCTGTGAGGGATCTTACTGTAGATGTATTGCTCAAACACTGTAAATATTTCTGTAATGCTCAGATCACAGAGAGGTTAAGAGGCGTCCAGCGTGATTTACTGGTCTCATATCAACCATGCTGGCAGATACCAGACCAGTGAATGTACAAGATCCGTGCTTCTCAACTGGTGTGCCAGACAGCAGGGCAAAATACTGAATATATATATATATATATATATATTATCAAAAATGTTCATTAAAGTTAATTAGTTCATTTAAGAACACATTTTGGTTTTAGGACAAATTTGATCCACTTCAAATGCTGACTAGCACATATACAGTACTGTATAAATGTATCAGATTAAATGTATAATCATATCAGTCCTTCATTTCCAGAGTAAAATCCTCAAGCAAAACCAGTTTAAAACCACTGAAAGTCATTTTTAATGTATTAAATGGTCCTTCCAGGCTTCTTGTGTTGCTATTGATTTTGCATTTTTCCACATGTGTGTGCTGCTCATCTCTTCTCTCACAGCAGTTAAAAGGAGCAGGAGAGAGTGTGTCGTGTGATTTATAACCGCCGTGCCCTCATGTAGCAGACAATGTCAGCCATCCTTCGGCAGTAAAAAAAGAACGTTGTAAATTTCAGCCGAAGGTGTGGGTTTACATGAAGGACAGCCCTCTTTTGTGTATGTATGTGTCTCGGCCTGTTGTTTGACAGGTAAAGACGATCCTGCCAAAGTGTGTGTGTATGTGTACACCTGGTACACATTTTTCTCTTTGTTTGAAGCAGGACCGTGTCACACCCCTTGCGCATTTGCCCTGGCCTCACTCTGTGCACCTGAAAATTTACAGACGTTGTAACATGCCTTCTGGAGAGAGTGCTGTGCTTTATGGGACAGGTGTCATGACCTGACCATCCGGATGCGTTCAGTTAAATATGTGGCAAGGCTGTCAAACTCAGCTGCGCATCTGTAATTTACAAGCCTTCTTTCCAGAAACCAAGAAACACACTTGGTTCTTTTTTTGATATGTGATCCTCTCGCTCTCTCTCTCTTTGAATTTCTATCGTAGTATACTATATATTGTAGTTGTGTATTATAGAAACATTTCTAATTCACAATTATTCCAAGCAAACTCACAACAAGAACTGTTGCATGTCTCCAAGTGATTGATTCACTCCTAAATGAATCTGTGTTTTTGAGCGAATGATTTATTGACTCATGCATCAAGACCTTTTGAATGAATCAGTTGAGGATAGTCGCTTCAGTGAACAATGTTGCGAATGTATCGTTGAAGGGAATGATTCAGTGATTCACTCATAAAAAAATACTTGCATACCCCTGATCTCTGACATTTTTCTAAAAGTTGATGGATTTTATCTTTTTGTATGTATTAAATCCAGTGACTTGTTGCACGTTCAGTTAATATTGTTTTGAATTTCTTTCCAAAAGTAAGGAAACATTCAAAACCTTTTATTTATTTTATTATTTTTTTTTATGTAGCTTAATGGTGTTGGTGGCTAAACATGTATTAATATTAAACAAATTTTATTTATTTCATTTTATGTATTAAAAAAAAGTTTTAGTAAATTTTTTGAAACTGAAAATCTATTAATAAAACAATTTCTAATTTTTGTATTTCTTGGCATAAAGCAACTTTCATATTTATTTTATATATATATACAGGTCCTTTTCAAAAAATTAGCATATTGTGATAAAGTTCATTATTTTCTGTAATGTACTGATAAACA
>JAUYWG010000053.1:3156832-3196202 GCA_034779775.1 Enteromius afrohamiltoni
CCCCCCCACCACCAGCCTCAATTTGCCATGCAAATTAAATTAAATCCAGTCGGTCTGGTAACTTTAGATGTTCGTAAACTTAATCCGCAAATGCGAAATATTTGATCGAAGTGAGCGGGAGGCGGGAATATCCTGAGAGGAAGCTCTTTCCGTTAGTCTGCCATAAAATGATGATTCCACACACACACGCATGTCTTTATTGGCCTTATTGTGTCAGTTAGCTGAGAAAACAAAAAAATGGCTCACCCGTAAGTACTTTATAATTACTGAGGGAAAGAGTGTGGAGGAAAGATGTAGGAAATCATATTCTGAGGAGATGTTTCCTTTTGTAAGGTCTGCGATTCTCTTGAGCAGAAATGTGATTCTCTGGCACGAGATGAACATTAGGTGCGAGTTAGAAATATAAATCAGATCAACCTCCTACCGCGTTGAAGGCCGGTTAACTCGACAAAGTTTGAGGCTCAAACCTGTTCGAACTTCAAAGGAATGTCGAGTAAACACAACTTCGGGGAATAAAAGCATAACCTGCCAATAGAATTACACGCTCGGAGGTGATAACCATTAGGCAGTGGGGAGACTACACAGCAACAGCCAACCGATCGTGACGTGTTAGTAGCGTCTCCACGCGAGCGGTGCCCTGCTCCTGGAAACAGTATTTCAGCTTTCTATTCGCTAACCTCGCGCGCATCCCACTTGCGCTGTTGCTAGGCAATACATTGCACGCTTTGCACCATGCAAGTTTAACTACTTAACTCTTGTGTTTGGATGAGTTTCGGAATACTAACGAGATGAGCGCCAGGTGACAGTCGCGGGTCACCGTGTGCTGGAGCTAATAAAATAAGTCATTTAAAGCAATTGAACGTGGGACCTGTTAAATAAACAAGAATGGACAAATCTGAGACGTATTTTTAAACACAAGCACAATAAGTACTTTGTTTTTAGGGTTCGTAATAAATCTTGGTCATGTTTATTTGAAATAAAATACACCAACAATAGAACCTGTTAATTAAACATTGTTTTCCCCTAGTGATGATACAAGATGAATGGAAGCAGTATTTGGATGGTATAGTTATATTGTTTAACTAGGGATCGCTAATACTTTAGGGTTCAGATTAAATCTTGAGCATGTTAGTCAGCCCATGCTGTAGCTAATAAAATACATAGTTTAAAGTAATTAAACAAGTCACCCCCCCCAGTGATGAACATTGACATCCGAGTCGTATTTTTTGAACATCCATTGAATTTAACTGAATAAAATTGACACGTCACAGGTCAGCCCATGCTTTGCATAATTAAATATATAATTTTAAGCAATTAAACAGTGGGACCTATTAATTAAACATGTGATAATATAAGATGAACACTGAAATCTTGAGTAGTATTTTATATTTAACTGTATAAATTTATATTCCTATTAAATCCCGGATATGTTACAGGTCAGCCCATGCTGCACACAATCAAATATATCATTTTAAGCACTTAAACTGTGGTTTCTGCCCTTGTAAACTTCACATCACTGTATTGGATTTGTCATACAACACGACAAGATGAACGGTGAAGTCTGAGCAGTATTTGCACAGAAGTTGAGAATGTTTGGTTAAGTACAAAGCCACAACAGCAGTCTTATCTAGGTTACTTGTGTTGGGAAAACACTGTCTTTAGGGTGGATCCATAGACTGAGATTAAACCTGTTACAGGTCACTCCGTGTGAATGATGCTTTGAAGCGTCCTCACTTTCGAGTGCCCTATCTTGCCTCCAGGACCAGTGCTGGGAAAAATATTTAGGGCGGTTCTCGACTCTTGTCTTTTTCTAAGTAACAACTTTGGATAAACACATCACAGCATTCAGAAAATTGGAATAATGCATCTCCATTTTGGAAAAAAAAAATACTCTCTTTTGGGGTGTTACAGGGCACTCCATGTGAAATATGTAATTTAAATAGCAATGAAATGTCTTTAGGGTGGTTACACTGGTTCTGTGGATATTTCACAGGTCACTGCGATAAAACATATCATTTAAAAGCAATTAAAATGTTAAGTCAGCACACCAATATCTATAATAAAATTAGATTTTTTTAATATTAAATATTATGTTTTGAAACATTCCCACTTTAAGTGCCCTATATAGGATCCACGCTGGGAAAAATACAATATGTAGACATCTGGAGACTAATCTGTGAACTTGATATTGACCTTTACCATTTCAACTTTATGATAATCATAAACAGGTGTGTTGAACAGTAACGTGATATAGTTTAACCCTTCGTGGTTTGATGCAGTGTCTGTATTGTTTATGTAGACTGGAGTGAAATGTCTGAGGAGGTGGGATTCTTCATATATATATCCTCATTCCATAGTGCTGAACTCGATGCATTTGGAAACATGAAAGAATCGCCTCAGGTCACCAGAGAGGGATTATTAAAGATGAAAAAAGCGAATAAACGCGTACAATATCACACGACGACCGCGGATATTAACTATTTTTATAGGCGCATATGCGAACGCAAGCAAAAATGGAAACATTTTCCTACACCCTTATAAGGTAGCTCGCCACTTTTTTTCTTTTTAACGAAAGGTTGTTTAATAAAACATGCTCGGGCTCTGCTAGTCTTATCTCCAACTAGAAACCGGTTGCCAACGATTGCATCATTCCTTTCATGTGACTCCCTTACGCCCCAAATTCGTCCTGGCCGTCTTATGACTGCATCACATCTTCCTGCTCACACAAACTCGCGCGGAGCGAGACAACCAGCAAAGTCATCAAGTCCCGCCCAGCGCGGCTGCTGATTGGATGTCTCTAAGCAGAAGAATTTCCACCGCCTCGCGCGATTGGCCCAAGCTACCGACCATCTCTGTCAGTTTCTCGTAATCTCTATTAGGTTGCACCTTGAGATCCTCCCCCCCAGAGTTCGGTTGGAGTCACTCTATAAATGTCCCCGGGAGTTTCCGAAATCCACACTCGGTGACTTCAACTGAACAATGGTTAACATGAGCTATCACCAATCTCTACAAAAACACGCACAGACCCTGAATCCAAAACAGCCGAGGAAAAGAAATAATAAAAAGAAAAGGGTGAGTGTCATCTCCATTTCTCTATTCTTTATTGTGTTCTGTTGTACTTTTCCTGCTGGTGTGTGTCAAGCTTTTCCTTTTGGAAATCGGGAACGCGCATGTTTTCGGCGACTATCCCGAGCCGTTTTTGGAGTACAGTTGCTCAACTCGAATTTCACAGGAGATTTTTTTTTCCGTTTTCTTTATTATAACGCAACACTGTTGCGCTTTTTGTTCTTGTTTAACAATATTTACTTAGTAGCTTCTGAAACCACGCGATGACAGCTGTCATTTTCGCGCAATCACGGCATTCCAGACGCGCGCGTGGGAACTTTTTTAGCGAACGTTTGATTTTTAACGGTTTTTATCACATCGATCCCCGGCAACGCTTCGTTAGCGGAGCTCAACTTTTTACACTTCGTGAAACAGGACGGATGCGGTCGTAATAGACGCCCCGTCGCGTTTTTATATCGCTAAAGTACTTTAAAAGTGTTATTTCGGAGCGGAGCGCTCGCCCTTTGTTTCCTCACTCCTGTACTTTGATTCCATGACGTCATTGGCTCGCTGTCAGTTTCGTCAAGCGCCGCGCGATTTTAACCTGGTTTATTAAAGAGAATAACTTTAAACTGTTTAAACGAGAGAAGTCATGCTCGTTTGTTTTAATGACTGTCTGGTTTTAAAGCAACGTGTCGCCGTTGGAGTAAAGCTAACGTTAGAGAACAGCAAATACACAGCACGGTGTTTTTAAATATTTTATAAAAAGATGAAAAATTAAATAAAAAACTTATTTTGTCAAAACGCTACGCTCCGTGATGTACGCTTATTAAAAAATAATAAAACACGGGTGTGCCTCAGGTGTTCATGTTTGGGCTGTTTTTATTCTCACACGGACATCTAAATTGCTTGTTCGTCGTTCTTTGATTGTATTTAAAACTCAGGAATTAGTTAAGCAGTGTTTAATTATTATTATACATTTTTTAACCAGAGCTTGATCGTCTTCGCATGATGAGAGTCATTGGGTTGTTTTGACAGACGCCGTGTGCGCGCACGCAGACTCACGCAGGGGGCGCCACCGAGCACACAATGCGCCTTTGTTTACATAAAAAAAATACAATGACCTAATTTGAGATAAAAGATTAAACTATTAGTAATCGCTGTGGGTCATTTTATGAAACATTTGGTAGTTTTTTTAAAGATCCAGAATTCCTGTCTATTTTGTTCTTTGTGCTTCCTGGCTCATGTTTGTTTCTCAGCTCAAGTGTTTTGTATGAGAATGAGAATTCTTATTTTATTTTTTAATAGTTTTGCAACGACCTGTGACTTCAGCTCTAATACGTTTTATTTCTCTAGAATCATTGGGACAATCTACCGCCAACAACTCACATTCAAACTTGATTGACAAGAGACACTTTTGAGGTGAGCATGTTATATCATTCATCTATTTATTTATTTAAATTGAAATACTTAATACTTATAAATGTATATACTTAATAACTAAACCAAGGGGTTAACTAAACAACACTAAACAGACTTCCTCAGTCCATGCATGCACTGTTTGCAAGCGCTGGGTCTGTTGTTCGTAGTGCAGTAACGCTGTTTGGCCACTATGTGTCCTTGTTGCGCCCCGTGGTCGAGCAGTCAATCCTAATGTCGCGTATAATAGCAGGTCACCCAGATAAATCAGCTATTCCCAAACCCGCCGGCGCAGGTGAAGCTTCGCTCCGCTGACGCATCCTTGCACTCAAGCTCCCTCTAGACGTGCAGCGAGGCACACAGAGGTTGTTTTCTACTTCTTTTGCACAGTTTCTTCGTTTTTTCCCCCCGATCAGGTCTGGAGTGCTAGGTGTGGGAGCATATCGTGTTGTGTCTGTGGATAGCGACTGATTGGTGCGATGACTGCGGAGTGGCTGTACCCCCCTGGCGTGGGGCCGCTGTGTGGTGCAGAGTTGGAGGCGTGGTATGAAGACCTACAGGATATACTGGGGTCCGACGCGGGCGGGGCCAAACTCACAAGAGCCCCGCCTTGCTCCGAGGTCAGTAACGTCAAACGCCGCTCGCCGGTTGCTAGGGTGGGGAATCGAAATTCCAATTCCACGAACGAAAGCTTGAATTTTTATTTCAATTCTGCCTATCGATTCCCGCATTGCAATTGGTTTTATTAATTGCAAGTGGTTGCAATGAATTTTAAATAAACTAATATTGTTAAAATTATTACTATTTTTTAAATGTAGCTAAAATAGTAACCATTTACCTTAAAAGAAATTAGTATTATTTGTTTCGGTGTGTGCACATATTTTTTTTAGGTGGTGAAAAAGAGGTTTTTAAATATGAATCATTCGTTCAAAAGATTCATTCAAAATCCAGTAAATCTTGAGTGAGTCATTGATTCATTCCATTTATTAGATTTGGTTTAGTTGCTACAACGGTTAAAAAATAAATTCAGAGCCTCAGTTTGTGCACACAAGCAGCTCTTAATCAAGTCTAGTTTTTATATAAACCGACTGATTTTTCATATAGATATTATTTCAACTCAACTCAATGATCAATGAATCAAATCTGAACATTGAGTGTTTACAGTTGACTTTATGGTTTGTCACACGCCATTTTTTATATTTGTGACCCCGGAGCACAATATATAAGGGTCAATTCTGTCAAAGATTGAGATTTATACATCTGAAAGCTTTGTATTGATGTTATGATAGGACAAAATTTGTCTGAGATACAACTATGAGAAAATCTGGAATCTCAGGGTGCAAAAAAACCTAAATATTGAGAAAATCATCTCAAAAAAGAGATTTTGATATATTTACAGTAGAAAAATGTACTAAATATCTTCATGGAGCATGATCTTTGCGTAATATCCCAACGATTTTTGGCGTAAAAGAAAAATCATTTGACCCATACAATGTACTGTTGTCTATTTCCACAATGTAGCTCTGCTGCTGTGCTCCAGAGACACATTTAATACTGTACAGCTGCTTTGACACAAACCGTGTTGTTAAAAGCGCTACATGTGACCCTGGAGCACAAAATAATGAACCAACTATACATTGCACGGGTCAAAAATCATTCGAATATTAAGTACAGATATTTAGTACATTTCCTACCGTAAATAAATCTTAAAAACGTAAGAACTTCATTTAGACAACCTTGATAACATTTTTGCACCCTCCAGATTTTCAAAGCCAAATACTGTCATCAATGGAAAGCTTATTTATCCAGCTCTCAGATGATGTATGAATCTAACTTGACTGGGTTTGTGGTCCAGGGTCACATAAGTTCACAGTTCTAAGGGTTTGTCCTGTTCTCAGCAGAAGGAGCCTGAGTTTCTGGATGTGTTGGAGAGCTGCTCTCTCACCTGGCTGACGGAGGGCCAGGTTTGGGGCGACGGGGTACAGCGGGTCACCGACGAGCTGCCCATCGTCCACTCGCCCCCGAGACAGGACGAGCGTCGAGGAGGAGAGCCAGAGCACCCCTCGTCCGGAGGAGACCTGCTTCCGCCCGAGTTCTTCGAGCTCCTCAGCGAAGGAGGTGTGGGATCGGTGGAGACCATGTACCACGTCTCTCATCACACGCCTCCCTCGCCGTCCGCCAGCGAAGAGGAGGAGCTCCCGACCGTCCCCGACACCTCGTCCTGCTCCTCAGCGTCCCGCTCGCCGTCTCCTCCCATCTCCGCTCGCCCGGGAAAGAGAAAACGAGGAGGCGATAGAGCAGGAGGCGCAGGAGGAGGAGGAGGAGCGCCTTGCTCTCCGTCCCCCGGGAAGAAGAGCCGGCGCGAGCGAGAGCAGGAGAACGAGAGGAAAGTGCAGGAGCTGACGGATCAGAACGAGCGGCTCAAAGCCGAGATCGAGCGTCTGGGAGAGGAGGTGCAGCGGACGCGCCGGGCGCTCATCGAGAGACTCGTCAACACCAGGAGGTGAAGGAGCCCGGGGCCCGCCGTGAAATGCACGTTTAGAGGGAGATAAAAGACACGTGGGACTGAGAGGAGGTTCGCAGAGCGACTCCCGCCGAGAGAGAAAGAGAAAGTCAAGCTGAGACGACAGAAAGAAAAGAGTGTGGAGCCCAGCACAAACACGGCCCGAATGCCAAGCTTAGAAGAATAAATCCGGTTATACTCGCTACGACATATGAATGATACAGTTTAACAAACAGACATCAGTTAAAAGAGGATTTTACAGGAAAATAACCAAACGAGCGATTAAAATATCAATTAACACACCCATTAAAAAATATTTTTCACAAAGAAAATGAAGCCGAATTTGAAATTAAAAATGACTATTGCAATTTTTTTTAACATTAAAACCCTAATTCTAAAATGCAAACGATTTGTTAAAATTACAAATCAATTGAAGAATGAGGAATAAAGTATCCATAGTAGTAATATTTTTTTTGTAGCAAATTAAAACGACCAATGCAATTCGTGAAGCATTAAAACAAGAATGAACGCAAACGATACATTAAATGTAAAACTGAACAAACTACATCACAACTGAATGTAAAAATAAGATTTGCATTACAGCGATTGGGAAAAAAGCATGTGAAAATTAGATTTTTCATAAAGAAAATGCCCAAAATGTATTCGTTTATAATGAAATACTTCTATTTATTTGTAATGTCGTTTACAAACGGTATTACAAAAGAATAACATTACCGCAGTAAAACGAATAAGAAATGCAGAGCCAGTAAAAAGTAATAAAAGAAATGCTACAATGTAATGAATGACATCAAAGAATAAATTACAGCAATGAAAACATCAAAATTAAAACGACTTGTTTTTAAACACTTAAAAGACAGTAAGTTGAAGACGGACATGTTTTGCATTACACTAATCGAAATGCAGCATGTCATTAAAGAGAATAATTGTAATGCTACTAAAACCGCCTTTTTTCTCTGGCGTTCGGGTGTTTGTGACCGGTTTTGTGGCCCGATAAAGCTCAGTGCAAGCACCAACGTTTATTAAACTACCCAAAGGTTAATCAACTTTCTGTGTAATTGGAAGCTGATTGTTCATCAGTGCCGAGGAGTCTTGAGGGAATGTAGCAGAGACGATGAGAGAAAAGGCAGAACTGCAATAATAGAGAGGAAGGAAGCCGATTGTATCAGTGACGGTGATTGTAGGTGCATTTCATTGTAACCAGCCTGTTTTAATTCACCTCGTGTGTTAACGAAGGGCTTTATCCGTGTAAATTCACCCCTAGTTGAGAGATTAGTAGCTCAGGACTGTTATAGTGAACGATTGTGAGCGTTTCTCTCTGCAGCTCACCATCAACCCGAGGCCTCTAAGAGTGTGTGTGTGTGTGTGTGTGTGTGTGTGTGATGACGGGGAACTTGTGAATGGATGTCCGTAGCGATTTTTGCTCTCACTTTCTTCTCTTGAACTTTTCCAGAATTTTTAGAGCTTGCAGTTTATAACACGCTCTCTGCCTCATGCCTATTTTTCTATACGTGTATCCCGTAATCGTCATAACGTCATCATTTACCTTATATTGTAGTTTCCTAATCTGACAATAAACCTGCATGCCGAATTACTGTATTAGAGTAGATACATTTTTATCTGAATTTTATTTAGCCTTACTTATTATGGAATTGTATTACACTCATTTTGTTATTAAAACCATAAAATGAACCGAGTCTTGGAGTTTTTTGTCTTCGTGTTTATTGATTGTGTGAATAAAATACGGAACAAGAGACAGCGAGAAACACATTGATTTTATTGCATTTTTTAAAAAGAGAATTTAACAGACTTCGTTGGATTTGAACAAGTATAGTTGTATTTTTATAGGAGTGGGTACATAGTGCAGTAAGATTTCAGAAAATATTCCTGTTTGATGGATTTGTTTCCTTCTTTGTGATCGCCTTTTTATTTCTTCTTTCCTTTCTGAGCGGCCGGGTTCTTGCCCTCCGCAAGAGACAGCTGCTTTTTCAGGTCCAGTAACATCTCGACTTCTTTGTCAATAACAGACTTCTCGGCTTTCTGAGCTTTTAGGCCTCGTACTTTATCACCCTGAAACACGAAAACAACACGAGCACCTTCATTCAACTCGAAAAAATAATCAGAAAATATGAAATCGCAGTGTCAGTATGTTCTCGGGACACGCCACGTAAAAATATGGAAAATACAATTACTTAGGAATTCACTAAAATAAGAGTAATTAATTTCAATAAAATTAAAAATCTCGATGTCAGTGTGTTCTCGGGTAAAAATGTTTACATGTTTGTATTTTTTTGCTCGTAATATAATCAGTAGTATAATCTATATTATAATTCAATTTGTAATATATATATATTTTAATATTTAAACAATAAAGAAAAATCAGCTACTAAAGCAAGATTTTAGGACAAAAAGGGCGACACAGACGCTCAAATCATCCACCAAAATGTATAATCAGTTATTTTCAGTATATTTATTTGGCATATATATGCACGTAGGTGTGTGTGTGTGTGTGTGTGTTCGTACTTGTTCTGCCACTAAAGCCGTCAGCTGTTTGGCTCTCTCTGGATCTGCGTTTACATTCAGCGAAGCGTCTCTGGGTTTGGTCTCGACTGCAGCGCTGCTGGAACTCGGAGTCTAGAAATAGAGAAAAAAAATATGTTTCAAATACTGGATCGTGTGTGCATATCTCAGAATAAAAACTAGGAAATCAATTTAAGCCCCAAATATGACACATGCTTTTGTTTTTCATGTGGTTAATTTAATTGTTACAATAATTGAACAATTATAGGGAATCATTTAATTAATAAAATTTTATCTTTAAAATAAAATATATTAATCACAGTAGATATTTTAACTACTAAACTAAATCCATGCATTCATTTTTTTGTCTTGAAAATATAATTATAGTAAATATTTTAACTATTAACAAAAACATGCATTTAATTTTAATCTTAAATATAACAGAATTACATTAGATATTTTAATTGCAAACAAAAAAAATATGCATGCATTTATTTTTTTAATCTTTAAAAACTTAATTTAATAAATACAGGAAATACTTCGATCTATTCCTAAAAACACATGCATTTTATTTTCACGTAATTGCATTAAATATTTTAATTGCAAACAAAAAAAGCATGCATTATTTTTTTTCAATGTGTAAAAAATGTAATTATATGAAATAAAAATCAGAGAAAATCTCCTTTGGTAATGTAACGTGTGAGAGCAATCACACAAACGCACACATGTGATTAATATGTTAGCACACGCTGGGGTTGAGCAGCTCTTAAATGCATGTTAAAAGGAATCTAAAATGCGGTTTGTTGTCTTTCAGATGTTTTTCTGCTCAGAGCGGCCAGGGGCAGATTGTGTGCGAGTGACTGACAGCACAGGGCTTTGATCCAGAGCTGCCGCTCTTTGAATATAGACATCATCACTGAATCGATTTCACAGTCAGTTCTAGTGAAAACGGAGACACAAAGCTGTGAGCACACAGAGCGTCACACACATGTCTACCTTCGCTTCAGCGCTCTCCTCTTCTGGCTGAGAAAGAGCAGATTAAATCACACAATCAGACAGTCAGTGAGGAGAAAAGCATGAAACCTGAAGCTGATCTTCATCACATCCATTAGTTCTTGCTGACATAACGGCTCTTTCTTATATCTTTTGTCCAGTGACTCTCCATAACGGTTTCAGTAACGCACGAGCATTTTTGCAAATCTTTTTATAAAGCTATTTCCAACTGATAAAGTCAGGTCATATATACCTTTCCGTCCTTGTGTTTATTGATTGTATGAATAAAATACAAGGTTATACCAGAGCAAAAGAAAAAAGAAAAATGAATCGGCTAATACATAAATGATTGCATTTTAAAAAGGATAATTCAGAATAATGCTCAGAAACTGAAAGCATTTTTAAAACTAATTCAGATCAGACTCACATGGAGCAGTATTCTTTATTTATTTCCTAAATAAATGCATACATTTGTCTGCCTTCATGAAGTGCCTGCTTAAATTTCCCTTTAGAACAGCCTTAGATTTACATTTTTCTACAAAGTCGTTCATTTCATTTTGTTCATTTCTAACACTGGCATTCTCTTTTTCTCCCTGAAGAAGCAGCTTTAATCAGAAACAGATTTCATGCACTGTATTCTGATCCTTTCACTGTGCTACAGATGGTTTGTGCGTTAACGAATAATGGTGGGGTGCAGGGAACGTACCCCAGAGATGATATAATGCGAGAAGCCATGCAGAACCGTCGCCACCGTCACTGTGTGCAGCGCGTGTCAATTCGTTCATTAACTCTCTCGTGCCTCCATCTCCGCCAAGCTAAAGTGCCACCCCCCTCGACCTGCACCTCGCAGCGCTCCACCTCCTTACCGTTTTACTTCACCGTGGCCCTTAAAACAAGCAGGGTCGCCTCAGAAAGCCCTCACATCAGCACTGACCCCTCCTCTGCAGCCGTCTCTCCCCCCACACGCAGGAATGATGGATCGAGCTGCCGAAGCGTCGTGGCTGCGGGTGAGAGCTTTCATTAGTGTCCCTCTAAAGAGCCCAGCCTGATTTCTTCCATAAATATTCACCTCAGGGAACGCCTGTCTCTGAAGGCATTTCACCACAACATGTGTGTGTATATATAGATATGTATATTGAAGTTTGACACTCACACTTTTTCTCTATATTAGCCTATTCTTGTTTTCTTCACCCAAAGCAGCATTTCAGATGCATTTTATTCTTTCATTTGTGAATTAATGAGGGGAGCAACTGTTGATTTATGGACAATAAAGCTTTCTTTGATTTTCATCGTAGCAATCCTTTAACGGCAGCTCATGATACCCCTCAGAAAACCTTAGTAATCATACACATAGCAACACCCTGAAAACCACTTTTAACCATCTTGAAAACCATCTTAGCAACACCATAGCAACCACACAGAATACCTTAGCAACCACGCACAACATACTGTAAAACACTTACGCTGATATCGTATACTTCCCTATTATATAGTATGTCCGAATTCATATTTGGAACTACTTGAGGGTGAGTAAATGATGACAGATTTTTCAGTTTTGGGTGAACTACTCCTTTAAGGTGGTTATCTGACATTTGTGACAAACACAAAGCCTAGTTTGCATCATATGTATAATTTCTATCTATTCATGTCTTTGCATGGACTTTGTATGTAATCTGCTTTTTGTCTGCAAACACCATTATAACCATATAGCAACAACGTGACAATCACCCAGAATTCCCTAGCAACTGCATAGCAACATGTTAAAACACACGCCTCACATCAACAACTCATGTGGTTGTAAAAGAAACCACAACGAACAAACTATTTTTGTGCATTTTTGATGATAAGTAATGCATTTTCAAATGAAGCTGGTTCTGAATTTTACAGGCAGTGAAAAAAAGAGTTTGTGACAATAACAGTGATTTTTTTAGAAGCTGGAATTATGATGAGCTGAGCTGTAAGCCATGAACTTTACACCTTTTTCTTTCAAATGTGCCTTTCCCATTCATCTTGTTTGACAGGAAGGAGGGGCTGCTTAAAATTCAGAGCAATTAACTCCTGATCCCATCCATTTAGCTGAGGATGTGAGCGATCACTTAAAGAGTGTCACAAACACTGACAAGTGGACATCAGCCATGGTAATGACCCCAACATAAATTATAAATGGAGGCTAGAGCCAGAGATGATTATGATCCCTTCCTGCACCATAACCACCACAGGCATTTCTGAACACAGACATCCAGCCTAATATTCAGAGTAATGGTCATTTGGGGTTTTATTTGGTTGATTTTCAATCTTCTACAGTACATTTGGTCCCAAACTGGAATGTTATTAGGAAAATTAGAACATGGCCGCATGATTAATTGATATGATTTGACTCACCAGGACAGTTGGACCCTGTGATCGCGGTGAATTCCTATCTAACATGCTACGGCCAAATGACATGCTTAAGCACAGAGGTTAATAATATAACAGCCCCGGAGTCAGCCATCGATGAGAGCCGTCATAATTCTGATGATAATCACGGTAATTACTATCAGCATTATCACTCAGAGGCATGAAATTGACCTCTAGAGATCAGCCTGGATGGATTTGAGATAAGAGCCTGCAGGTCCTTTTTCCATTCGCTGATCTAATTAAATGTAAATAGAGGTCGAGTTTGCCTACAATTCCCATAATTCACTTACACTGCCAGTGGCTACTGTAGGAGGCATGGCAAAAACTCTCCACCCACTCTCTATTTTGTATTTTATTAGGAATTTTATCATATATAATGTTTTTTCTATAATAATTATATAATTATATTTTATATTTATTATATTTATATTATACTTTACAGTTAATCCTTAAAAATACTTTGAATTAATTATATTTCATATTTTCAATTGTAAATGTGTTTATTAATGCATTTTAACTATAATATTAATGGTATTTAGCTATAATAAATTATATTATAGTACTTTGAATAAATTATGAATGATGCATAGTTGTTTTTGTTTTCAATTATACATTATACTTTGTAATAAATCTGATTAAAAACTTATTTTGCTTCATTCTGCAATGAATTTAGCCAAAATAAAGTATCTTAAGACAGTATCCTATGACGCCTTAAAATGCTGCTTATGTAGGCAGCTCACTAGGTTTTGGCACAAAGCAAATGATTATTGAACTTGCACGTTGTCCAATTACAGCAAGCCCTTGCCTCCCGGTCCCGTGTTTCCTGCCTTGGCTGACATTATTCATTTTGGAGGGCACCCTGGAGCTTCTGAGGCTGAGGATCTTTGGTACTATAAATGGATACACAGCCCGCATTGGTCTTAATTGAGTCTGATGTTCATCTGAATGCACAGATCTACAATATTTTTGTCAACACAAATATTCAGTGGCCTGATAAAGCACTTGTCTTGTGTACAATATATTTACTGAAATTGTCAAAATCTACCCTATTTACTTTAATTCAATTCATGTTTCTGATCTTATTGTGCATGGATGTTCAATGCATGTTATTCCAAAGAAAACAAAGATTTTCCATACTTCTTTTTTCGTAGTAATTAATTATAACCAGTATGAATTATAACCAAATGAATATGTAAACATCATTTTAAGATCTTTTAGTTTTTTGGTAAAACAGCCTTTTTAATAAGTTGCATTGTTAATTTAGGCTTCAGAACCATGTTGTTGCATTCTTACATTTGTCCTTTAGCATCTAAGTCGCATATGCCCATCAGTCAGTCCCTTTGTCAGCTGTTAACTAGTGTTGCCATAGTAACAGCACATTCAATATTGGTGTGTTTCTCAGTCTGCAGTCAGCAGTAATGGATCTGGCCTTCAGGAGGCTCAGCTCACTTCAGCACCACTTATGCGATGCGTTTATGTCTTGTTTGCAGACTAAAAACAGTTCAGATTTCCAAGCAGCCTTTTTAGCTCAACAGTTTTGCTTCCATATAACATATACTAGAGTGAAAAAGGATATAAGAAACTAAAGTATAAAAAAAATGTTGGGTGGGGCTTTGTTTTACCAACCAGACATTTGTCATTACTGGTAATAATGCAGTGAGATTATTGTCTGACAACAGCCAGTGCTCCACACAGAGATCTGATCTGATCATCATCAGTCTGTCTGGAATCACATGAAGTAACAGAACAAACTGAGACAGACTCAGTCCAGAAGAACTGTGGCAACGTCTCCAAGATCAAGAAAAAACCCACCTGGAAAACTATGGACAAGTGTACCTGGGAACAGAAGCTGTTTTACCAAAAGCTGTATTACCAAATACATATTTGATTTACAGTAGCTAATAGAAGTTATTGGATAAATGAAATACAGTAGCTTTACTGGTAGGTTTTTGTCTTCATCTTGGAGACATTGCCACAGTTCTTCTGGATTGAGTCTGTCTCAGTTCTGTTACTTCTTGTGATTCCAGACCGACTGATGATGATCAGATCAGATCGCAGACTATATCGCAGACTATAATCTCACTTTTGCACAGTACTGCGTATATATATATTATATAATCAGTAATTTTGTATTGTTGACTATTGCTACAAATGCACATGTCTTAAATTATGTGTACATTTGTAGCAATAGTCAACAATACAAAATTACAGATTTTTCTCCTATGACAAAAATCATTGGGAAATTAAGTAAAGGTCATGATACTTTGTCATTTTCATGACTTACATTTATGAAAATGCAGCACCCTGTTTTTTTTCACAATCATATGCATTGCTAAGAACTTCATTTGAACAACTTTTAAGGCAATTTTTTACATAAATTTTTAGATTGTTTCACCCCTTAGACAAATTATTATATATATATATATATATATAGTTCTATTCTATTCTATTCTATTCTATTTTTTCTTAGGCTTTAGAATTTGATTATTATTTTATATTATTTACATTGTATATTTTTTATATGGATATACATTTATATATCATTAAATATGACTAGGCTGTTTCTTTGGCCTTTCACAACCATGGCTTGGCCAACGCTGACTCACTAAGGCAGAATTGTGATTTTTGCTTGGCCGCTCTATGCCTCTACGGTTTGTTTGATGATCCAGTGAAGAAGCAGCTTCATCTCCTGAGCTTGACTGTCTGAGAAATCCCTTATCTGCAGAAACAGCCTCCGAGAGCCACACAGCTCCTCAGGTCAGAGTCGCCAGGATTTATATGGGTCCAGCTCCTCTGGTTATGCTCTGTTTTAGCATCTCTATGCTCTTTCACATATCTATAGACTCTTGTACCAAAATTTTTCTGATTATTTGTATTTTATATGAGTTTAAAAAATGAAATCACATGCAAGAACGAACAGCACATAAACATACTGAAAAACAATCTTTGAGTCATTATGATAATAGAAAATAGAAATGAATGTGTTTTTCAGCACAAAAAAAACAGGTTTGTTTTCTGAAAGTACTACTGCAGCAAGGCCAGGAGAGGAGAGAGCTAGAAGAAAAAAATCCTTTGATTGTTAAAAATAGGGTTGGATTGTTCTTATTAACCCTTGGTCTGATCCAAGCGGGCTGCCTTTAGATTCCAAAATAAATGCTTCTCAGCCCAGTCAATTAACTCATAATGGCTCATTAGATATTCCAGATACTAACAGTAAAAGTAAACAGCTTCATTAGCAGTGGATCTGTTCACATCAGAGAGCCGTGGTGTCATTTTGCAATGGGGTTGTGCAGAAAGCTAATAAATTAGTGATTAATTTTCAAACCAGGTCCAAAAAATCCTAAACCATGTCAGACATGTGCATACAAAAGAGGCTGAGAGATGTGTCAGTCAAGTTTTTAATTGAGTGAGGCATTTAATTAGAACCCTGAGGCCAGAGTTTGGCTACAAAGTTAATTTAAATATGAATAACCACTGCAAGTTCTGTTTGCTACAGTACTGTGTCTTAATTCACAAACCACTGAACCATAAATATAAGAATTTAAGCATCCCAAATCATCATGTGCTAAAAATATGCCAGTTATCCAAATTATATACCTTTCTCGGATATTAATAGTTCTTGCATATATATATGCATGTTTTACTGGCAAATTTTTCCCACAATCCTTTATTCTATGGAACAAAGGAGTAGTTTGTGTTTCTTTTCTTGTGTCTTAAATGTTCTGTCCTATAAATACGTTTTTAAATACATTTCAGAACAGACTATGGCAAATAAACTGACTATTTATACACTTGTGTGGGTTGTAGACTCCGTCTCATGCTACCACTAGAGTGAAAACACCACCAGCATTCAAAAGTGACCAAAACATTAACTGAGAACTGAGAAATGGTGTGTGGTCACCACCTGCAGAACCCCTACTTTATTGGGGGTGTCTTGCTTATTGCCTATAATTTCCACCTGTTGTCTATTCCATTTGCACAACAGCATGTGAAATTGATTGTCAATCAATGTTGCTTGCTAAGTGGGCAGTTTGATTTCACAGAAGTGCGACTGACTTGGATTTACGTTGTGTTGTTTAAGTGTTTGAGCAGTGTATGTATTTGATCAAAAATACATGGAAACAGTAATATTGTGAAATATTATTTCCTTTTTCCTATATCATATATATATATATATATATTTTTTTTTTTTTTTTCTATATCACATATATATATATATATTTCTTGTTTTTTTTTTACATGTAATTTAAAAAAAAACTTTTCAGCATTCTTTAATGACAATAAAGTTAGCATATTATTAAGTATATTATCCAATAAAATATAAGCTGTGCTAGTTACATATTTTAAATATAAGCTGCCAACATACACAAGCTAAAAACAGTGTACGATATGGAAGTTTATGATAAAAATACAATTTTATGACATGATATAATGTCCTAATGTCATCACACAAGTTGAATTTGGTATAGCATACAAGCATATTACTCTTTCTATTTCTGTCATACAAAAATAGTGTGCTAGTATACTACCAAAGTACATACTTAAGTTCATAGTACAAGTATGCAAAGTTATCAATTTACATTTTTAATCCACTGAAACCATGAACCAGTTCTAATTGTATTCGCTAATGAGACTCATTAGCACAAATAAGCTGACATATATGAAGCAGATATGTATATCCGTGGCTGAACCGCCGCCTGCTTATCTCTCGTCCCCGCATGCTCTCATTATGCAAGCGAATCCCCTTTAATCTGCACCATACGGGTAAAATGCTGACTAATTAGGAGCGATATGTAACAGTTTTGTGTTATGTTAAAGCTTTAGAGTGCTGCTATAGCAGTGGGAACAGTGTGGCCTGCCCCTTTCATGCTCTATGTTTGAGGTTGAATCTCAATGCGGAGGCTCAGCAGCTGTGGATCGGAGCAGAATGTATGAAAAGTGACAGGGAAATTAGACAACAGGCCCTCTGACACAAAGCACCGCAACAACACGACTGTAGGGGAAGTCGGGCTGCAGGCTTTCCTTCTTCCCAGCGCCGCAGGAATGAAATGCCGTCACCCAGATATGTCTAAGGATGTTCCTTTGCGTTCGAAGAGATGAAGGTTGTTTTAAGGATAATGGTGAAGTTCAGCTCAGTTTCTGGCTACACAGAGAGCTGACGTTCATACTGACATTATTAGCCTGCTGGGTTGGTCTGACCCAGTGGATTAGTCACTTAGTGCCTTGGCTTAACATGACCTGAACGTAATCTTTTGTGCTGTCTTGGTCTTTTATAAAATTTCTGACTTCACTGGCTTTCTGTATATTATTAGTTTGAGACACAGACCTATAACCACTGCGTTATTTGCTAAAGAAATGAGAACAACTTTCATTCGTCGGTGGAACACCAAAGAAGATATTTTGGAGAACTGTTTTTGTTCATACGTTAAAAGTCTTTTTTGTGTTATGCAGAAGAAATAAAGTCACGAGGTGAATAAATTATGGCTGTATTTTCATTTTTGGATGTTTGGAAGGCAACGCATTCAACCTTGAAGCAGCAAGTTACACAATTTATGGCCAAACAAACTTTTTAGTGCTTCAGAGCTGTAGAAAGTCTATTTCTCATCTTCATCCACTTGCGCTGTAAGACAAATTACATTTGTACAGCGCAGTCTCCCCGCATGCACTGCGGCATGGATAAACTGTGCATTTACTGTTTCAGAGTCGTTTTGCTGTCTTATGACTTTAGTTTTTACTGTCAGATATTTGTTCTGTAGTGATGTTAAAACTATTTTTAACGCCATATCTGCCACATCATAATGAATATTTAATTGCATTGACAAGAATATATTTACTAAACAAGGCATTTCACAAGGTGTTCATAAAGTGTTAATTAAGACAATTATTAAGACAGGTAATTTATTTTACTTGTGCAAACATTGTTTTAAATTTTATCTAAAAGATTTCTTTAGAAACTTTAAAGGTAGCAAAAATGCACAATTCTACTAACTTTATCACCCAAAATACAGCGGTATTTAAATGCGTTCTTTTTTTATATTCTAAATACATTAAAATGTCCATCTGATTATGATGCTATTTAAAGGTTACAAAAACATTTCTTACATTTTCCTACATTATGCTAACTTAATCACCTAAATGTTGTTATTTAAATGTTAATTTTTAATAGCTATTCTAAGACAATTTGAATGTTCTATTTTCTTATCGTGATTAGAATGTCATTTCAAGGATACAAAAATGTTATGTAGCATGTAAACAGCATGTAGACGTTTTGTTAAGAAAGTAAATCAAATATTAATAAAGTTTTAAGAATGTTCAGTAATCTTTACTTTCAGAATATTTTGTCCTAACATTTAAAATACGTTACTGAAAGTTGTGAGAATGTTTCCAGTTAGCTGGAAGTCATGAACCATATTGTGTGGATTTTTATTTACATTTTTTTTATTCCACTTTTCTTGTTTGAGTTGCACATCTTCACCCTCCATTGCAGCTTGTATTTAAACGTCTCTTCTTAACATATGTCCCTGCTCTCATTCTCATATCTGTGCAGCCTAAACATGAAGAGAGTTTCCCACGAGGCTTTGCAGTTCGATTTTTCCTGTATTATATATCCCCTTCCAGAACACTGGACATGAATTTTAGCGTGATTTAGTTTGTGGCCACCGATTTTCTGGAACAGTATGGAAAGAGTAAGTGCAGGGGTGCCAGAGCTTTACTGTTGCCTCTGGTATTGAAAAGAAATCCATAGAGAAGTGTAAGGTACGTTACAGATGGAGAGAGTGAGAAAGAGCGAGCGAGAGAGAGAACGAGATTGTTGCGAGGATTGAATAGTACACATTATCAGCTGAGCGCAGGGGCTGAGAGGCAGCAGTTTGATGTTGTTCCTGTCTGTGTCTTCCCTGCTTCCTGTTTGGATGTCCTCACCCGGTCTCGCTTCATCTTGAGCCTAGAAGTCCCTTCCTGGACAATGTATTTAGAAGAATAAGCCAAACAGAGACATGGAAGAGAGAAACTGAGAACGATATGGTCAAAGATATGTGAGAGAAAGGAAGAGAAGAGCAATGAAAAAGAGAGAGAGGGAGAGATGAGATTGGCGAGCCGGAGCGTAGGCAGTCAGGAGTGCTCAGGTGTGGAGATTAAGCTATCCTCTCACTGCTGAGGAACCGCTTCGGTCGATCTGCTGCGGATACATTAGAGGAGTGGCGCTCAACATTATCTACCATCCACAAATAGCACAACATGGACAACTAATGGATTCCTGATGAGCTGTCAGACTCCACATTCAATCTGGAGGACACCTGTTTAGGAGCGGACAGGAAGACAGGACTGGGCTCCTCGGGCCCCCTAAATGATGGACAGGTGAGAGACGAGTAATCTTTTTCTCAAGCCTCAGTGGACTGAAATATCTTGCTGCTGGTGTTTGATAATTTTCAATCATTTTAGTCGAAATAGTTACATTTGTTTGAGTTCAGTAGTTTCATTGGGACTTACTTCACTTGAGTATATGTTACTAAGTTGAGTTTGTGTGGCAGATACATGTTAAAAACCCATTACAGTATTAATATTTACCTTAGTGAGTGTAATCTTCAAAACTAACCACCTAGCAACTGCACAGCAACACTAACTAACAGGAAGTTATGTTGTTAATATAATAGCTATTGTTGTAGTTATTCATTAGTGTGAACTGGCCTTTATTTCAGATACATTCTGCTTAGCTGCCACATACCAATGCCTTGGTAACCACCTGTAACATTCTAACAATGCCATAGCGACAAACTGACAACAAGGCGACCTTAGCAACTATATGGAAATGCCCTGGCAACCTCCCAGAACATCCTAGCAGCTCCATAACAATATGCTGACATCCACAAGACCTTAGCAGGTGTATGGTAATTCCCTAGCAATCCCCCAGAACACCCTAGCAACTCCATAGTAACATGCTGGCATTCACAGGACCTTGACCACTGTATGGTAACTCCCTAGCATCTGCCCAGAACACCCTAACAACTCAATAGCAACAGGATGACAACCAGAAGTCCTTTGGAAATGCCCTGGCAACCATCCAGAACACCCTTGCAACTCTGTAGCAACACGCTGACCTCCACAAGACCTAAACAACTGTGTTGTAATTACCTAGCAACCCTCTGAACACCCTAGCAATGCCATAAAAACACGGTGACAGGCAGAAGACCTTGGCAACTGTATGATAAGGCCCTGGCAACTCCATAGCAACATGCTGACAGGCACAAGACCTTAGCAACTGAATGGTAATATTCTAACAACGACACAAAACACCCTAACAACTCCATAGCAACAGGCTGGCAACCAGAAGTCCATTGACGATGCCTTGGCAACCACGCAAAACAGATTACAAACTCCATAGCAACATGCTGACAAACAGAAGACCTTAGTAACTTCATGGTCATGCCATGGCACCCACCCAGAAGTCTATACCGTTCATATATTTGCGTTTGTGTTAATATATTGCATTACGTGCTTGTATTGGTAGGATGACTTAAGGATTATGTAAGTTTCTGGAGATGATGATTAGAAGGAGAGATGTTGTGTGTTTTCTAAATCAGAGTGTTCCTCTAAGAAGCTATTTAGGGAAACCTCATTAACGCCTCTGCAGAATAACACATTCACATCTCGCCTGAGTTTGGTTCAAGCCAATTCAAGCAAAGTGTCCTCCTAATTTTCATACAATTTCTCTGTTGATGTGTTTTGGCTTTAAACAAGAATAATCTCCATCAATTATCCTCAGGTCTGACAGGTAACAACCAACATGTTTATTTAAGTAGGACAAGAGGGCTCAAATTAAAAGCACATGGTGGAAACAACAGTTTGCCAACTCGTTAAGATTTCGGTCAAAGTGTTTGTTAGCGGTGTGGGTGAGAAAGAAAACTGTTTTCGTGACATTAATGAGTGTCCCAATAATTACACAATGTCTTGGAGCACAGCCATGTACTTTGTCACAACCCTTAGGGGGTTACGCAAAAGTTTTACACACAAACACACACGTCATCCCTGACAATGAATCCAGGTGATAATTTGTCTAATTTCTGAGGAGGTTTGCTCATACCGTTGGCGTCTATAGCGCTCAGTCTGATGATTTCATAGCTTGCACAGTAACTATATCTCTAGACCTGATTTATACACAAACACTGAGTGTTATTATTACTTCCAGCTATATTTTCACCTGCTCTTATCTGCCAGGGTTTTTATTATTGTTGCCTCAATTTTTTTCCCTTACAGTAACCACTTCTCTCCACTCGTCTCAACAGAAATGTGATCAGTTTAAATATTTATCAAATAACAGGTCTGAACCACAGCACTTGAGCTTTTCTCCAATAGCCAGAGGCTGAAGGTGTATTTCTATATGATGTGAAGTCATTTTAGTGCCAGGAGACCTGGGCTACCATAGATATATAAATGTATTGTGAGCTATTTTTCTCTCCTGTCTGTATCTTTGACCTTGAATAGATTTGCACAAGTTGGCAAAGTTGAAGAACGAAATGAATGATTGTGCCTGAAGGTAATACTACTGCAAAGTGAAATATCTGACACTTTCCTTCTGCTAATCTGAGATCCATCTTGTGGATCCCTTGGGAGGGAGTTTGTGATGATGTCTGTGTTGAAGTTTAGAGCGTAGATCTGCCCAGTCATGTTATGTGCAGTATTTCTTATCTGTCTAGCTTCGTTCAGTTCATTAAAGCACCTCTGCCAGACGCTCTACCAAGACCTTTAATATGTGCACCCAAACAAAAAGAGCAGCCTAATTGTCTTTCCTGCTGAAAAGACCTGCTTAGACCAGCATGAATTTCAAGGCTGGTTAGTGTCATCTGGTAGGTGGGCTACTATAGCCTGCTGTTATCGACCAGCATGGTCTTTTCGGTATGGCTGGTTTACTTTTCTTTCTGTTTTACTAATGACTTATTTCTATTCAGACACTGATTATGAATTCAGACTAAAATAGTCTATAAATATAGGATTTAATATAGATTCTTCTAATTAGAAAAAGTGAAAAATCCTAACTTTGCTAAAAAAGAAAATGAAAAAGTTGGAAGGAAGCTGAAAATTGAAAATAATTCTACTAGGCTTTTTTGTTTGTTTGTTTGTTCCCTTTTTAATGCCATTCCAGCTTGAATGGCAAGAACCAGTTAATCCATGCATTTGGCCAAAATACAAAAATGTAAAAATCTGGAATCTTTAATATTGTCCAAATTAATTCTTAGGAATGCATATTACGAATCAAAAATTAACTTTTGATCTATTTGACTAAATATCTCCATGGAACATTTTTAATTTTTTATATCCTATTGATTTTTTGGCAGAAAAGAAAAATTGTTGGCTATTGATACAAATATACCCACGCTACTTATGACTGGTTTTGTGGTCCAGGGTCAGATTTATTTCATGCACCTGAAGCAATACATCTATAATATAAAGCAAGAGCTTGTAAAATTAAAATAGTATTTTTCCTATGTTTATGTTTAAGCTAAGCATTGATTGGCACTTTTATTTGTGTCCTATATGGCCATAATTATGGGTGTAAATTAAATTGTTTTCCACACTTAGGACCCATTATAAACACATTTTTAGCCTGAGGAGACTGCAGCCATTTAGACTTGAAGTGAACACTTTTGTCTCTTTTTATTATTCTTTAGAAACAAGCAATTGTAATTCTTGAGATATCACACTCTAATCATGACTTCTCAGATAAGACATTCTTAAATAAACTATGATTAAAAAATATGTTTCACAGTCCTTTTCTGGGTCCCCAGCAACAAATAAACAAACCTCTTTAATCATTGCACCAAAATCCTTGTCTCTTTGTTTTTAAGGTGTTTCGTTTTTTTAAACTGCAATTTCAACCTTGATCTCTGATCCAGTAGGAGCCTAAACAAGTCTGTGATAAGCCTTTGCACAGATATGTTAGGTCAGGTGAAAATGCTGGACTGATTGATCAATACTTGTCTAAGAGCCAATTGAAACAGTCTCTAACAGGCTACAAGACTATGTTAAGAATCAATCAACCCTCACTTCTCCTGCTCCCAAGTCAAAGCCATTCTCAATATCTCCTCAAGCACTAAATACACAAGGATTTCACCTGATGTCAACACAATCATCCTGTACTCAATTACTTTAGTTGCCACGGTGTATGTGATTTACTGATGCATAGAGCTCTAAGCTACAGTTTGTAAGGACAAAGTTAAAGTTCAGTAGAAATGGTGGCATAGACGACCACTTTGAAGTTCATGGACATTTCTAATGTGTTGACAACTTAAAAGCAGTTCAGATTTCATCTGTCTACCAGGAGTGGGGTTCAAACCCTCGAGGATATACATCCATTGGATCTTAAGTCCAACGCCTTAACCACTCGGCCATCCTGGTTTATTTGTTTGTTTGTTTGTTTGTTCTGGAGCATTATAATAATACACAAAAAAGTTCAGATCCTGCCTGTTCTCTGTGAGAATTCAGCTGTAAAGGAATGCTGGAAATGCTATTGTAGTGGCATTGAAGACATTACAGATGTCTGTTTTCTCTGCTGATTGGCTGTGACATGCATGTAATGGCTTGAAAGAGCAGTTAACAACAAATCTTCATCAGTCTGTTATGAGATGGACAAAAGAAATTCACAGGAAAATATAAACTGTACAGCTTCACTTGTTTGCTCATGAAATCAGTTTTGGTCTGCATTGTTACATTTGAACTTTACAAGCATTGCATTTTACGCAATACAGAACACTTTCCCTAAACAAACGAAAACTCAAAATAAATGTAAACAGCCGAGGGATTGCAGCGTTTATGCACACATACACATCTGTTCTAGTTTTAACTCTGCTTATGTTTGTTTATCCTCAGGGCTGCCCAGAAATTGAATCTGTCTTCTAAGAAGAAGAAGCAGCACCCTGCGCCCCCTGTGGCATGTGATCCGCCTCTCTTTCCCACCAACTTCAGCGGCATCCTGCAGGTGTCTCCGCCCCCTGCTCCGCCCTGCCTCTTACGGGCGGTTAACAAAGTCAAAGATACTCCTGGCATGGGCAAGGTACGATCTTTAGTATGTAGCAAAATGTCTTTAACTCTTTTTTGATGTAACTTCGTTTTTTTCATCAACATGTTGTATGAACATAAACAAATGCTTTAGCATCTAATCAGCACAGAACAGGCAACTTTTATTTATTATTATTATTGTAGCTTATTCAACAGACTAACTGAAATAAGCCTGCCTCTTTTTGGTAAACATGTTTTATGAAACAAGGTCCAGCCACATGGTTTGACTTTGATGTCTAGCTTAAAACCTGTTACCAGGAGTGGGGCTCGAACCCACGAGGACATTTGTCCATTGGATCTTAAGTCCAACGCCTTAACCACTCGGCCATCCTGGTCTACACTGGGCCTTAAACTAGTTTGTATACCGCTGTGCAATTTCTGATGAGATGTACAGGACTGATGTGTTCAGGCTGGATCGATTAAACATGTGATGGCATCTGGTTTCTTTTGTGTCTTGCTCAAAGGCAAGTTCATTAACTGGACAGCAGAGCCAAATGAGCAACAAAAGGGAGGCAAAACAGACACATTTTATTATGCTAAGACATTTCCCTCAAAAGGTGCTTACAGGAGGTGACTGAATGATGATGGTATTTTGCTTTTTTTGTTACTTTAATATTAAGTGTAAAGTGGGCCATGATAATAAATTGTGAAATGAACATAATGTGGCTTCAGTTTTAGTTTTGGGATGCAGGCATCATAAAACACAGCTAGCTGAGAAATGTAGGCATGAGATTTGTGCTTTGGCAGCATGAGAGAACATATGGGGCGGATGCAAGAGAATGTTGCCTGCAGAATAGATATCACAGGTGAAAGTGTTCTGCTGCAGGTGGAGAGTAGTTTAAAATGCATAAATGCAGAGGAACGTAGACCTTTGATCTGACACTCTATATTATTTAGTGTTATTCTCATCTGACCTGGCGGGTTCATAAGGCTATTGTTGATAATAAGTGGCAATCATTTAGAGGATGTTCAACAACTTGATAACTAAAACTCAATATTGTCAAGAACATCATTGCATCTTAAATCAAATACCACAACAACATAACTGTATTCTTTTGGAAATTTACATTGAATTTTTGGAGTTTGAAAACACAAACACCAGCAAACAACAGCACACAAGGCAAGACAAAAAGGTAATCCACATACAGGCAACAGGGGAGGCAGGCAGCAAACGTGCATAAAACGCCAGAATACAGTCCAGGGTCGAAACACAAGAAAGGCAAGGCAAGACAAGACTTGATAGAAAACGAGACAAGAAAACATTGGTGTTGAAAACACAACCTAATCGCTGATTTCTAGTTGTGTCCTCTTTTGGGAGCCCAAACAAAGTAGTTTTACTTTCACAATGAAACACAGCGTCTCCAGAACATGCCGTTGGCAACAACACAGGGAGAATAGTACCGCTTTCTTTCTTTGCGTAAACATTTGGCCAGTGTTTTGCTACATTTTTCCACATCGTGATGTAGAGAAATCGGGGCGTTTTTAAATGAGCCGTTTTAGGAAGGCGTGGTCGAGTCCTAACTTTTATAAACAATATCTCTTTGGGATTGAGACTTTAGGATCTTATCTATGCAGAAACAGCTTGTAACACCACAAAGAGAAAGGAAAACTTGAAATTGTTTGTAAAGCGATCACATACAGTCATTACTGCACTCTTTTTAAATCTGACATTGATTTACCAGTACTGGGGTTCAAACCCACAAGAACATATGTCCATTGGATCTTAAGTCTAGCACCTTAACCACTCAGCCAGCCTGCTTCCTGGGTGGCTGGTTGTACTCGTCCATACACTTCAGATCAGAAAACCATTCAGTTGAATCTCTAGTAAACCAGCATCATTATACACTGCAAAAGCAATTTCAGTACCCTCTACCAAACATAATGGAAAGTCTTCAGCTTCCTGTCACTTTGTCTGTCTCTCTGTCCTGTCTTTAGGGCTGCATTCCTTTATCAATTTACATGCTCAGTCAGCACACCGTTCGCATCACTGATTTCTCTGTCAGTTTGTTGTTTTTCTATTTAAAACCACCCTAGCAAGCTCTGGTACAGACAGAATCCATCAAACGCATGCATTGGTGCAAGCGCTGACAGCGGAGGAGCCCCGCATGGTGAAAGTTGATCCTGATCTTCGGTGCATCGCAGGGAAACCAGCATATCTGGCATTCCTCTCAGACATCAGAGGATGGGGGATATTCATCTGTCTTTGGACTTGATATGGGTCATGATATCTTGTTCTGGCACCTCCCAAAAAGTCTCACCAAACAGAACTATCTCATATGGCTGGGGATTTGTCTAAGGCATTTTCTATCCAACAAAATTGTGACTTTTGAAAGCTGATTTTGAGAGACTCATTATTAACCACATGGTGAGTTGTTATTGAGAACTTTCGGTGAGTTCATAAAGAGTCATCTTGCATCGGAACAGCTTGAGTTCATCTGTAAACAACACCCACATTTAGGCTGCATGTTGTGCGTTGCGCTGGCAAACTAAAATGAATCGTTCTCTAGTCAACCAGAACATAAGCAGGATGGTGGGCAATGCAAATTCTGGCATTTGCAGCAGAAAAATGTCACCTTTCTCAAGGGGCAAGGCTGTAACAGTGGCCTTTGGATATAAGAACATTGTGCGATAAGATATTGATGGGTGTAGATGCTCTATACGGCGGCTTTTGTGGCGCCCACAGAAAGTGATCTGCTTTGAGATAGAGATGAAAGACAGATATTTCATTTGTGTTTATACAGTGCTGAATAGAACTAATTAAATAACAGTATCTGAAATAAAACTGTGCTTTGTGCTCTGGCAAATTTACATGTGACATTCTTGTTCCATGATGATGTGAATATTATTAAGAGCTCTTCTAAATGTTTGTGTCTTGCTTCTTGCTGTCTTGCTGATTTGTAGCAGTTCACACGTCAATCGTCATTTGCACCATCAGAGTTTTATTGACAGTGTGAATAGATTAAATGCCTAGGGCATCTCCATTATCTTGCTATTGATAAAGCAATTGATGGATGACTTTCAAACATGTCTGAATGCTAAAATTGTATTCTTTAAGTTTAACAAATTTAAAAAAAGCCTATATTTTCCTATAACTTGTTCCTTGATCTTTTAGACTCTTTCCAATTTCATCTTCACTCTTCTGAACTACAATCCTTTTTTGTTGGTTTATAGGAATCCTTTAAGCTTGACAAATTCATCAATCTTGTGGACTGTACAGACACTGACCTCAAAAAAAAGAAATTAAATTCAGCGGCTAATCAATTTTTAACAGCGCTTTCTAAAACAGAGGTGTTAAAGAAAAACACCTTACAGGCATCACGGAGTAAGCAGAGCACAGTCTGAAATATTCATCCCAATATTCCTGTGATAATTTAACTGTGCAAAACAGAATATCAGTTTACACGGCAAGGAAATACGACACCAGTGAAGAATTCATAACTTTATATTGCATGTAAATGTCTTTTTAATTAAACTTTGCAGACCCTGCCTGGAAGATAACAGATTAAAGGTTGATATAAAGTCCTGTTGTGCTCTTATCTATCTATTATAATGGACATATCAACTGCAGGCTTATTGATTCTACAGGGTAATCCAAAAGGGGATCTTTCCGCCCGCTATAAAATATGAAGCTTGCTTTCTCTGCTTGGCTACAAGCACATATAAGTAGCTGGATTAGATCTTTGCATCCTCAGTCCATACTTCAAATGCCATGATATAGATCAAATCAATCGTTGAAATGAAATGTATTCAAATGGCATTTCATTCTGACATTTTTACTCTTCAGTAAATATCCGATAATAAACCATAGGATGTTTATTTATTATGTTTGTAGAAACAAAATAAATATAAGCAATTTGTTATCATAATGCATAATGTGCAGATGATTTTTTTATTCATTCATTCACAAAACATGTTTATTTTTGATTATTGAAATTGAACCGCTATTTTTCTTTGGTAAAATATTTTATTTATACTTTAAAGTATTTCGACGTGGTGATGAAGATGTTGAAAAACAAATTGAGACCATCTGATTTAAGGTACTGTCATAGAAAACATGGTCAATGAAAACTCAATTCTTTCTTATACAGTGACATCCATGTTTGAAGTGTCACTCAAGTTTCCAAATACATGGGGCCATTGTATAAACGGACATGAATAAAATTAAGTTTTATAATATAATGATGAGAAATAGTAGCTACTGTATGTGGGCACCACTGAGAGAGTATGTGGGTTTGGCTCTCGCTCCAGTGTTCTTAAAGATCTGTAATAACCCAGAAGAAAGCATCTCCTTTAATTAGTCGTACTGCTTTATCCAAACTGTTCTCACCCACAAGAGCCGTGAGAGCTCATAGAGAGACCACCACCTCCTCCTGCTCCATCCTGCCGCATATGCTGCCTAATGAGCCCCCCTACCGTGATCTTATCCCTGCTTCTGAAAATCCGAGGCTCGATACAGGCAATGGGTTGCAAATCACCAAACAGAAGAAATTCTATTTGTGGTAATGGGTTTTGAGATGCCGGACGTGACTAAACAAACCTGGGAGGATTGGTTATAGGGAACAGAAAAAGACATGGCGCTTTGTAGAGCAGGGACTGTGGGTGTAGAAAGGGCTTTCATTAAATTCTGTCTGCCAGTACGTTATTAGATCTGAGCCGGTTTGAGGCTATTGGTGTTGAGACTTATCACCATGGCTCAGAGAGGAGCTTTACCTCAAAAGTAGAGCGGAGGCTTGTATAGATAAGTCATACTGTATCTACTGTAGCTGCATTGCTAGAAATGCTGTGACGTGGATTAGGGTGATGTACAGGCGGCAATGCATGAAATGACAGTATCATTACAGCGTCAAAGGTCAGGCATTCCTCTTTTCCCAGACTACAAAAGAGCTGTCCTGATTTGTGCACACATATTCAGCAGGTTATTTCAGAAGTGTTGTGTGTGATGTGTCCTCAACAATGTCCTCACCTCATGCATAATTCAGGCGGAATATGCAAAAACTGTAGGCAGGGTTCACTTTGCTATTAAATAACACCAGGATGAAATATTTAACACACCATAATGACATTCCTTAAAGTCTGTTCTCATGCAGGGAAGGCAAAAATGTAGTTTTTACTTGTTCTTTGTAGTTTCCAACTTTTCAGATTTTTTCCTTAGACAAATTAAACTAGAAATGTCATGTGAAGACATCTCAGCTGTGCTCAGATTTGCCAAGATTTTAGTATGATCTAATGCATTTCTCATCAAACTCAATCACCAAATAAATAAAAGCATATATATATATATATGTTTTATTTGGTTATATTTAAATAATATGTAAATAAATTTGTTTAAAAATCATTATACAAATTATTTGGTGTAATAATAATAATCAGTGCCAATTAACTACACACAACATCCATCAGGTTTAAGAAATGATATAAAATTTAAAAATAAAATGTTAATCTAAATGTTTTCATTTCATTAATGAAATAATGCATTGGGTAGCTAATTCTAGCCATTTTTCTGATTTTAATAAAACAGGAAACAGCTTGCCATTTTAATATACTGATTTTATGAAATCCACTTGAACTATTATAGGATTATGTTGTCTGTCCAGAGGCAATAACAGGGAGATTTTCTCTACATATAATCTTTTATTGATACATTAATTAGAAAACAAGTCTTGAGAGATGCTGGTTTTTATTATCTTTGTGCACTAAAACAATCATCTAAAGACGAACCAATAACCACAGTGCCTATAAGAACAAATAGACGCCTGAATGACTCTGATACTCTAGAGAAGCAAATTTCCTGCTTTATCAAAATGTCTATCAATGTAATGACGATGGTATTATAGTTGCTAATCCATACAGCGTCGAGATTATATTTCTATTGTAATTATGTCTGCTGCTTTGATTTTGGCTTTGCATTGTGAAGACAGGCTAAACTGCTGTGTTCTAGGGTCAGAAAAAAATGTTGTTTGAATATGTGCTTAACTCAAAATTTAATCTTTAATGCTTTGATTTCGGTAATTACATTTCACAGCGTGACAGATGTTATAACTGGCCCTTGAGGTGGTCTGTGACCACATTTCCGTATCTCCATAACATGCAAGGACTCAGAGAGAAAGCATATTAGTCATAGTTTATAGAGAGCCAAGTAGAATTTATTTCTGGGAGGCATTTATAAATGAGATGATGCATTCAATAGGTCATCATTTCATCCGGGGCTATTTATTTAGCATAGCAAATAAAAATTAAAAAAAGGCAACAGTAAATACATAATGTCTGAAAAGAATATATATATATATATATATATATATAAAGAATTTAAACAATTCATAATAATAGTAAAAATAATAATAGTTTACTGAAAATTATGCTCTAAATCATAGGAATAAACTAGATCTAAAAAATAATAATAATAGAAACCAGTTATTTTAAATTGTAATAATAGTTCACAATATTGATGTTCGCACAAATAAATGCAGCTTTGGTGTTCTGAATATCTGGGTTGTGAGTCAAGTATTTATAACCACTGTGTCTGGACTGCAAAGGAATGGTGAAAGATCACTTGCAGGAAACCCAAGATTTATCCGCTGTCTTTCTTCAGGGCTCCTACAATCGCTTGTGTGTTCTAGTCCACTAATCTGTAATTACATTCAGTCAATGATGGTTTTACTGAGGACACGTTATAAACAGGGCACTAGGTTTGATGTCTGTCATATGTTTGTATATAATGTGATAGTGTACATACATTATATTAGATTATGTATAATATTATTAGATATTATGGAGTCCAGACATATGGCATATACAGTATACAAGACATTTTGTAGGCTCTGCATGCTCATTGGATTCAAAATCAATCTCTTTTTTTCTATTTTGTTTTTTTTTTTGGAAATGCAAGTTCTCTAAACTTCAGCTGAAGTTATTTGGTGTACCTTTTCCTTAATCTTGCACCTGCTTTTTGCGGCATAATTGAGGTTTAACGCTTGCCTGCTGTCTCCACATATTTGACTGTGAAATATTAAAGAGTTATGAATAATTCTCTATCACTGCACACGTTTTTTTTTTAAAACATAATGGTACAAACATGTTAAAGTTTGGGGGTTTATAGTTTTAAAACTTGTTCAAAACCACTTGAAACTGCAAGGTACTCTTATAGGAAAAGTGTTCCGAAATGGAGATGCAAACTTTCCACCATCTGTCAGCCCTTGACAAAGCTATAAACCTACTTAAAAGCTTGTTCTCCCTCAAGCAGCATGTTGTTTTGCTCACAGAAACATTGGTTGTGGTGTTACTCTCAGAGAGGTTGCTGCTGTGCAACATGACACTTTGATATGCTGCATTACTGAGCAGATGTTGTTGTGTTTCTGTGCAGGTTAAAGTGATGGTACGCTTATGTCCTTCATCACCCGCCAGCACGGCAGAGTCCAGCTCCTTCCTGAAGGTCGATTCTCGTAAGAAGCAAGTGACCATCATGGATCCAGCAGTGAATTCTCAGCAGAATCAAACTCAGAAACGTGGCAGCTCCAACCAGGTTCCTCCAAAGATGTTCGCGTTTGATGCGTCTTTCTCCCATGATGCCTCTCAGGTGAGCAATTGTTGCTAGTTTTAAAGAGAAATTTTAATTCTGTCCTTAAGTTGTTCCAAACCTGAATGAGTTTCCTCTGTTAAAGATGTTTTAGTACCCAGTTGACAATAGCCATTGACTACAATAGTATGGAAAAAAAATACTGTGGAAGTCAATGGTTACCGTTTGATTAACAACATTTTCATTTTTGGCTGAACTATCCCTTTAAAGGGTGTGCTAAACATTAAGCATGCTGTGTGTAAGTTCTGTCACCAAAAGGATTGTTTCGTTGCACAAAGCAACAGTATGCTCTTCATAAATAGCTTTTCCTCTGGCGCAGCCTGAGGTGCCTCACAGTGTAGATTAAGGTTAAAGGCAATATGGCAGTTGCTTATATGTCACCCCTCCTGGGATTTTATTATAAACCCAAAGCATTACTGGGTAGTTGATAAAATATTGACAAGTAATTGCTGCCATGCAGATGATCTCTTACAGCAAAATAGCCCTAATTTTAAGAAGTTGTAAATAAAAATGTGTTTTAAATAAAACAATATTTATTCATTTAGCAGACCCTTTTTTGTTTTAAAGTGACTTATATTTATATTTTTAGCAAAACTTTGCTATTAAGTAAAAATATCTGCCAGTGCAGTAAGACACTTTTATAAAATATACTGTCTTATGCAGTGTTGCTTCTCAAGTTCTGCTTGCCTAAATACTTATAGATTTTTGCAAAAAAATATTTAATTTAATTTAATTAAAAATGTCATTTTTTTCATCTATTATTGCGGTGCATGAATTTGATAGGCTGTGCTCTGTTTCCTGGCAGGCAGAGGTTTGTGCAGGAACTGTGGCTGAGGTCATCCAGTCTGTGGTCAATGGAGCAGATGGCTGTGTGTTTTGCTTCGGACACTCCAAACTAGGTAAGAGACTAACTGCTGTGACCTAAATAAATAAATAGAAAATGTGTGTGTATATATATATATATATATATGTATAAATGTGTGCATGTGCGTGTATAAATATATATAATTGACATGTTTGCATATTCTCTCTCTCTCTCTCTCTCTATATATATATAGATACATATACACACACATACATATAGCAAACATGTTAATCATTTTAACAAAATAAGAGAACTCATGTAAATTGCATATTTTTTTTATTAAGTACTGTCCTGAATAAGCTATTTCACATGAAAGATGTTTATATATACACTTATATAAACTGAGTATATTAAAAAATACCAAAATACCCTTGAATCTTTATACTTTGTATCATTTCCTAAATTATCCACAAATGTTTTTCTAAATACCCTATATATATATGTATATACACACACATACACCTATATGTATAGGGTCTTTCTACTATATCAGCATCCGGCATCACTCTGATATATCAGCCCAGTGCTTCAGTAGCTCTTTACTAATACCTTGTAAGTGCTTTTCAGGCAGACATTTTTCTTGCCTTTTTAATGAATGTCAAAATGTCACACTGTGATATCTCCATCTTTCAGATGTGTTTTATGTTCAATAAATATCCATCCCCTCCCCTGCGGTCCCATACTCAGCCGTTCACATCCTGCGAATTAGATGGAATTAGTTTTATAGCATGCATGGCAGACTACAAGATGACCTCACCCTGTTTTGCAATCATTGTCCATTGTTGTTTCTGGAAGATTAGTGTAAAATTTAACCAGCCGTTTGCTCAGAAAACAATGGAAAAATGCCACAGTGGTCGCTGGTCAGTGATTTGATGACAGCGTGTAAAGCCTCGGATGCCTCGTTTCCATTAACCTTTACTTGAAAACCAAAGACTGGCTCATACATCATTGGAAAAGCATTCTATGGTGATTTCATTGGTCAGCCGTGCAAAGCTAATTAACTAGCCTTAATAACCCAGAGACTAGCATGTTAGCACTTTAGAAGTAATTACCTTGGACATTTGGCCTGAAAGAGTGGTTGAAAAAACAAGAAACAAAAGAATCATGGTGAAGTTGAGTAGTGCAAGGATCTGACCCTTGGTCACCGTTGTGCTTAAGTGCATAAAAATCCAAGATGCAATCTTTATCTGGCTTAAACACATAGATTTGTTTTTGTTTTTGACCTTCAAATCAACTAGAGCGCGCAATATTAATCATGCATAATACTGCCTGACCTCTAGATCCTGTATGTCACGCTGGTTGTGGGGATGCAGAGGCCGTATGGTGAATATTAAAAATACTCTAGCGCTATTCTGGAATGAAGCTTTATCCCCTGTCCTGAAACTGCTCGATCAGCCCGGAGGCTTATTTATGCTTTATTGCAATAAGTCAGAATCCATAAAATTGAAGGACAAGTTGAAGCCTATAATGGATTTGTGTGTGTAAAATTTTTAAGAGAGATGCTGTAGTAATTGAATCTCATAAGCTCTGACTTCCCATCATGCCACTCTCCATCCAGTCTGATTGAATTACTGACTTTCAGTTCAGAGCGTCCGTCTTATTTTCCGCTTGGAAGTAAAAGCCCTGCGACTTTAATTGATGTGAAAGACCATTTTCAACACAGCATGTTTGATATCTGTGACTAGTCAGGACATAATATAAATAATCAAATGAAAACAGAAAATGCATCAAAACGAATAATAATAAATAATAATAATAAAGAACTTTTGAACTGCCTGATAAATACCATCAGCAACTAAACAATAACCTTTTTATTTATCATTTCATTAGTGTAGTCCTTATAGTTTAATAAAAGTTTTTACTTGGAATAAGTGTTGTTATTAAGAACTAAAACTAAAAACTACTGGAACTAAATCAAACATTTTTGTTTTGTTTTCATTAATTAGAATATAGCTAAAAAGGAAATTAAATGTAAAGATTAAAAGAAAGCTTAAACTCAAAAAATGGCAATCATAAAATTAATTAATAATAAAAAAAGTAAAAAAAGCTAAAATTAAAGTCAAAACTGAAAAACAAAAATACAAGCCATTTTAAATATGATTAATAATAATATTTATTATTAATAAATATTATAATAGTATAAAATAATACCAAAATAGCACTTTGAGGGAAAATATGAAATATGTTTTAATGGAGCAGAATATTAAAGTATACTGATACTGATTTTTTCCATTAGCAGCTCCCTTGTGAAATCAACGAAGAACCCAAACTAGAGGAATCCGTCTTTTGAAGTTCAATCTGGTCTGAATATGTGCTGTGACATATGGCTTTGTTTAGCGGCCCCTTTCATGTTAGCAGCAGAGGTATTTATGCAAGTGACCGTGTTCAGGACTGTCCAGAAATGAATCCAGGGACGCTGCCAATCAACAGCCTGTTGTTCTGGTTCTGGTCCTGTGGGTGAACCTGCGATTAATGCCCAGTGCTGCCCACACGGCGTATGTGCTTACTCAACCACACTAAGACATATGGCAAATGTCAGCGCACTGTCAAACCCAGAGCTTTTCTGGAAATCAAAACCCATTTAAGAGGCAGACAAAACGTTATTAGGCACGATGCATTTTCTGACCGTATTTCTAAGCGCGATTATGCTAATCTTGTCAGTTTTCCAGCTTTAATGGATTTTTAATTGTATTGGAATGTGTTTGTCTAGCGTGTGTGTGACATCTGTCACTGTGGCTTATGCCAGAGTGCTGGTCTGCAAGCTAAATATCATATTAGAAAGTGTGAAACAGACCACACGTATTGGCGTAGCGCTCCCGAGGCCAAACAGGCACTGTGGCTTTTAGCACCTGGCCTATTTTAACTCTGCTTCTGGAAGGCCTGCCAATCGTTCATTACGCAAGAGATGTGATTGTATGCAAAGCGATCCATCGTTAACTCGATTCTTTCATCGCAGGCAAATCCTTCACTATGATTGGTAAGGACGACTCCATGCAGAGTTTAGGGATCATCCCGTGTGCCATCTCCTGGCTCTTCAAACTGATCAATGAGTGCAAGGAAAAGACGGGCACGCGTTTCTCCGTACGAGTGTCGGCTGTGGAGGTCTGGGGTAAAGACGAGAACCTGAAAGATCTGTTGTCGGAGGTGGCGACAGGCAGTTTGCAGGACGGTCAGTCTCCGGGGGTCTACCTTTGTGAGGACCCCATCTGCGGGATGCAGGTAAAACAGTCGTTTTGATCATAAGTATTGTTATAATGTCTTAAATTCTGCAATATATTGTTGATGTAAGGACATTTTCAGTGTCAGTATGAACTTTTCCTTGAAATTTCATTGTGATGTATAAAACATAAGTAACAATAAAGGTGAAGTGTGTCATTTTTACTATGTTAAAATTTCTATCTGATGTTAACATGGTACTATAAATAAGACTTTTTGATTTCTGTCTCAACCTGTGCTTTAGGGTCAGTGTTATTTTAGTACTGTTTAAATACTATTATTTTATTTGATCTTTTTATTTTTAGATTGTCAGTTTTACATTTAATTTTAGTTTATGTTTTAGTAATTTTGTTGTGTGCTGTAGTAATTTTATTACTTAAACTTATTTCAGTAATTAAAAAAGCAACATTAAGTTTGAGTTTTTTTATATAATATTTTTAATTTAATTTAATTTAATTTAATTATTTACGGAAATTAGTTAATAGTTTTAGTTAACAGTAACAAGAGTTAACGGTTAACAACACCAGATAATGGAGAAAAAAAAAAAAAGTTTTACAATATTGGCACACTTAATAAATAAGGAAATTCTTCTGGGAATACCCTTAGTGTATAAAAAAAAAAAAAAAAAAAAAAGCTTAGCAATCAGCTTCCAATAAAGATGCCATTGTTGGGTAAAAATGCTAATACATGATGAGAGGATTAGTCAAGCAAAGACAACCCCTGTCTCTGTAATCCTCAAACATATGCACTAATCTCATTTTGGACTGATACCTCACAGCAATGG
The DNA here is from genome assembly GCA_034779775.1 of Enteromius afrohamiltoni. Lineage (NCBI taxonomy): Eukaryota > Metazoa > Chordata > Actinopteri > Cypriniformes > Cyprinidae > Enteromius > Enteromius afrohamiltoni. The sequence continues at coordinate 3,194,217 of JAUYWG010000053.1, forward strand.
ATTGTAATGCCCTCACTTCTCCTGTTCCTGTGACAGTCAGCCTTATCACTCAGAGCCAGTTTCAGGCGTGATACCCGAGGCTCTGCTGACATGATTATTGCCCAATAACAAATGGAAGAATTTCTTTTTAGATATTAAGACATAGCTGAACTTACAGCGTTTTAATGCTTTCTTTTATTTTCAGTAGCTTTGTTAGTAGTGATCGACCATTATGGAGGTTTTTTTTATGTAGCTGGTGCCAATATCTTAGAGAACAAGTCTGATAGTCGATATAGCACTAATATTTTTTTTTTTTTGTCGAAAATATATTTAGCATTTTTTAGTACTACCAAATGATTAATCACAAGTAATCACATCCAAAATAAAAGTTTTAGTTTGCATAGCATATGTGTGTGTTCTGTGTATATTTACTATGTATATATAAATACACACACATACAGTATATATTTAAAACATATTTACATGTCTATATTAAAATGTATAAAATTTATATTATCAATAGATTTAAAAAATAAAATAAAATCTGAACTATATACAAACCAAAACTTTTATTTTGAAGGCAATTCATTATTTTATATTTTTATTTATTTATTATATTTATATTAAAGGAAAAGTGTTGCTTTTGGTGCTCATCAGTCAAAAAAAGGAAAGCTTTCTGGCTGACATGATAAAAAAATTGCCAAGTATCAGCCTATTTATCCGCCTAATTGTTAAATTGCGGCATTTGGAATGCAAAATGAGTATTGTTTCTCAAACCAGATATTCCTTTAGCCAAACTTGTGCAGTAAATTTCACATTTGCATCCTTTGTGTTTTTACACAGTTACAGAACCAGAGCGAGCTGCGGGCTCCTACAGCTGAGAAGGCTGCTTTCTTCTTGGATGCCGCCATTGCTGCACGTTACAGCAGTAAGCCAGACTATGATGAAGAGGAGCACCGTAACTCTCACATGCTCTTCACACTACACATCTACCAGTATCGAATGGAAAAGACTGGCAAGGGTGGAAGTGAGTATCATTATGGGTTAGCTGGATTTTCAGAAGAGACTCGACATGAACCAGAGCAGGGCTTCTTGACTGGTTTTCGGCCTGTGACCTATTTTTTAGTCTCTAAAATTTTGGCTATTGCTAGTTTGGCTGGTTAAGATACTTTTTTTCGATGGCCACCGGCATCTAAAGCACAAAATGTCAATGATCAGCTGTGCTAGTGTTATCAACAGTATTTGCTCTCTTCCACGGTTGATTTGGAACTTTCTCATTATACTTCCAAATGTTGCCTGTGAGGTTTATAAATAGTCTGTTGATGATAATCTTACAGAGGGGTGTGATAACAGAAAAAACTGTCATTGTTAATGTGAGATGTACAATCTGATCTAAAAGCTGTCATGCTAAAACTAGATATTTCTGGAGAACAGTGCTAATTTTTTCTTCTTCTTATCATAAGAAATGTTCTCTTTGGCATAAGCGAGTCCTGCCTTTTTCTAAGCGTGAATAGAAAATAAAACCAGATGTGTTAGCATGGGCTTTTAGGGTATTTGAGAAACTCTGATTACCTCCAAACTGTGTATGAAGCTAGTGTAAGCAGAGTGAAGAAATCCGCTCAGGATGTTTCTATGGCTGAGGTTACCTTTTATAATAGAAACACGCAGAGATATAATGTCACCATTTGAAATATAGGTTCATTACCCTCAGGGTTTTCACTAATAAGTTCCATTTATCTCTATTAGTCCACCATTAAGTTACAATAACACTTCATGGAATTAGATGCTCATTATAAGGGTTTTAACAGTGTTTTTACGTTATGTAGTTTCTTAACATTCTATTGCTTTTCCAGTTTCTTTGCAAGCTTGATATTTCTTTACTTTAAGTAGCTATTAAAATATTTTAACTAACTTAAGTCAGTGTTAGTACCTGTACTTCAGTAAAAAAATACTGTACCTTGCAATGTCAAAATTACATATTTTATTTAGTGTAAATGAAGAAGAAGA
>JAUYWG010000053.1:3196575-3207900 GCA_034779775.1 Enteromius afrohamiltoni
TATATATATTGTTTTTGTTTTGTGGAAATTGCTGATACCTTTTTTTACGTATTTTGTAACATTATAAATGCCTTTCCTTTCGCAATTTACTGTGTCCTTGCTGAGCACAATTATTTTTATCTTTAAAAAAAAGACTAATGGTAGTTTAATGCATCAATTACTTCAGTCCCTGAAATATAAAGTAGAATGTTATGAAATATATCATATGTCAGTTAATCATTTGTTATAAACATAAAGAAAGGTTAGAATTACCTATTAGAGTTTAGTTGTTAAATCTGTCTCTGTGTCTCTTTTGCTTAGTGTCGGGAGGCAGGAGCCGACTGCACCTCATCGATCTGGGCAGCTGTGTTAAGGTTTTGAGTAAGACCCGAGACAGCACTACAGGACTCTGCCTCTCTCTGTCTGCCCTTGGAAATGTCATATTGGCTTTAGTCAACGGCAGCAAGCACATCCCTTACAAGTAAGACTTTGCTCATATCATATCATTTCAGTCAAAAACTTGTTGGGTTAGACTTTTTAGTCTCATGAGGAGGTTGTAACCTTAACAACAAGATTATGTTTATACTGTTATGGGTGAAGCCATTTTGCTAAACTCATTAAAGATGCAACATGTTTAGCCTTCATATCTCTGCTGCATGCTGTTAATTCTTCTCAAACACACCTCATATGAATAATATATACAAACTGACATTTCCCTGCCTTTGATGTGAGCAATTATTGGTGGATTCTAATGCTACATTGAATCTGCAGAGAGAATGTAACCTTTATCGCTCCTCAGGGGTAATAGCTAAGTGAATTAGCCTGTGCCAAGCAGCCATAGAGACAGAAGCAGTTTCACATTTACTGGGATTCATCGAACGTTCTAACACAGACCATTTCTCTGCAACTGCTGTTTTAGTTCTTTAAGCAGCATGTTAATTTGAGTTAAACAGACAACTTTGAGAAGGTGCCGTGCATCTTCCAGCAGTTTTTTTTTAAATTTGCAGCTCTTCCATTTAGCTCCCTCAAGGCACGTTTGCATTTTTATGCCAAGGCTCCCTAATTTAATCATGGTGAATTTACATTGCTGAGCATCATGGGGTTTTAAGGCTGGAAACGCAACAGCTCTTGAGAACTGAGATATAATTAGGGTTTAGGGCTTTTTAGGAGGAATGCAACATTTGCACAAGATAAATTGAATTAATATGCATGTATCATAAATGAATATAAATCTACACAAGTCACATATTTTAGATAGTGAGTTAATTAGGGCTAAATAATATTTTAGTTGCTTTTTATCTCTCTAATTAGATGACTTAATCTTTTTGATTTAATGTAAAATGTACAATATTGTTCATAATTATTATCTATTAATTATTGATTTTACTCTAGAATGAATTTTCCGGTTTGTGGCATAGTGTTAGTGTCAATAACCACAATCTGTAATAAGTATTTTAAATAATTCGCCAAGGGGTAAATGTAATTTAATGGGACATCTCAGATAACTTTATTTTTGTTACATCATGGTTAATAAATTCTGCTTGTACAATCTTTGCTTGGTTTTCATGTTATCGCTGTTAATAACCACTAACTATTTTTAAGCAAATTAGCAAAAAGTATCAGTTTAATCTTATTACTGTACACTCAGTTGTATTCTGATAATGTTTTTGCTTTATTTATTTATGGTCAATGTATATAATGTATATTGTATATGTGTACAGTGACAATAAAGACATTATATTCTATATTCTATTCTATTCAAATTATTGTACAGTTCATTGATTTCTGAGAACTGAGAATTTGCATGTGCATGTGCATATCGTGATGCTAGCTGACTCATCCTTGAAAAGCAGCTTTATATGTCACCTCTAATGGTTGCCATGGGGAAGGCAGACAGAACAGGAAATGCCAGTCCAAGTCTCTCTTTCTCTGTAAAAAGAGACTGTCTGGCAGCCAAGGTTTTAGAATCAAGGTCGACAAATAAAATGCCCAAAAATGTCCATCCATTTTTATTATTAAAGTGGGTTGCATTACACAATTAGATTTATTGTTAGAAGTGGAGCAGGTGTTCATTGAAAAGGAGTTATTTACAAAAGCATTGGTTTTTTTAATGCATCTAGGACTTTCTAAATAAATTTTTTCTGAAAAGGTTAACTCATTGTATAAATCATGTATCTTCACTTTTAATCATTCGGTTACACAGCTATAATTTGCCAGCTAATAGTCTCATGTAGCCAGACCTTCAGACTGATGGCAGAAGGTCTGACAACCTTGGCTGCTTTGAATGGCCAAGGACTGGCCAAGAGGCCATTTGACTGACAGGTTAAGTAACCAATTGTATTTCATTTTGTTCCGTTGTTTGTAATGTTTAGGGGTGTAGACATGTTCTGACAACAAGAGAACAATGTTTAAAAATTATGGATGTGTTTTCCGCAAACTTTACATACTTTACATATTTCACATACTTTTGAAAATACATGGTTTAGTTTAGCTGATTTAGCTTGTTTCCAGATGGAATGTTACAGTACGTATCACACCTGTAAACTACTGTAAATCCTGTATAATTCAGGCAATCAGATGAAGACTTTGAAAGTCCTGAACTGCTTACAATTTTGTTTGTGGTATGCATCAGATGTTCAGCCAGTGGTCCATGGGCATGATGTCTTAAGTCTGAGACTAGCCAGGTAATGCTCTTCTATTTTTTTTTGTTTACAGAGATAGTAAGCTAACCATGCTGCTACGTGAATCTCTTGGAAATATGAATTGTCGCACCACCATGATAGCCCACATCTCTTCTTCCCCCAACAACTTCTCAGAGACACTCTCCACACTTCAAATCGCCTCTCGTGTTCTTAGGCTGAAGAAGAAGAAGGCTAAAGTAAGCGTGGTATGACCCTGTCCTTTATTTTGTTTCATTTTAGCATGAAATGATGCACCATTGTATTTTATGGTTATTTTTTTTTAAATGCTGTTTTTTTGTCTTCTGTAGCAATACACATCCAGTTCTTCTGGTGGTGAGAGCTCATGTGAGGAAGGAAGAATGCGTCGCCCAACACAGCTGAGAACTATCCATTCTAGAAATGTTGTTGATTCAGAAATGCCCCTACTACACCTCTCCAGTGACCCTGAAGACTATTCCAGCAGTGAGCAGTCATGTGACACAGTCATCTACGTAGGACCAAATGGCTCAGCCCTCTCAGACAAAGAGCTAACAGACAATGAAGGTCCTCCAGAATTTGTTCCTATCATCCCATCACTACATAAAAATAAAGCAGACCTGAGTATGACTTCTTTGACATCACTACCATCTCAACAGGTTGTAGCCCCATTAGTTCAAGCCTCACAGTCTGTCCAACCCTTGCAGACTGTTCATCCCCAGCCACTTCCACCTTTGCCAGAGGAAGGTGCTGAGCCAGTTAAAAAGGAGAAAGACTGTCTTAAGTGCAACACTTTTGCAGAGCTTCAAGAGAGGCTGGAATGTATTGATGGAAGAGAAGAGGTTACGAAATTTCCTTTTGAAGAAGTCCCAACCAACAGAGCTGCAAAATTTGAGCATGGCCACGGTCAAGTCACAAAAGGGGGTCAGCAGTCCAGTTCTCCCAAGAGGATATCTGACCAGCAACTGGAGGAGATCCGTGAGGTGGTTGAAGAAGCAGAGATCGCTCAGTCAATAATTGAAAGCTTGACACAGTCTTCAACAGGCAGTTGTGGACTCTCCAGTAGCAGAAGTGTGACTGGCAGTAGTGGTATTGGGCAACTAACTCCTCTTCACAGAGCCAAGAGCTCCAGTTTACATGACAGCAGAGAATCCATCAGTGGTGGGAGCAGCAGTGAGAGTAAGCCTCGTCCTATGGGTTCCCCAAGGTTGGGGATTGCCAGTCTTACCAAAACCGCAGAATACAAACCACCATCCTCTCCCTCTCAACGCTGCAAAGTGTATACTCAAAAAGGAGTAATGCCTGGCACTCCACCACACTCCTCACATAATCTCAACAAAGAATCTAGAATATCATCAACAGAGTCTTTGCTTAATCCTGAGTCAAGAACCTCTCCGGTAGGGATGAGCCCACAGGTCCTAAAGAGATCTTCATCATCCAATAGTCTTGGATCAGCTGAAACACTGTGTGATGATGTTCCCCAGCTGCCTTTGGACAATAAGAAAAATGCGAAGGACACCACTGCCACAGTTACACTTGAGCAACCTTTGGAACCCAATGGAGAGGATGAGCTGGTGTTCACCCTAGTGGAAAAGCTAACAATTAGTGGGGTGATGGAGAATGGTAGATCAAATAGCATTATTAGCTTTAACAGTGACTGCTCGGTGCAGGCTATGGCATCGGGTTCAAGGCCTGTTAGTATCATTAGCAGCATGAGTGAAGACCTAGAACATTACAGCACTGCTCCCTGCACTACCACTGCCACTATTTCACAAGTCAACATTGCTAAATTCCTGCCTCTTACCAAGATAGAAGGGGACGCACAGGCTAGTCGTCGTTCCTCAATCAGCTCATGGCTGAGTGAAATGAGTGCTGGCAGTGATGGTGACCAGTCATGTCATAGCTTTGTTGCCCAGCAGTACTTTGGACAAGGTGAGGCGATAGCGGAAGATAGGCTTTTAGAAATTCAAGAAGAAGGAGATATAGACTCTGAGTCAAATGACCAGAAGAACTCAGACAAAGAGAGTGATTCCAATAAAACCGAATTAATTGATAAAAGTGCAACTAAACATAAATTAGACAAGCTGTCCTCAACCTCAAGTGGCTATGTTCCTTTTAAGACAAGCATCACAACTCACCCATGTGCTGCTGTCAAGCCAATGTTCTTGCAGGACTTGCAAACCAAAACCTCTCTAGTCAAAGATCCCAAATCCCCACCTGCTCCAATCTCAAGCGAGATTAACTTTGATGACCCTTGGATGAAAAGGGAGGGATGTGAAGAGACTAAGCCTTTGGACATGGTCTGTGACATCAAATCAGAGAAGAAAACACCTGAATCTGTAAAAAAGAAATGGCAAGTTGACAAGGTCAACTCGAGTGAAGCAGCATGTTCCCCTGATTCCATGAACCGGGTGGTGGATGGCTGCGAGATGGTCTTCAATGCACCTGAAAGCATAACTCAAGTGTATTCTGCAGACATCCTCAGAACAGGTAGTCTCCCTCGTGCATGGCATCGCTTGAATAAGCAAGACGATCTGGAAGACCCTACATACCGTTACATGACTGGAGAGTATAAAAGCCTTGGGGTTACCACTTCCACTCCCTGCAGTCCAAGAGCCACCCTTGAAAGAAGATGTTCAGCAGGGAGGCAAGGTATCTTTGCTCGTCAGAAAGGAATCCCACCATTGCCACCTGTTAGGAAGTCTAGCCTTGACCAGAGGAATCGAGCAAGTCCACAGCATTATCCAGGAAATTCTCAGACACTTAACCATCATCTGTCTTTCCTTGGCAGCACACCCGAAGACCTAGGTGGTAAACATAAAGGACCAAATGTAGAGAGCAGCAGACTCTTCAGTGCCAAACTCGAGCAGTTAGCAAACAGAACCAATTCCTTAGGAAGGTCTCATGGGGCACGTTATGACTGTCATTCCTTAGAGAGGGCAGAGAGTTTGACCTCTCTGGGCTGTAAAGTAGGAGTTGCAAAAGACAGTGCAATGCCAAGGACAGGTAGAAGCATCACCCGTGGTTTGCTTTCATCCCCTACCAATGGACCAAACGGTAACAATAATGCACCACAATCACCCAAAACAAGTCAATCCAAAATCTCTGCAGTTAGCAAACTCCTTATGGCAAGTCCCAAAGCTCGAAGCTTATCAACTTCTAGCACTAAGACCCTAAGTTTCTCCACCAAGTCCCTTCCACAGTCAGTGAACCGAAGTTCAAGTTTGCCTCCTAACGGTAAGAACCAGAACCAAAATTCATGGTCAACCCAGTCTCTTAGTCGCAGCAGGGGGACAGGGTTAGCATCTAAGCTACCTTTAAGAGCAGTGAATGGACGAATCTCTGAGCTCCTACAAGGTAGCGCCAGCTCTCGTGCTGCCCAAGGACGAGGGGCTTCGGACACTGAAGAGAGAGGAGCAGCAGTCCAAGGAGAGGACAGACCAGTGGTCCATACTTTACCCTCACCTTACAGTAAGATCACTGCCCCAAGAAGGCCTCACCGTTGCAGTAGCGGACACGCCAGTGACAACAGCAGTGTGCTGAGCGGAGAGCTTCCTCCTGCAATGGGAAAGACTGCTTTGTTCTACCACAGTGGTGGCAGCAGTGGCTATGAAAGTATGATACGAGACAGTGAGGCCACAGGAAGCACATCATCTGCTCAGGACTCTATGAGTGAAAACAGCAGCTCTGTCAGTGGTCGCAGGAGCCTCAAGAATTCAAAGAAAAGAAGTAATACAGGTTAGCAAATACGAGATGTTTAAGATGATGCTTCTTTATGATTAAAATCTAGAATGCAACATAAAAAAATAATTGGGCAACACTTTATTTAAAGCTTTTATGTTTTTTTAAAGTATGCCTTGTAATGCATAGTGCAGTCTCGTGAATAATTGTAACCACAGTTTGTTACTCTGCATATTAAATTCAGTTATAATTATTTATGACAAGATATAATGAATTACAATGCACATTATGATTAATTACACTTTATAATGCATTATACATGAAGGCTTTAAGTAAAGTGATAGCAATTATATATTTTACTACTTAATTGTAATATAATGTGTAATACAAAATATCAAAGAACACACACACACACACACACACACACACATTTATATTGTTTCTTATTTTTACCTTTATTTTCTTCTGTGTATAGTCTGATTCTCAAGTCTGACAAATGCATGCTGTGGCTCATCATTTCATCCGTCTTTCTACAGTTTAGCAATACAAAGATCTCAGCACAATTAATGTAATCCCTAATGATATGTGCTCAAGAAAATTTATTGTACTTCAAAGCTTTCAGGACTCATTCCAGATTATACTTGGAAGAAACAAAACTTTTTAAACAGCTCTACTCCTCTGTACACGCTTGGATGATCTGTTATGATACAGACTGATAGCAGTTGCCAAATGTAGCTGTGGGTGGTCTTTCAATATTTAGTGCTGCTTAAATTCCTGAATACATACCTCCTCTCCCGTTTCCTCAGGCAAAGAATTTCACTCCATTTCTCGCCACCACAACCTTTGCATGGTGGGAAAACTAAAAATTTAAATCCTGGCTCTGAAACAACAAACACAAAAGCTAGACCAGTAAACGTTGAACCACAAAGAAAAGTAGTATTGTAATCATGTTGCGAATACCTTACTTGAAAAGGTCTTTGTAAAGATATAAAACCACAACCTACAGTTAAAATTTACATCAGCCTCCAACTGCCAACGTTCTCCTGGATGCAGAGAACTTTCTCCAAGGCAATGAGGGAAGACTAAAAGTTTGACCTTTTCAGTGCTGTTTTCAAACCAATTGACAAGCTGAAGCACATTAATATCACCTTGTTCCTTGGTTTTAAATCAGATGACTTATCAGCAGAGCTGGACCTGTCAATTTCTATGCAAAAGGGTACCACTTCTGGCAAATTCCTCATTGTAGACCTGATACTCTCCTTCTATTATTCTCAGTGCATTTTTTCATTACACGTCTACATCGAATTGGCAAGAGTATGGCTCTGTGTTTACACTTTGCACTGTAACACGCTTTGATACATTTTTACCTCATTTCATTGCAAAGTAACTCAAGATTGATAAAATGTTTACATAGTGTTCTTAACATGACATTGTTTCATACCTAGGGTCCCAGAGACGCCGTCTAATTCCTAACCTCACTTTAGACACCTCCTCTCCAGTGAGAAAGCCGGTCATCAGTCCAGGGGTACGCTGGGTGGACGGTCCCCTCCGGCCCACACAGAGGGGTTTAGCTGAACCTTTTGAGATTAAGGTTTATGAAATCGATGATGTTGAACGACTACAGAGGAGGCGAACCATAGGCAATAAGGTAAGAATGGGCATATGGGTGTTTTTACTGCACTTCTCTTGACTGTGCTCTCACTTACTGTTGTTGTGCCCTCAGGAAGTGGTATACTTTAGTGCCAAACTGAAGATCTTAGAGCACCGGCAACAGAGAATCTCAGAGGTACGGGCCAAGTATGATTGGCTGAAGAAGGAACTAGAACAAACCAAACAACATCTGATGCTGGAGCCAGAGAAATGGACCACTGAATGTTAGTGATTTGCAAAATTTTGGTTAATACCAAATTTATTACGTCTAAGAAATAGTCATATGTGAACAAAGTAGAATGAATAGCAAATTCAGTCAACCTGCAGGCATTGTAAAATTTCTTTCAGAAGTTAACATTCGTTTCCTTCATTTTTGCAGTTGACCTTCAGCAGACGTTTGAAGTGGACTCTCTGGAGTACTTAGAAGCTCTGGAGTTTGTCACGGAACGACTGGAGAACCGGGTCAACTTCTGCAAAGCTCATCTGATGATGATCACATGCTTTGACATCGCCTGTCGGCGACGGTAAAAGAATCGCCAAGTATTAAGGACAACTGGAAGTGGAAAAGGCTCAGCAGGGAGTATGTGAGCAAGTTACAAAGTTCATCTATATAACGATGGCTGAAATGATTGGGAAAATATAAAGGCTTAATATTTTTTCAAAAATGGATTTTGGTGGGAAACGGAAAACGCGGGACTTGGAGAGTTGACAAAAAAAAAACAAAATTGTCCCACGTAGATGGATGAGCACTTTGGAAAATGCGAAAATGGCTTGCTCGCTTGCTGTGAACAAACTAATTATATTGCCATATGTGGATAAAAGACCAAATCGTTAAAGAAGATGAAAAACAACAAAAAGGACGACAAGTGCCTTGTGAACACTTCAATATCTTGGAAATCTATGGACAAAAATCCATATTTGTGTACAGATGGTGCTAGCTTAAAAAAACATGCATACAAACAAACAAACAACAAAAAAAAGTTAAAAAAAGTAACAAGAAAAAGAAAATGAAAACACTGCTTGTTAAATTATGTGTTTAATCTCTTTGATTCTGTCTCGGTATTTGTATTGTTATACACTAGTCACATTCAACTGAACTGTTATGTGTGTTTTATATTATTTTTTGTATTCTTGGACACACTGAGACCACATAGAGTGTTTCGTATTCCATGAAATAGCACAGCACGACATCTAGAAGAATGATTTTGGCATTGGCTCATTGATTTCTCACATCCCCTGCGGTTATGTTGGCATTTTCAGCAGTGTGACGCCTCAGGCTCGGCCGCTCCAGTGTGTCACGGTTGAGAGGCGAGAAGAATCCTCAGTCTGGCAGGACCAACAAGGATCTTTAATATCAATAAGACACAAAAACTTTAATGCATGCCAACTTCATGGGCGGTTTTTAAAGTTTTAACCTTCTAATATAATTTTTGTGTCTAATAAAACATAGCATTCCAGATCAGATTGGTGCACATGTCTGGTCATTGGTTTTCCCTCTATGTGGTCTCATTGTAAGTGTGCTGACACTTTGGTATAAATCTGTTTATATATGATATAGTATGGTGCTTGAGACAGTTTCAGCTCTAAACGTTTATAGATGAGTATATAGCCTGTTTCTGGTACTAACTAAAGACTTCATACGCTTTTCCATTCCCGCTTCTCTCCTCTTCCCTGACCCTCGCCGTAGCAAAGGGGAGCAACATTCCTGCCTCCCTTTGACCTTTCGGCATTGTAATGAATGAAGGATATTATTTATTTTTTACCTCAGGAGGCCTGTATGACAGAGATGCTTATATTCTATAATTTATTTAGCCTGCAAAGCACTATGCATTAAAATTGTACAGTAGCCAAATTCATGCCATATATATAAAAAATACTTATATATTTCACGTTTGCTCTTCTTTGTTATGTTTTTGCATTTCTTCGTAAACGCATCTATCGCCAAATCATGGGAGACGAGAGAACAAGCAATCTCCATGTTTATTCATGAAATGTTTTTTTCCATCACAACCCGTCACGTTCTTCGGCATCTGTGGATTGTTCAAGTAATGCATTGTGTGATATGCGGTACAATGTGCAACGAATATCGTCCTAAATGCGCTTTAATGTTCTCGAACATGGTTGCGAAACTAAGGCCTCGCCTCCTTTCACTAAGTCATGTGAATAGAAAGGAAAAACAAAAAAAGACTGAGTTTGGCATTATAGATGTATGAGGGAAGATGAGAAAAGTTGTCAACATATTGCTTCATGTTAATACTGCGACAGTCGGCATGATTTCTTGTTCTATGGGGAAAAACACAGCCTGAATGAGAGTTTGATTGGCATACGGACTGATGTAAATAAAGGATGTTTTGGAAGCTTCATTCTTTTTCTGCCTCATTCTGCACAACTAATTTACAACTAAAATAATTCTCTCTTAAAATGTTTCTCGGGTACTATAACTTTTTTTTTATGGAATTTCTTATAAAAAAAGAGTGAAAGCATCCATTAGTTGGCCTTTTTAATTCATTATTTTAATTCAATGTACCCTAAGTGTCATATTAGATGTTTTAATCTGCTTGCAGACAAAATTAATTTTCATCTTCATCTTCGGCTTTAATAAATAGCCATCAACTGTAGAAGCTGTTCGACAGAAAACCATAGACATTAAAAGAACAAGGGAGCTTTATTATGTAATAATTCACCATGACAGGACAAATACAGATAACAACACATCTTATCAGTGATCCTCATGCTTAGTATTGAAGATCTCAGTTCAATAACAAATGTGAATTGATTTTTATCAGTTATTTAGCTAGAGCAAATAAGTAGAAGTAATTTCTGTTCTCTCTTATGAAGGATCAAACTCGCTAAGAAATGTGGATATATTTACAGTGCCCTGTATAAAGTGAAAATAAATCTGCAATGTTTATCCTTTTGATCTTACATTTAAAAAAGAAATCACATAATTCTAACCTATCATTGAAGTAAAACAATTCAAATGGGGATCTCATCTCAAATCTCATTGTGAAATAAATGTAGAGGACGTGTGTCTCTATCGTCGTAATGTGCAGTACTCCATGTGTACTGCTGTGTTGTTGATGTTGTGGGTCTATATTTCAGCTGGAGGTCCTGGACATCATGGATTCTATCAAATACCAGCAGATAAGAATCAATAATTCACTGACTCTGTTAGAAATCTTATAATAAGGTTATGTGGTTATGTCTTCCACTGGGGCAATAATCCAAAACAATCATCAAAATAAACACAAATATTAGTCACTGAGCACAAAATGAAGCTTTTTTCTTTAAATTAGTTATGTGAGACCCAAAAGATAATTTATCATCAATAATGATGCCAAGATATTTATATTATAAT
>JAUYWG010000053.1:3228715-3242336 GCA_034779775.1 Enteromius afrohamiltoni
TCTGCTTCACACCTACTTGTGACACTAATATTTCACATTGATGCCAACATGAAATGGCTTGGGACTAGTTTTAAAAACTCTTTCTTTTGAGAGATTTTTTTGAAAACAGGATGTTTCAAAAATGTATTATAGGGGCACTTTAAATTTTACTTTATTGGTATTAACTGTAATTATATTTGTTTATTTATATAAATGCATGTATCTAAAAAACCCTTATCCTTATTATTATGCTTCATGCATTGCAACTTGACAAAATTCTTCACTGCACACAAATAATGCAATTGTTCTCATTCAAGTTTGTCCTAGACCAAAGTTTTAACCAAAATTTGAACTTTTACTGCATTAAGGCTCAAATTTGTGAGTGTGGTGCAGTGATGCTTAAATTGGTTGGATCATCAAACATGAAAGAGCTTCATCCCTACAACACAACAAAAACATTAAAAGGAGAACGAGAGAAGCTGTCAGGATTACAGAGCTGTGAGGTGCGGTAAGACTGAACGGGCTTGTTTTTGAGAGGGCAACTTTATTTCAGGATAAGTGTGATGACGAGTCAGAGCCATAGGGGGGGTCTGTCAGACACTCAGATCCCTGCAGAGAGACGTGTGTGTTTGTGTGGCCCCCGGGGATACACGTATAAGTGCCTCTGAGACATCAAAGCTGTGCGATGCATCAGAGGTGAACAGTCACAGCGCTGACAGCACACACACACACACACACACAAAATCAATTTGAACTCTTTCTCAGAACTGCTTCGACCTAAATAGCACCTTTCCATTATGCATTCTCACTAAATAACTCTTCATTACTCACTGGGGTCCATAAGGTTTTAAAAATATTTAAAACGTTAAAAAAGATTTCTGTTTCAATTAAATGCTGATATTTAAAAAAAAAAAAAAAACAACAACAACAAACACACACACAAAAAAAATCACGATTTTCACAGAAAAAGCACAAAATCACTGGAATAAATGACAAATTAAAATTAAAATAGAAACAGGATTTTAAATTGTAATAATATTTGATAATATAACTTTTTTGGTCCCACTTTATATTAAGTGTCCCTAGTACCTGTGTACTTCCATAGTAACTAGATGTGTATGTAGTATGTGATAGAGCCTGACTGATTTATCGGCAGGCCGATATTAGGCATTTTCCAAACTAAGGGTATCAGCATTTATAATGGCCGATAAATTAGTATTTCAAAGACAAAATAAAATGGACAAATCACCCTTACTCGTAACTTTGATTTGGTTGTTGTTGTTATTGTGTTTTTGTTATTGTGTCCAGAATGTTACACTTTATATTAAATGGGCAGTTCCTGAGGAGTTACCATGTATATACAGTACACTGGTATTACAGAGGTGCACCAACTCCACCCACTTTACATATCCCTAAACCTACCCAACTACACCCCCTGATCACCCCCTCCAGTTACTCTTATACATACTGCTGTTACTAAAGGTAGCTATTGCTACTATGTAGCAATGTGTACCTACACTGTGGTTACATACTAGATACACATCTAGTTACTATGTAAGTACACAGGTATTAGGGAAACACTATAAAGTGGGACCCTTTTTTTCCCCCTGAATTCTTAAACATGGTTAGTGTTTTTTTTATTTATTTATTTTTTATTGACGTTTACTCTTTTTTTTATTATTATTCTTAAAGCATTTACACTTTACACAAAACCAGACTATGGCCTATCATAAATTATTAAGGTCTCTCCGGATTAAAAAAAAAAAATTCTTTAACTACATAATATAGACATGATTTGCAACTTCCCAAACAAGTAAAAAACATAAAATATAGCACGCCAAGACAATTAAAAAATAAACCACACTGTCCATCAGAAAGCCAAACTATGCCATTCACATTCATCTACAACTACATCTTGCAACATATTATTTCAAACAACATACAAGTAGGGTCCTGTCTTGGTTTTAAAAATATGTTTCCGGCATTAAAGCGAACATACCAGTATGATGCTAAAAAATAGTTCTGGGATGATAAAGGCCACCATGAATATATGTATGAATAGAGGAAAAAAATAGATACTGTATGCCCCATAAACATGCATCAACCTTAACGCAGGAGATATTTCATGAAGCCAGTTATAACTGTGTGGAGATATTTGTACTGTTCAGCCAAAGGTTGAGAAACTAAAAGTATTTTTAGAGACCAAATGATATTTGCAAAAGATATTCACAGTAAGCTGAAGTGCCCTCTATGTGTTTTTGTGCCAGTGCACTCAGTCCATGCAAACTATCCCGGCTTTATAAATCATTTATCAGATAGAGTGCAGGCTGTCCGAAATACAGGAGAGAGATGTGCATGTCATGAGAGGCCAAAAACCCGCAGGCTAACTTCCTGTAGTTTCCACCAGACCACAATCCTCTGCTTCTACTGCGGAAATCACTATAATACTCATAAATGCAATAAAATCACTTATTGTTCAACACTAACCCTCTGCAGGTTTCAATTTTTTTACCTGAATCTTTTTTTCATTCTAGTCAAATCTCCATAGTTCTAAAATGGCTTTGAAGCATGAAATTATATACCTGCTTGCATTAAAGAAAAACCTTTCTATTAGCTGCTCCTTTTCAATAAAAAAGCCATTTTCTTGTTAACGTGAACAGTCTAATTACAGGGACAGACCCAGGATTCAAATTATAGATGGTGCTTCAGACTTTGTTTGTTAGTGTACAGTAAATTAAATAATCACATTATTCATTACAGCACTGTTTGGAGTGCACTGCATATGAAAACATTCCAGTGAACAAAGCACGACAAGAAGTCTAATGCTTTATCAAATTTATCCTCATATACAGTAGTCTGGCTACACATTAAAAGCATGTTGTC
This sequence comes from Enteromius afrohamiltoni, assembly GCA_034779775.1. Lineage (NCBI taxonomy): Eukaryota > Metazoa > Chordata > Actinopteri > Cypriniformes > Cyprinidae > Enteromius > Enteromius afrohamiltoni. Next base: position 3,231,578 of record JAUYWG010000053.1, read on the forward strand.
AAAAGTACATACTTCTTAAAGATACAGTACAACACAAGAATTAAAATTCTAAAATTCCATTAAGAAAAAAGAAAAAGAAAAAAAAAAGGATTGTGCATGATTTCTCAGTGAATATCTGTACATAGATTTGGGTTTAGAAGTAAATATTAATTGAAATGCATATGTCTATTAATCATATATGTCTATGCTTTACATAAATAATAATACATTATACATTAATAATATACATTATTATATTTATTCACAATCAAAGTCGGATCTTACCAGAATGCATTGTTTTGTAAGGGCAGCCGATTTCTTGCGGCGCCGCTTTAAGGCGAACGCACTTAATTTCAAATTTGCTAAATAAAAGGATCTGGCTCACATCAGTCACATGACTGCTATTAACCAATACCGCGCTCGTTACGAGCAGGGTACAAGCTCGCAAAGTGCACGCGCATTTTCTGCAGGCTGGGTGTTGCGGAGCTGGAGGAGAAGCAAATTAATTGGAAGGTGCAGACTGCAGCCAAACAGTAAGTTTACAATCTAATCCCTCCCATGTAAAGTTGATGCTGTGATGTTTAGAAGGTGCTAACAGCTAGGACACACACACACACACTGTCTGTATAGATTTTTTTAATTTAGAATTTTTAAAGCATTGTCACCAATCTTTTTACATTTTATTTTTATCTCAAAGCACTTCTTTAATCAGCTACCTATGGACTTTTTAATGTCTACAGTCTCATAGCAACACAGCCCTGTCCTCCAGCACTATCAGCAGCAGCCCTCAACAGCAACATCAGGTAAAACATTTCCCCACCTGATGACAGTCACATAGTATGATGCAATTCCAAATTAGATTTGTCATGAATGTGAGTTGTTGTTATTCAGCCTGTTCTATCTGCCCCTTTTTTAACTTTTGAGCACCCGCTCCTTTAAGAGTTTCTGCACGGCCCTGGTGTAAATGTGGAGTAACAGTGATAGGCCTACTAAACACAGAACAAAGTGAAGAAATGTGTGCCTTCAACAACCAGACAACCTTCATGAGCAGGAGAACATCTGTGACCCCCCACATGACTGTCAGCCTGAATCACATCTCCGGTCGCCGGAGGTTCTGGGAAGGTGATAACCTGAGCGTCCCTCCTGTACTTTACTGCACATACAGCTGCTCTATTGTTTTAGCATGTCAGTGTGTCCTATTGCACTCACACAGGTTGTCAGATTACCGCAAAGCTGATGCTGAATCAACAAGTCCTTCTCATCAGAATGTCATCAGTGTAACACTTTACACACCTCACCTGTAATTACCTCATGCGTTCCTTCCAAACAACCACACACACACAGAGTGAGGGTCTTTGATGGAGTGTAATGATGGAAAACATGCAGAACAACAAAAACAGAGGAGAAAAACACTAACTTTTAGATTGGTATTGTACAAATTTTGAGAATAAATGTTTTTAGGCAAAAACGTAAGTAAATATTGTAAACACTTCCATTGGGGCCTATGTGATTTTTATATGTGTATATGTGTGTGTACGTATACTTTTATTCAGCAAGGGTGCATTAAACATTATAAATAAGATATTTCTTATTAAAGATAATAATTATATTTCATATAAATTCCCTTTGTATTAATAATAAAAAGTAATAATAATAAAAAGGTTTCTGCAGTAAATCAGCATATTAGAATGATCTTGTGACAGTGAAGACTGGAGTAATGATGCTGAAAATTTAGCTTTGTGTCACAGAAACAAATTACATTTTAAATAAATCAAAATAATAAAAACACCCATTTTAAATTTTTAAACAATATTACTGTTCATGGTGTATTTTTAATTACATAAACGCACCTTTTTAAAAAAACAAAACAAAACAAGAACACTTAGATCCCAAATTTCAGAACACAAATATGCTGTATGCATGGATGTACATTATTCAACATGCATTAAAAAGGAAATGGTAAAGTAACTGTTTTCAATTACATATAAAACTAATATTTTGCATAATACAATATCCTGGTGCCTGTAGGACCCTCTATTCATTTAATGATTTACATGTGGTCGGGTTGATTGATTGATTAATGGGTGGATGAACAGATTTTGTACCACACATATCAGGTGTCCTAAAATCCAAACCTTACTAAAATAAGCTGAAAAGGCTTTGTTTTGGATTTAGACCCAGAAGGAAGTGAAGGCAGAGATGAAACCAAAGTCTCCATCTCAGCAGCCCTGAGCAAGAGTGTTTATTCTTATCTGCAGTATCTGACAGATGACTCAAGCAGAGGTCAGTCTGAGCAGCCGTGTAGGTGTTAACAGCAGGGATAAAGCCTCTTCTCTTGAGCTCAGTGCAGAGTTATTTAGCATGGGATGCCTGCATGCAGGTGCAAAATAACCACAACATAAGCCTGCAGGGAACTTGTGAATTTCATTGCATGGCCAAAGCAACCCATACATATATTTTTTTCTAAATATTTTCATTTGTGTTCTGCAAAAGAAAGAAAGTAAAACATATTTGAAACAAAATAAGGGTGAGAAAGTGATTGATTTTTATTTGTGGGTTATTTTAAGGTAAAGTGTGTCAATTCTGAAAGAACAGAAAAAACTAAACAAAAACAAAACAAAAAAGAATTCAATTATTATTAAATAAAACAAGTAGCAATTACCATATAGCTCTTAAGAATTCTAATAATTATGAAAGGTGAAGTACATACTGTAAATTCTAAAAGACATTACTATTATTAAACATTATTATTATTATTTAAAAATAATACTAGTAATTACCATATAGCTCTTAATAATCCTAATAATAACGACAGGTGAATGAATAAATTAACTAACTAAAAGGCATAATAACAGCAACAATTATTATTATTGCTGTTGTAAAAAAAAACAGCAGTAATTACCAGATAATAATCATAATCATAACCAGAACCAGAAAATGTATAAATATATCTGTCTATAAAAATATTAATTATAAATAAAAAATACACAAATTATGTAATACAAAACAGTAAACAAATTTTAAAAATTAAAGTACAGCTAACCAATACAATAAAATACTAATCATCTTAATCCATGTAGCCAATTTTAATGAACAATTACTTATATCTGTCTAATGTCTGGTCCAGAATGCATAAACACTAATCTTGCATCTAATCTATTTAGGATGGAATAGTCCAGAAGTAGATTAGTAAAGAAATGGAGGTGTACTTGTCCACCAAACAGAAGGTTTACTTAAGAGTAGTTTGTGCAGATGGGGGAAAAGCATTTTAACATCCCTGAAATGACACACTTCACCTTTAGATTCCCATCTCTCCACACTCCACTCATTCATCTGCTCTCTTGTACTAGCCTCTCCCATGCATGCCATCGGGAGCTTTATTCCTGACATGCTCCTGTCAGCGCAGTGATGATCACAGATGACAGGGCCTGCTGAGGACAGGCTCCCTGGGGCTGATGGTCCAGGTCCGGTCTGACAGACTCAACACATCATCTGATGCTTTCGAGGGATGAGTGGGACAGACATGGAGCAAAAGAGCACAGAAAACAGAACATGGAGGAGAACAGGGATGATAGATAGCGATCCCGCTAGAACACAATGAGGCGGGGAGAAGCCCTTTCCAGGAGCAATGGGGTGAAAGTGAGAGGAATCGAAAGATGAGGATAAAGGGAGGATGAGAGAGATCAGGGAAGGGAAGACAGATCTGAAGGGCTGTTCACGAGCCTCACCTTGTCCTCAGTGATACAGCGTGTGCACTGACACAGGAAGTGGTATTGCTCCTGTAAATGGGAACGCCTCTCTTTGCTGGTCGCGAGGATGTCAGTGTAGCTTATGGTGAGCTAGAGAGAATGAGAAAGAGTTTAGAGATGATTCGATCTCAGACAAGCAGCGGAATCATCTGAGAGAGATACAATAAACACATTGCAAGTTTTGTCTTGAATAATGAAAGTCTGCCTGCTGAGCTAACATTTGAAAACCACATGGTCTTTTCCCTTTGGTCCAATTCTGCAGGATGTAAACAAAATAGAAAATGTGTCTGCTTTGCTTTATTGCGCATATGTTTGTGCTTATGTGTTCAACCATCTTCAAGGCTGTTAACACAGCTCACATTTGGATAATCGAGCGGAAAAAAATAAACTGCTGTTGAATTATTAGGAGCTAATCGTTTTAATAATTTTCATCTATTATTGCATTTTCTGATGACTTTCTGATGATGTTATTTTAATTTCCTCATTTGTTTATTTATTTAGTTAATCACTGATTTTCTTTATGTACGTCCAATTACAGATGTGTTTATATAGTTTAGTGTTACATAAGATCTGTTATTTTTAAAAGGAATGCATAAAGTCCCAACATAACATTAATATCATATTTATAACAGACATATTGCGTTCTTAAATTCTGAAATATAAAACAATAGCAAGCTGCAACTAAATACTATTTCCCATAACGCTTGACCATCTACCTCCCCATATGGGATATATATATATATACACATTTAAAATATCTGAAAAAATATAATTTTGGGGGAAAAAAAACAAAACAAACTAAAAATAAGCAAAACAATAAATAAATAAATAAAATAGACTTAAGTTAATTTATTTAAAAATCTATATATATATATATATATATATATATATATAAAATAATATTTATCCTTATTTTGAGGATATATCTCTTTTTTATATTTATATATCGATATCTGTATCTTTTTTTAATCTAATTCTATTTATTCTTTTTTTTCTGGTAATTTTTCTTGTATAGCAAATGAGGCAATACTAACATTATGACCCATTTGACCGCAATGCCTAAATCAATTTGTCCCTTAAAATTGGATGAAAAATATAAAACAAACGCATATATTTCTTAGATGATAGCTGGAAACCATTGAATGAATCAAATATGCAATATTGTAAGGTCACATGAAAAAAGTGTAGCATGTTAGTATTGTAAACGCATCACACACATCACAGTATGCAGAAAGCTATTTCACTTTCAAACCTCTGAGAGGGCAAATATAGAAAGCGAGTGAAAATTGAAAGCAGTTTTTCCAATGAATGAGTTATTGAGTAGAGAGAGAGAAAGAGAAAGAGAGATAGGAAGAGCAGAGTACATAAAACTAAACATGAGTAAACACAGAAAGCAACAGAAACAGGAAGAGGAGAAAACGAAAAACAGATCCAAAATGAGTATGACCCTTATGGGCAAGCAGCAGCGTGTGTACAGTGTGCAGATGTGCGTGGGTGTATGAATGATAATCGAGCTGCGAGTGTGTGTTTGTGTGTGTGTAAACAAAGTCTGCAGGACGATGCATTCTGCCGTCGTATATCCTACAGATATAGTGTGAATTCTCATTACTTCCTGTGTACAGAGAGTTTGCTGGTAATTTCATTCTCTGGTTCACTTCCTCTCTCTGTCAGAGGTAAATTAAGCATGACTGCCTGATTTACTTTGGAATATCTCAACTTTCAGACAGTATGGCTGCTTAATAAGAGTTTCTGTATCTTAGAGGCTAAAACCACATCCAGCCGAATGGATTCAGGTGTTAATGTATATGAATAATGTATATGCATATCTTGACTCTCTGCTGGTGGTGTGTGTGATGGATGTGTGCGGTCATGCAAACAGGTTTAAATGAGCTTCGATTAGTCAGGACTGATTGTTCAAGAGTTCTGAATAAGAGCAGATGCTAAATGTGCATGCAGGATGTTGCTTTTATATTTATTCATCAGACGACTGCATTATGGTGAAGGAGGCTCTGTTAAGTGCCTGCACTTGGGAAACTGTGGTGTGTGTGTAATTTAATGACAGTTAAAATACTTTCTCCTGCCCCAGTTTCAAATGAACAGACGATTGCAAGAAAGCTGTTTGTGGGCTTAATGTATAAACACTGTGGCTCCATGGCACTACGACCCGCCAGGGCAACTTTCAGCTCAATCATTGGCTGGAGTGAGACTGGAGTAGGAGACTGTGTTGTTATGATTACTAACAAAAAAAAAATGTTAATGGAAATAGAAATAAAAAGGAACATTACTGGGAAAAATGTAAACTAAAATACATTTTCGTGACTCCCAACATTAAGTAAAATATATATAAAAAAACAAAACAAACAAACAAACAAAAAATGATATATATATATATATAAAAATGTAGGGTTACACTTTATTTCGATAGCCCATTTAGACATTCTACTAACCATAAGTAACTTTGTATCTACACGTCAACTAAATGTTAACTAATTCTCATTAATTCACAACTTCATGTCTACTAACTCTCAGTAGGCTGTTAGGGTAGGTTTAGGGTTAGTAGAATCTGATAGTCAGTATGTAGTATGTTGTGGACAAATCAAAATAAAGAAGATATTAAGCAGACAGTCTACTAATACTCTAATGACTGCTAGTTCACATGTAGTTACAAAGTTACTAACTGTTAGTGGAATATCTAAAGTGGACTATCAAAATATAGTGTTACCATAAACTAAAAGAGCTACGTGAAGAAAATAAAGATATACAAATTAAAAATAATAAAAATATGAATTGGAAAATAATAGATTAAAAAAATAAACAGAATAATAGATTCAATTAATTAAAGATAAAATGAATAAAAGACTGATTTAATAGAATAAATTAATAAGAAACAAATGTGTGATATTACTATTAATTATTATCATTATTATTACCATAATAAAAATATTTTGTTAAACAAAAAAATAACTTTATTTACAAAAAAGTAAACAAAACTAAGATGATAAAACTAAATTAATCTGTAATAAACTAAATATAATGTATATTATAAAAATAACAATAACTTAATTAAAATAAATACAAAACATGATAAAGCATAAACAACACAAAACAATACAATGAAATTAAATCTAACAGTAATGTAAATAGATAACAGAGTGTGAATTATTATTATTGTTCAATCTAATAAAAAATTATATACTTTAATGTGTATGGGAAACATGTTTGACAAGCCATTGAAATAATGAAAAACAAAAACTGGCAACTAGTAATATTGTCCAGGGCCCTGCTGCAGCACAGACGCATGCTTTTAGTTTTGTCTCAGTACCTATGAATTTAAAGAGACATGGATGGACATGTGCTGTACCTCCTCGCAGGGTCTGATGAGACGAATGGCTCGAAGCTGGAGTCTCTTGCCCTCAAAGATCATGACACAGTTGGGCTGGCAGTCGTGGTTCAGCAGAGACATGCTGGGACAGATAAACACCAAACAAACCTCTTCAACAGTGCTTAACACAATTCACCAGTACTGAGACTCTACGGATCCTCGGGTACAGATCGGGAGCACAGAAACTGGTCGCTTAAAAGTACAATTTATTTTACTAGATCATTATTTTATTTCAGTAACAATTTACAATAAGGTTCATTAGTTAACATTAGTTAATGACAGTAAACAAGAAAGAACAACACTTCAACAGAGAGCACTGCCAATGATTTGTTAATATGATATAACATTAACTATTTAAATAAAGCTTTTTCTTGTGTTGATTTAACAAATAAGACCCAGCGGTGGTGGATTTACTGTCGTTCAGCCTGTCAAAACACATCCACAAAACTTCTACAAACTCATAACAGTTCCTATTTCTCTCAGTAAATTAATTATTATTTTTTTATTGTTTTCCTCCTCAAACAAAGAGTTTAAATCAAACTGCAAATCCCTCATACTCTCATTTCTCTTGATCCAAATAAATAATACACAAGAACTACTAAATAATGGAGCATAAATCAGGCATCACTAATTAATGAAGTAAAGAAACAAGTTGCTGGAGTCAGAAGACACAAAATACAAACCAGCAGGCTGACATGTTTGCTAGCGGGACATTTGTCCTCTTAAATGTGATATGATGTAACCTGCCGCCTTTCTGAGGATGACAAACTGAAGGCGACAAGGCGAGAATGACAGCAACGAAAGACACTGATGTGACAACGATGATCTTTTTAAGAATCTTGTGCTTTAAGGTGAGATCATCATCGCTGATGCTGTTAGTGATGCATATGAATGATGATGTCACACTGGCAATTTAATACTGCTACTTTTACGTTTACAAACATGCATCTTGACAAACCAGATGTTAAAGTGAATGATGAAGTGATGAAGTATATGTATATTTATTTAATGTAATGATAATTAATTTTTACAGTTAAAATATATTTAATAATATAAATTATAAACTATAAACTATGTATATTTAAATCTATCTATCTGAATTACTGAGTAAATCATTAAATTAATGAAACTATAATAAATTATCTTATTACAAATCATTTAATTTTATCCTTAATAAATATTTTTATAGGATAATTATTTTTTCCATGCACAATTAAAATATATTCAGTAATATCAATTATAAACTATATAAATTAAATATAAAACGTATGTATATTTAAATCTATCTATCTATCTGAATTAATGAATAAATCAATTAAATAACTATAAAATTAACTATTAAATTACTTATAACAAATAATTTAATTATATCTATAATAAATCTTTTTCTAAGATAAATCATTTTTATATGCACAATTATAATTTATAATTTAAATAACTTAATACATTAATATAAATTTCATATTTTTTAAATTTAATGTATGTACTCATATTGTTCCAAATTGTGTAAAACACAAAAGTAGATATTTTACAGACATTTTTCTAAAAGAAGGTACAGTTATGTATAATGCCAATCTCCAAAAATGAGGAAGGAAATTATATATAGTCAAAATGAAAAAAAAAATAAAAATAAAAAATCATATTAACAAAAGAAAACGGGTTTGAAACAACATGAGATTCATTAAATATTAAAATGTTCTATTCCGGGCTAAAATATTATTTTAGTGTTCAATAAATGCAAGTTATTTTAAAGTGCCCAACCAGTCTAAAATATCATTTTCAAATATACGTGTGCAAATCATGTCTTGTTATGTCAGCTATGCTTCCTTTTGGTGAGATTTCAAAAGATATTGAGCTGAATGCATGTATTTACATTCACACAAGCATGACAGAACAAACACAGCAATTATGAATCAAGCACGAAAGCACAATTATCCTTTATATGCGAATACGAATACATGCTATCCTGCTCTTCCAGGCTTCTGCTAATGCATCGGAAGTCATTCAAGAAGCCAGAGCAACAAATTACTTGTGTTTGTCATGGTCTGGGGAAGATTGAACAGAGTCTAAGCAAAGGGTATAAAGCGGGCTTAGAGTCGGCCCACCCAGCCGACGGTAAACAGACGGGCCTCGCTCTCACGGGACCATCTTTCTGCGTCATTATAATTTCTCTGAGACGTCGACAACAATGTCTGAAGCCTTGATTCTGCCTCACATCCGATCTGAAGACTTCATAGCTCATATCTAAACAACAATTTCGACATCTGCCTTTCTGGTTCTGTTTGTTCTCTGTAATCCCAGAGGCTCATATTCATAGACGAGAAATGTTTCCCATGGTTGGTGAATGTGGAAGTCGTGCCAGTTTAATAGCCCACACAGGGAGGCTGCTCCTAGATATTTATGAAGACATTTTACCTTTAAAAGTGAGATATTTTGCTCTCCTTTCACAGGTTTAGCAAGAAAGACCATAATAATGAAATCTACCATGCATAAATTCCTAATATATTATTAGTAGTGCTGTCAAATGATTAATCGCATCCAAAACAAAAGTTTGTGTTTACTTAATATATGTGTGAGTTGTGTATATTTATTAGGTATAATAAATACCTAATAAAAACATACAGCACATATTTTACAAATATTTACATATAAATTATATCATATATAGATATATATAGAAATGTAACATTTTTCTTAAATATATACATGCATGTGTGTGTATTTATACATACACCATAAATAAACACAGTACACACACATACATTTTGGATTTGATTAATCATTTGACAGCACTAATTAATAGCCAATGAAATGACTTTGTGAAAATACCATGACAACAGGCCACACCCTCTGAGCTCTGATGATCAAGCTTCACACATAAGCACATTTTCAGTATATCGTTAAAGCCAGCTATTATTTTAAAAGGAATACATAAAATCAAATCAAAATTAATCATTTTAATAAAATAACATTTTCACAATCCAAAATATCAAAATATTAAGGACGTTTGTATAAATTCAAAAAGTTGCATTGAAACAAAGTAAGTGTTACTACTACTAACAACAACAACATGAAACAACATGATCTGCAAAGTTGTGATGCCGACAGTGCATGATAAATAAAGTTATTGTCTATTAGAAACAAGAGTCGGCTCACGTTCGCCTAAACGAGTTACGGATCCACGTCATGAAGTAACATATGTGCATAATGTCCGCCCACATTCTACGTCGCAAACAACCTGCCCCGCCCCCAAACAGTACAATTTCCACGTGGAATCCTGTGAGACTTAATTTGTTTTATATGCCTTTTCAACAACATCCTAAAGCAGTACAGTCTCTTGTTGAGTTCGCGTCATTGTACTGATGACTGTTTTTCCAATCTTGGAGTACAACGCGATATTCACCAAACGTCTTAAACGATGGACCAGAGCCCAGTTTATTTGGACCGGCTTGCTCCTCTGAACTTCTACCTATAAGTGTGATTAATAATTGCTGATTGTGTTTTCTTGCGATCGTATTTGTATAACTTACGATATGTTGTGTAACAACCCTGCACATGTCTTGGTATCCGACTAGTTCTGTTGTTCAGCTGTGGGCCCAATGTAGTCTAATACTGTGATTGATGCAGCTTGACTATCTGTCTGTCTCAT
>JAUYWG010000053.1:3274980-3298690 GCA_034779775.1 Enteromius afrohamiltoni
ACAGTTCTTCCTCTCCTATGGTAGAGAACGAGTGGAATTTTTCCTCAGGGGATCTACAGTGCACCTGACTGGATACTGTAGCCGACAGCTGCACAGTTTCTATTTTATATCTAAAAAATAGCATACCATGTTGACCTGTTTGCCTCCCAAGCGTCCTCCCACTGCCAGTATTCCCTGACCAAGGCCCCGGGGGCCTCTCAGTAATTATGTCCCCACTGGATGCAACAAATGGCTCATATGTAGTGTGTTTCACTGTTTTTGTGTCATAGCACCGAGACACGGCATCACAGCGCACTGGATAGCTGGCCAATCAGAGCACACCTCCCTTTTTTAGAACGATGAGCTCCACTCCAGGAGGCAGGCTTAGAAGAGAAATAATAATGTACAGTTTGTGGAAAATAATGTCAATAAAAGCTTAACCTTTCTTATATATATTAAATAATTTGAAATATTCACATTTATATTCTCATATAGAAAAGTTTGGACAAGTTTGAACTTATTTTTTCATAGAAACATGGAAGTCTTTCACATATTTAAGTACATTCACATATTTACAAGTTTGACTGAAGTGAGTAAATAATTTTGGGGCCTCTGAAAATCCATTGTGATGAACAATGTTTCAACAGCATCTGTAGTTGTAAACCACATTATATAATGCAAAAATATAAAAAACTCAAAAACTACTAATAATTGTGAGTGTTTTGTATGTTGTTTTCATATGCCAAATATATACCATATCCATATATGTGGATTTTTGTAAACCTAATAATAACCATGCAAACATACGAATCCAAAGACGTGTGGACATTACTTTCATCCTGGAAATGCAAATCTGTTTAGTACAAGAGGTTCAGTGTTGTTGGAGTCACTCTGAAATGCACGAGGACAGAATGATGATTATAGCTCACAGTAAATTTAACATCAGTAATATCAGGTCATGTTTCATAATCAATCATTCTAAAATAAAGTTTCAGTAACAATTGCCAGTCAGTTATTTAGATTTTTTTCACTAAAATGTATTCTCTTTAGGGTTATTATACAGTTTTTTTCTTGTTCATAAGTGACTTTTATCTTTGTGTAGATTTTGAGCTTGATTTTGGTGAGAATACATAGTTTCCCCTAATACCATATGAGTAACTACAGATCAATATCAAATCTCCCTTTTATAGACAACAGCTATTAGCCTTGTCTAGAACCTAAATACACTGCAGATATGCTCACTGAATATAAACGGATCACTCAGATCATAAGGATCTAATTAGTTAAAATCAAACAAGGGGAGTCCGCTTTCAGCTGTTATGCAGCTTCCAGAAGAGATCAGATGTGCTAAAACATTAGCCACAGTTAAATCCAGACTCAAAACCCATCTGTTAAGCTGTGCATTTACTGAATGAGCATGTGCTATGTCCCAACTGACTGCATTCTATTTTATATATAATCATTTTCTATTTTTATTTTCATTTTAAATCAATCTTTAAATAATTTTAAAAGTTTTTAAATCCTTGTTTTATTTCTGTGATTAATTCTTTTTTTATTATTTTATTTCCTTATGTAAAGCACTTTGAATTACCATTGTGTTTGAAATGTGTTATATAGATATGCCTTGCTTTGCCTATACAATGACAGATCAGTTTATGAAATCAATGTTAGAAAAAGAATGGCTAATTTTTTGCCAAGTTCTGAATATTTTCCACAGCAGTAATGCTGGATTGATCAGTGGTTGTAGTGGAGTTGGTGCTTTCTGGATCATCTGAGAAATGGCCCGCGACGTCATTGTGAATGTGGTAGTAATACAGGAAGAGGAAAAACCCTGGACAAAAGCATTAGAGAAAATAAATAATAAATAATTTAAAACATTCTTATATCCAATTATTGGTGGAAATCTGAAGGAAAAGATATAAGCATTCTGCACATAAGCGAGATGCACTGCTGCATGTGATTGTTTCTCACCCTGAAACGAGTTCAAGACGGTGAATATGTAATATGAGGGAATGAGCATCGCTCCATAACTGAAGAACGCCACAGACCACGTCAGACCGAAGAGCAGGAACAAACTCAACACCATCATCAGCTGCTTTCTGAACGTCATTCTCTTGCCCTCAGTCGCTCTCATGTTTCTGGACTGAACGATCTTAGTGACGATCGTGATGAAGATTCCTGTCGTGAAGATGAAAACTAAAGCGTAGTAGCCGATGTTCACTATGTAGTGAATGTAAGGATTTGAAGTCCAGCACCTGGAAGTAGAAAAAGTTACATTTCAGAAGGCAAACATTTCACACCAATAAATGTATTCATTTGCGACATCAAATCAACTTACATTTGTGCAATTTTTCCAGACGTACTGTTTAGGGTTAATGCTTTATATCCTCCTCCAGAAGCAATAGCTATGACTATCGGAGCAGCACACACTGAAAACACACAGAGACAAACTGATTATAAAAAATTATATTTACTGCTGAAGTTTATCAACAGTCATGGGATGGGATACACTTGATATACAGTTGGAAAGACGCAAGCTTTGTTTCCGAATCCCAAAGTAAACATATAGTGTCAAATTAATAAACTAAACACAGTCAGTCTATTCATAATGAAGGTGTCTCTACTAAATCCAGACAGACATCGCTACTGTACCTAAACTACCAATTTTATTTTCTTAATAGGGTTTTGTTTCTGTAACTCACCCCAGCCCAACACGGTGATCTTCCTCATGTAGTTTGTGATGGTGACGTTCTGTCTGATGAGCCATAAGTACATATGAAGAGCTTGAATGAAGAACCAGGTGAATGTGGCCAGCATGGAGTAATGCAGGAGCAGCGCTATGAAGACACACGCAGCGTTGTCTTGTGTGTTAGCCACGCTCTCGTTTGACAAAAACGAAGCATTCAGTAGAAACAAAGCCACAAACATGTTCATCAAGATCTTTGTGGCCTGATTTGATTTAGCTTTCCTATTAAAACACAAAACACTTTAATGCTTCTTTCTTATACTTTAGAGCAGGGATCCTCAAATCTGGCTGACGAGATTCAGTTACTAACCCTAATCAAACACACCCGAGCATGCTAATCTTCAGGATCAGGATGATCAGCATGTCTTTTATTATAAGAAGATATTTTATTATTATTATTAGAAAATTACAGGTAGGTGGGTTTTCTCAGGGTTAGAGCTGAACCCTGCAAGGCATTGGACCTCCAGGGCAAGAGTTGAGGAACCCTGCTTCAGAGCTTTGATCTTGTATTACTAGGAAATATGATTCCTTATATAATACACTTTATAATACTCTACCGTAGCAGGAAATGCATGAATAAAGCGATGGAAATGAAAAATATGGAGATGCCACAGCCGATAGAAGAAATTAAGGTCAGTGACTCCAGATACGGTGCTGTGTCATTTGTACCCGACTGAGACTGAATAATCAGAGAAAAGACACAGATCAGCTTGATGGGTTTTTTTTGTTGTTGTTCTATGTTAAAATGCAGAAAAAACACAAGAGATCTCAACTGTTTGTCTTAGGTAGCAATGAGATTAAATGCAGAGCAAAAAAAAGACTTGGTAGTGGAGATCTTAACAACGTCCTAAACTGTGCTGAAGTACAAATGTCTGCTTAAAAATCAGATTTCAAAAGTATCAATATGAAATCAAATGTGTCTCATCAAGCACTAATTTGAGCCTTTCCATATTTATTTTACGGCACTAGTCAGCATAACGGAGAGAGGGTAGATGGCCACCAACTCACTTATCCAAGTGTGGGCGTTTACATGCAACTCAATTGATTTCAGATTATGAAAGCTCTATCTATATAAACACTCAACTTTGTAATCTGTTTCACATTTTTATTTATATGTACTTCATCCCCTGACCAGTTCGTAAGAAGTAAAATAAAGATTTCAACTGCATATCCTTAATGATTGGTTTATTTTAGGCCTACTTTTAATCCAAAATTTGACTTGGGTCGAGCTCATTGTTTGAAGGGTTTTTAATCCTAATTAAGTCATCCAATGCATGTAATTTTAAATTGCATAGATTTTTTATAATAACTTTTATTTATCCAGGAAAAACCACTCTGATATTAAAAAAGGGGGTGTTGTGGAGAAGTTTTGAAACATCTTTTAAGTTCACTGTCATATAGAAATATTTTCAGAGCATCTTAAAATGTAACATGAATTGTGAAAGTGTAACTGCTTCTTCTCCAAGAAGCTTCTCACCATCAGCACCGCAAAGAAGGTCAGATGTGAGCAGGAGCACTTTATAGCATTGTCTTCAATTTTTGTCTCACAGCCGAACGTTGTCCAATTAAGCGTTCCTTCAAAGAAAAAATCTGAGATTAATTATCTTAATTACATAATAATTATAGAAAACATTCTGGGTTCGTTTATATTATCATAAATGAATGTACCTTTGCCATCCCAAGAAACGCAGGTCACATTTCTAACCTGTTAAGAGCACATTTATTTGCATTTGGATTTCACAGTGTAACATAATATGTTTTGCAACAAAACCTTCATTACCATATTTCCATTTCTATTAATAGTAATGTCAATATTATCTGTAAGGTTGGAGATGTTGGCACCCATCGTTATTCCATAACTCTCATTGTTCAAAACAGTGAATGTTGCAGATTTATCCTAAATAAGAAATCATAATAAAGCAATGAAATATAAATGTTTATCAATACAACAGACCAAGTAACATTTGTCCAAGTAGAAAGCACAGTGGAAAAGTGGACTGTGCAAACCTTATTTCCCATGTTTATAAATCGTAAAACTCCAACAAATGCACTTCCATTGTTTTCCAGTCCTGATTTATTAAAGGCTTCACTGGGAATCTTTACAGACCAAGGATACCCTGGCTGGTATCTCTCGACAACCTACGAAAAGAGGAAAGGGTGTTGATAAATGTTCATTCCTCTCCAGAGGGACTAGTGCTTCTCAGGCCTTACGTTTATCATTTTCTGGTTTGGAGAGTAGCATATGTCGATGTCTTTGGTTTCTGTGTTCTTGGGTTGTCTTTGGAGAACACCAATAACATCCCCCATGACAATCGCTGCATTGGTTTTATTGCTTTTTTCCATCTTCTCCACCAGCGACTCTACTGTTTCCAAGTTTTCTCTGTAAAATGCATTGAATCACTTGATATTCTGTAACTAAATTTTTAGATTTCAAATCGGCTGGTAACTGCACACTTACACCGCCTTTTTGGGATCAAAATTTTCTGTGTCTGTCTGTGATGTGTTTGTGCTTGTTAGATCGAAAGTTATCTCAGGTGGTGGGACAGTTGGCTTATCTGGCATGAAACTGGTAGTTGGACTGTTAGTTTTCGTACGTGATGTTGAGTTAGGAGTTGGACTGTTAGTTGTCGTAAGTGATGTTGAGTTAGTAGTTGGACTGTTAGTTGTCGTAAGTGATGTTGAGTTAGTAGTTGGATTGTTAGTTGTCGTAAGTGATGTTGAACTGGTAGTTGTTAAATCATTGCATTTCCCACACATCCATTCACTCCCATTTAAATACAGAAAGTATTTGTTTGTTTCAATCCCTTAAACACAAATAATTTGTTATAATTTGCTATATTGTTAATTCCTAAATCAAATTTTAAAAACCTTAAGACAGAAACTCACCCATGCATGCGCTATTTTCATATGCAGCTGTTGTACATGTATATTCAAGATCAACAGGAGGGATTTTTAAACAACCTGAAGAGAACATGAAACACAATTCAAAATAACTGTGTATAATTGCAGTGTATGATTGGAGTTGGAACAGCATGGAAGGTAATAAAGGACAGACTGATAATGTATATAGTTTTGAGAATATTAGATGATATGATGTTTTTAAATTCGTTGTGAAAATTACACTTTATTAATCAAAACTGTATTCATCAAAACAAAACTGTAAATTTGTGTAAAAAGGAATAAAAGGTGTCAGTTTTACTCTAGTGTTCATTTCTTTCGGAAACTGCAGTCATATGTACTTGTTTGTACATATATCCTGTCTCGCTAAACAGTGCACCCAGTTACATGCCATGAGAACAGGTAGAAAAAAGGATATATCCTGATAATAATTAGGCAGTCGTGTTTTCTGTTAGCAGTTTAGTTAATCGCTATTGCAAAAAGATCTGAAATATGGATTGATGCTCATGCACTGAATGGTTCATGATAAAAACTTTACAAGACAGACACTTAAAGCACATGTACATCATGAAAACTTCTATATGATGTCTGCATTTACATCTGCAATATGTTTATATTATGTTTATATTATACGTTTCCCATCAGATGTCAAATAGATGTTTATTAAATGTCTTTAGGATGTGTATGTGCATAAAGGGTAACACTTAACCTGGGTACCTGAATAGTCATGCCTAAATTAATACTCAATTCATCACATACTAATGATTATTCAAGGCATGAACTAATTTTGAACTAACAAAAAGCTATCCTTAACTATGACTTGAGACATACGGATTCATGCAGGGATAACGGCAACCTTAACTACATGTTAGTACATGTTTGATAGTTAATGCATTAATTAACATTTATGGGTAAACTAAATCAAACAGCCTGTTTAAGAAGGAATAAGAAATATTTAGACTTTAAAATGAGTTAATATCATTTAATACTGTCATATTTTGAGCATTTGACATTTACAGCTTTTTCATAAAAATTATTGGCTGGCAAGGGATTAGTTAATTGTCCCCTTCAAATGTAGAATATATAATTACAGTAATGACTTATTTTGTCTGTTTTATGTCTCTCTTTAAACTCACCTTATTGTGACTTATACACAGATTAATAAAAAATACAAAGATCATTTGTAGAACAATTCCTAAAGAAATGAATGGCAAGAGGACGCAGTTCTCGTTCCTTCAAGGAATTGGGGTTATATACATAACCCTTAGACGTTCCTTTTCAGGAACTCTAACTGCGTCCGAAAACGTTAGGGGAACGAGATACCCACACCCCTGCCAGTGTGGATTCAGCACACTATGGCACGAGGACCACTGAGCCCGGGGTAGCAGCCCATAGGACCTTGCAAAGGTTACTGGGGATGTCCAACCCGCCGCTCTGCAGATGTCCGGAACCGAGACACCTGCCAGATAGGCTTTTGAAGCCGCCATACCTCTAGTTGAGTGAGCTCTGACTCCCATCGGTGAGGGGAGACCAGAAGACTCATAAGACATGGAAATAGTCTCCACAATCCGTCTGCCTAGAAGCAGACAAACCCATATGAGGAGGACCAAAGCACACCAGCAACTGGTCCGACTTCCTCCAAAGAGCAGACCTACGAATGCTCACACTGAACAGCGTAAGTCTTCCTGGTCTACCTCCCCACAGGGAGGTGGGCAAAATGCCTGAAGTACTACTGGCTGTGGTGGTGCTGAAGGAACCTTAGGCACATAACCCGCTCGCAGGTAAAGGAAGACTTTGGCCAAACCGGGCGCAAAGTCCACACATGAAGAGGCCATAGACAGGGCCTGAAGGTCCCCTACTCTCTTCAAAGAAGCCAATGCCAATAAGACTGCAGTCTTAAAGTTAAGGAGACGGTCAGAAACTTGCTCCAATGGTTCAAAGGGGGCTCGAGAGAGGGACCATAGATTAAGCATGAGATTCAGCTGAACCCTATATTTGAGACAGAAGATCTCTCCTGATCGGAATCTCCCATGGAGAGCCGTCGAGGAGAGACATCAGGTCCACAATCCATACTCCTCCTGGCCAATGCGGGGCCACCAACAGTAAATTGACGGCGTCCTGGTGGACTTTTTCCAGAACTCCTGGGATCGGAGATATCGGGGGGGAAAGCATATAGATGAAGCCTCGGCCATGTCTGTGCCATAGCGTCTAGACCCAACGGAGCTGGGTGAACTAGAGAGAACCAGAGGGGACATTGTGCACTCTCCCCAGTCGCAAACAAGTCCACCTCGGCTCTGTAGAAGATTGACCAGATTTGTTGAACGACATCTGGATGTAATCTCCACTCCGCGGGCCTCAGCCCCTGTCTCGACAGGAAATCTGCTTCCATATTTAAGTGCCTCGGGACATAGACTGCTTTTACCGAAAATCTCCCATGGTCAGCTCAGGACCCTGACCAGTTGTGGCCAGCCAAAGGCCCAGACCCGCTGCGGCCACGTGAGTGCCTTATGCTCTGGGGGCTGTTATGACTGTCCCCGGGCCACCTCCAGAGCACCCACCCGCCCCACCCCTGCACACCCCTGACTTTTTTGTTCACCTTCACCGCTGCCCCCTCGTCCAGTCCTTTTGGGCCTCTGGAAGCCGCCCTTAGAGTTTTGTAGAGTTATGTTTTCATTCTAGTCCACGTGCTGTCTGTGTTTATTTTCCTTTGTTTTCCCTCATGTGCTCCTGTCACTTGTAACCCTGCCCTGGTCCTTAGTGGATTAGATCCTTGCGTTTTTGTTCGGCC
This sequence comes from Enteromius afrohamiltoni, assembly GCA_034779775.1. NCBI lineage: Eukaryota > Metazoa > Chordata > Actinopteri > Cypriniformes > Cyprinidae > Enteromius > Enteromius afrohamiltoni. Next base: position 3,283,392 of record JAUYWG010000053.1, read on the forward strand.
TGTGTTTTCACCTTTAATTATTAAATATTTTTGCATGGAAAGTTCTACCTGCCTTGCCTCTGTCTGCTGCAAAGCGGGATTGCGACCGGCACTCATAGCAGCCTAGACCCAGAACGTGACAATGGGTCTTTATGTCATGACTTTACTTGAGGGGGCCCAATCATAATGAATTTACTGTTAACTACCCATACACTGACATTAGCTAATGGCTTGTTAAGGTTGATTTTGACATGACTTTACTTGAGAGGGCCCAATCTTAATGAATTCACTGTTAACTACTTACTAAACTCAGATCATGATTTATGTTATACTTCCAATCAAATATACATGTACTAACACAGTAAGTATTCAGCCTGGTTATGCTGTGCCAAGATGCTGTGTGGATTTTCAAGAAATCAGAGAGCGGAGGTACAGGATCATGGTTGTGTCTGGATAGAAAGTGAACTTTTTCCAGTTTGAGCATTTCATTAGAAATTATTCTACAAATGATCTTTGTGGCTTTTTATTTTTTATTAATCTGTGTATAAGTCACAATAAGATGAGTTTAAATGGAGAGATAAAACAGACAAAATAAGTCATAGTTAAGGATAGCTTTTTGTTAGTTCAAAATTAGTTAATGCCTTGAATAATCATTAGTATGTGATGAATTTAGTATTAATTTAGGCATTAGTACATGATTATTCAGGAACCCTTATTGTGAAGTGTTACCTGCATAAAGTATGTAAAAATGACGTTACAGACATCTGTCACATGAGCACAGTAGATGACCAGTTAAACTGCTAAATGTGAAAAACACAAAGACGATATTACAGGATTCAGTATACTTATAACTAATAATTCATACAGGAATTCAGTTTATATTTTAACTGATGATGTGCATCATCAATAGGTATATACAGACAAGAAAATGTGCCCAGGCAGTGATATATGATATTTCTATGCAAATAATGTCAGAATATGAATGCTAATGTTTCATGTTAATTGTTTTTCCATAGGAAAGAATGTGATAGGAAAGAAGAATAGTTTCTATGTAAATATAATGCATCATCAATAAAGTGTCAATCAATCAATTAACACAGCACGTTAACGACGATAACGGCCCACCACTAATACTTCTATATACTTATTGGCTTGTATCCATTTCAAAACAACTAATTTTGTAGAGATTTTCAAATCTATATTAGTTGTTTTGTCTATTTTTTTGTAACTTTTTGAAGTAAATATATATGGGAAACGTCACAAATCTCATGAAAAACAAACCAAAAAAACATTGTGAATGTGAAGAGCGCTTCCTTTATAAAGACTGAAGCTGTCTGTCATTTCAATGCAAATTCATTGAATATGAAAAGTCCCATAACATCAGTGAATCTGACTAAACGTCACAATGAAATTTTAATCACATTTCACTAAGTAAAAAATAGCACACCTTATTGGCAGTGGATATTTACACTAACTCCACCCACCAATGTGTGAAATTGTTTTCAACAGAAATGCCTGCTTTTGGCTACAGTGCTCAACGCTGCAAAAACATTTGCTAAATAGGTACATGTGATGGATTGTAGAAGAGTGTGAAATCTTACATGTATCTGGATTAAAGGCTGGGCACTTGGTGGTGGCGATGGGTGTTTTACGGCAGCTGCTAGGATTCTCAGTTATGGTGGTAGTAGAGGTGGTAGTGGTGATGGTAGGGGGAGTAGTAGATTGAGCGGTGGTAGTAGATGGACCGGTGGTAGTAGATTGACCGGTCGTAATGGTAGTGCTGGTTGTAGATGGAGCGGTGGTAGTGTTAGCGGTGGTAGTAGATGGAGTGGTGGTAGTGGTAGAGCAATAAGTGGTGCTTGGCCCAGTATAATTTGATCCTGTAGAATGGAACAGATGAAGTTTGCACAACACAAATTTACACAAAACAAACTAAACTGTGCTGTGTTCTCCGAAACCACCTTAACGCTACGTCATTCTTAAGTTGTACCTTAAGTGTACCTTTTCTTTGGCGCGTGTTTTCTGAAACCTTCTTAGTTAAAAATACCTTCTGTAAGTCATTCGTTCGTAAGGTTTGTCTGGAGCGCTCTTAGCTATACCTTATCGCTGCTGACGTGACCACCAATACGTAAAAAGCTTTTTCACATCGCAGTTTAACTACACATAGAACATTTTAAATGAACATTTAATATAAAATCTGATTTAGTGTTACATTTACATTTTTACATTACTTAACATTTTTAAAAGTTGTTATAGCCTACACACAGTGAATGGAAGTGTTGTCATTAATAAAGTTTCTGTACACTAATGGTTGTTAGCTGTTTTAATTACTATCCTAAGGCACATCGGCTGGCGAACCATTTGACAGAAACAGTCTATATAAGGAAAGATGAGTTTACACAAACTTTATAGCTATGGCAGTGCTTGCAAAATCATGCCATTTTTTACAGATCACGTCCCAATTTCACGGCTATGCTTTCCCAGATTTCTTTCTTTTTTTTCCATTTATTTTTTAGTTTGAAGACCGTTGTGGGGACACTCGCGAATAACACACCTTTGTGGTTTTCCATGCAGTTGCGGTTCTACATTGAATTACATTAAAAATAAAGTATTGAGTAGGGTTAGGGAGGACCTTATTTTCGCAATAAAGGTATCAACCATGGAATCTATTTAATAATGTGAAATTAAAAAAAAAACAAAACATTGTTGCAATCTGTTTTATAATGCACTTCAATACTGAGGTTGACTCTAATAGTGTTATACGGCTGGTGGGTCGGAATACCTTGTGGAGAACATTACACACTTATGGCCGTGAGGGTGTGGGATTGCGCATTTGCTAAATTATAAACACATAAACGTATTTATTTCTGCATGTACATATTTAAATGAGCTCCGATAAATGCAGTTCGTACTATTTCTAAAACACTTCTTTATAAAGAACATTGCTTTCTCAATACTTTTCCTATACCGCAATTATCGAGGCATCGATATCAATGGACAGCACCTGCTAAGGTCACACTTAAGAAGGTTTACCTTAAGCAACATCCTAAGATATAGTTTGGAGAACACACATAGGAAAGGTATAACTGTAGTTAATGTGTACCTTTTGAGTCTTCTTTGAGCACTAAGAGACAACGTTATTGGAGAACGCAGCCCTGTTCTGAAGTAGTCTAAAATAGTTAGCTCTTCCTTGGGAACTCATTACAGAGCTTACAGGGCAGTGAACACAAAGACTCTATTTCAATTTGGTTTGTATACTTTCTGTATTGCTGTACCTCGATTAATAGAATGACCAGAATTCAAACTCTAACCTACAGCAAAGATCACAAATGCAAACACAAATGTGTGGAAAGTACATCTGTACTTGTGTGGGTTTGCATGTGTGTTGTACTGTGTCTATCGCAGGACGACACGTACCTGTTGAATTTAGGACATTTGATGGAAGACACTGAGATCCAATTGGGAGAAACCACATAGATATGTTTGTAACTGTCTCATTCATTCTTACTTCATATTTCCCTCCAATGTTTGTGATCCTGAAATTGTGTTGATTGCACGTTCCTGAACGCAAGAGAGAACATAATTATAATACATGCAGGCACTTAAAAAAAAATACAAAGAAAGACATTAGTCAAAATATTGCTATATAAGCTGAGATAACAAATAATCAAAATAATGTTTTACACTGAACAACGTTATTATCAATAAAAAAACTAAACTGCTAAAATAAAATATTTGATAATATAGAATATTTCCATTTATTTGGCTTCTAACCTGAAAATAGTTTAAGATGAAGAACTAAAATTACTACAACTGAAATAAAAAATAAATTAAAACAACAACAACAACAAAAAACTAAGCTAATAAAATTGGCAAACATTTAACCAAAAGCTGTAAAATAGAAGCTAATTAAATTCTTAAAGATTAAAATATAAAATGAATGTAATTGAAAACAAGACTGTTACCAAGGAAAGACGTGTTTTGTTTGACATTCACTATGCAAAAATCTCCTATCAGTATTTCACTCGCTGATGAACACGTAATGTTTATAGCTGGAAAAAACCCCAAAACATTAGCATAGTCATTCTTCATGAGCAATATCACAAAATAAATGTACAGTATTCAAAGCCACGTTAGTATGTTTCTTATCTACCTGTGCAGTTTGATCTCTTGAAGCTCCAAGAATTCATATCTGCCAAACTCTCAGAGATTATCATTATTTTTGAGCAGGCTGCACAAATAATTATGTTATAAGTCTCTGTGCACCAAATAACACATTCATTTACATCATAAATGCTTTTTTTTTTTTTTAGGAAACATACTTATCTGGCACATAACATAAGTGGTGATCATCAGCCACAGCAAATTCAGCTTTTTCCAAAACATAATTCCCAGCGGCCTGTTAGCGACACAAATTAGGTTAGTTTTCTACAGACATAGGAAATAAATCTAGTCCTAAATCGTTGTCTTATTACATTCTAGAGATAAAGTCCACAGTCCAGGAGTTTGGTGCATCCACATACGAAACCGTAGTATTATGAACCGCAGCTCAGAGCTGCTGAGCATCTGCAAACAATTCATTTGCAAATATGCAAATGGTGAAATATGGGTTTTAACAGTGAACTTCACTATGTTTACATTCAGATCCAGTTTATTAAATCACGTTTGCTCACAGAGAATTATTAAAATGTCAAAATGTTAAATAATTTAACGAAACGCGATGTGTACTTTTCATAATAAACAACATTTGTTTATATTATTTTGTTGTTATTTTGTAATAAATGCCATTCACTTTAACATGTTTGACTGCAGTGAATAGATGCTCACAGGAGCCACTGAAAGCCCATCATGATGAAGAATAACTGTTCTGTGTCTTTAAATGACGTTTCTTGAAAAGCTATACCAGATAACCATGCAAATATTCTGAATCCACCTGTGTTTGGAATTCAGTAACATCCTGCAGATGCAAATGTCTTCATAAAAGAGGTTCATTGTCCGAGTCTGTATGTCACACAAACAACACAGATATTTGTCACTTTTGCCAACTTACTAATTGTGACAGCTGTGCACTTTGTGAAAGAAAAATCTATTTTGAAATGTGTCATTTTTTTAATGAATAATTTAATTCTATGTAAAAAACAGATACTTAAAATGATACACTCATTATAACGATGCTCATAAAAAATATTATTAAATGAGTTATAAAGGCTACATGGAAACAAATGTAAATGGAAAAATATGTAACACCAAATATATTGTTATTACGTTTATTATGTGGTATTTATTAATGTTTGCCGTAACAGACAGACAAAAATCTTTGTGAACGCCATTACAAGAAACAGTCTGTTACGCAGTTCCCATCAAATGCAAATGGTGTTCAAAACGACAGTGGTTCTCAAACCTTTCACACCAAGTAACACCTCAGAAAATATCTGGCTCTCCAAAAACCACCACAACGATATACATAGTAGCATAGTGGACCTTATTATTCTGCTACCGCTATGCAAAAGATATTGTCTGCCACTTTAAACATTGTGAATAGAGTTTGAACATTAACACTGAGCATGCACTGTGCAAAAACCTCAAGTTCAGGTGACTAGCTGGTTGGGATGTGACGACATGGGCTGGCAGGTTCCCACGTGTCTTCCCAGGTTTTTTGCCACTGTAAAGTGTACACATATCATGAGATACACACACAAAGTAATAATTGCTTTTGGACGCTGGCCACTTAAACACTGCTAAATAACTAAATGTTATTGGCGACCAATGACACAGTGATTAGAATAAATTGAATTTGCCTAATGGCAGCTTTGTCTGAGAGTGTACTCATGTAATGTATTCAAATTTGGGATTAATTTATACCACTGCGAAAGAACATTTGCCCTTTCTTCTCTTCTTCGCATTTGGCCCCTCCTGACTTGAAGACAGGGAGATGGAAGAGGCAGCAGGCGGAGGACAAGGCTGTGTGAGATCTGCAGTGATAAGAGATGGAGGAGAAGGTGCTGGTGAACAGATTGAGGTTTTTGTCCTTTTCTTGCTCTGTCACAAAAACTTCAAGCATTGAAGTGGAAGAGGTGAAGAGTGTGGAGGACGAGCAGCTGTAGAAGTAGTAGAGGATTGAGAGTGTGAGGAAGAACAAGGAACATGGTCGATCTCCGGCAGCTCCACGGTGAGGCTCTCTTCTTTCACAGTGAGGATCTCCGGCAGCTCCACGGTGAGGCTCTCCAGCTCCAAACTGGAACCATTGCTGTTGCCGGGGCTGTTGCACTGCTCTGTGATAGGGATGTCATTGTCCAGCTGCTGTGTTGATGTTACTATAATAAAAGTTTAATACATACATCTCATATCTGTACACATTAACAAAAAAAAACTAATGCATCTTAAATAATTATCATTATTTCTAAATAAGCGTTAGGGTAGGTAAGGTGTGTAACTGTCTACTCACTTAGGCACAGGCGCTGTGGTGATGTGACAATAAAAGTGATTTGATTTTTTTTTTTTATTTAAAAATCTTGCTCTTACCCTTAGTCAAGATAAATTCATAAGCGCTTCGCATCTCCTCCAAAAACTTTCTTGCGACAGGGGTGAGTTGCAGGTGGGTAATTACATCTGCAACACATTTATTTGAAGCTTTTTTATTTTGCTTGCCAATAAATAAAATGGGACTGTAACCCACTGCCTCAAGTTTCCGCACCTGAAAGGAACAAAAGCAGTTACAACACATTAGTTAAACCCACTCATTTAATTAAATACATTAGTGCTGTATAAAGCTGTTTTATTTTAATGGGAGTGCAGTGCAAGACGTTTCTCTTTAGCACAGTTTAAAGATACGTTTTCCTTGTATGAATAAGAAGTTTGAAAGACATGTCATACTGCTACTAGTCTATGATATTCAATGCAAGAAAAACATGGGCTTTCAGTTATGTTTGAAATAACATGAGCATTTGTACTTACTGCGATACGTGCAGAATCAATTATACGGCCAGTATTTCTGCTGTTCACCACAGATCGCCCCCACTGACTATCCAAAGACACCACTTTGTCTTTTATTTTTTGTTTAGTGCACAGACTTCCAAAGCAGACGTGACAACTTTTCCTGCTTGCCTGATTGGGAGTCTGGCAAGATGGACAGGGCCGGAATTTGGGCCTTGTCATACTTGGAAAAGAAATGTACGGAACAAAAATATACACCAAAACTAAATTAAAGAGAGCTTTTGTTGAACTTAATGGGAGAAACAGAAAGATAACTACAGATGTAAACAGAAAGAGTGGTTGAGCTACAGAGAGATAAGTACAGGTTAACAAACCGATGTGGCTTTTAATTTGTGTGTGTGTGTGTGTGGAGGGGGGTTAAAATAATGGAGAATGTTGGAAGCCGGCAAGTTTGAAGAACCTGAAAAAAGAAAACAGAAACATTGAACTCTTTTACAGTATTTTCTTCATCAGTGTTGGCAGATCAGGCAGTTTTGTGTTGTACTACATGGGATAAAATACGTTTGAACAGGTCATTTACGTCAAATGACATGGTTGCAATGTCCTTGTTTAGAGAAGAACACTTAATTTGCATTATTGTGGCATTTAAAAAAATATGATGACCCACAATATTGTTGTAATTACTGATGAATTTGTATAGTTTAGATTTTTGTGTTTACTGTATAATTCTGTTTGGATTTTGAGCACTTACAGGAAAACACACCAATCTGACAACCCTGTTATCCATCCCAACGTTTATAAAGTGTTGTGAGCTACTGTAATACGCTAACTGAAAACTGAAAACCCAATTTTCAATTTATTGCAATCATTGATTAGCCAAACATAATCACAGCACATTAAATACGTTTCTTAATATCAACAAACAGATAGTTAAAAAATAGCGCCAAAGGATCCTGACGAAGCGTCCATATGAGACGAGTTGGGAGTGAGAACGTGCAGTTACACGTGTAGGCAGTGCGGGATCTGAACACGCTGCCATTGGCTGATTCCTCTAGACTCCGCCCACTCCATCTTGCACCAATGAGAGCAGCCGTTGATCATATACAGAGCGTTTCTCTCTCTGCCGGTTCTCTCTGGTATTATAGTGTTGTTTTCCTCTTTGCTCTCTTTTTCTGAAAAGCCTCTTTTGAGTGTTTGTTTTGTGAAGATATATTGAGTTTGCGACTCTCCAGACCCTTGAGACGACTGTAAAGACGTTTTAATCATTTCCTTTGGAGACTTTGTGTAAATTAGGTTGGTTTTTGAAAAAGAATTCATATGCAAGCATTTTTTGCTCTCTCTCTGCAAACATGCAAGTAGAAACCTTTAGGGTTTGAAAAGAAGTGATATTGGGTTACTGAAAAGAAAAAAAAAAGAATGTAGGTGAAGCAAAGCTTGTATGGTGTAAAGGCTTTTTTTCCCGAGCTTTTATCTTGAATAAATGCTGTCTTGTGGCACAGACGCTCAAAAAGTAAAGAGATTCAATATTGGGCATTAGCGCCCTCTAGTGTCACTAAAGAGGCACCCGTATAGCAGATATAAATATCATATCATATCATATATCAAATATCATATAATTGTTTAATTAACCAGTTTATAGGCATGCCTGTATATTTAATATGCTTCCATTATTTAGAAAATCTCTAAAATGTGTTTGTTGCTTTGTTAAAACAGTTTAATTAAATCAACCATAATTGAAAAGACATTGAAATATGAACTTCTGCATGATGACTAAATTGAGTGCCATTGTGTATCATCGTGTGTGTAATCTTCATAGCTTGAAGAAGTGTTGAAGATTACATTCCTGATTGCCTGTTATGTTTTATTTAAAAAAATTACAGCACAAGCCATTTTAATTTAATTAATTTATTTGAATGTTTTAAAGCATAAGCACATGCTGTTAAGTGTGTGTCATCACATTAGAGGATCTTAGCAGTAAAGCATCCTGACAGATATAAATGCCAAGCTTTGGTTCACATTAAAGGACAGATCGATCCAAGTCTTTATTGACTGAAGACTCACTGATTGGTCCAGCAGCACTGTCTCTCATTCTGTTATTCAGTAATTAACGCAAGCATGGGCCATCATTTCATTATAAGGTTTAAAGAAAAATCGTTATTTAGATTTGTTTAATGTATTAATGCTTTCCTTTATACTACTTTAATGCATGCATTTACAAAAAAAATGCATGAATTTATTTAATTAATTCACTAATATGTTGCATGTATTCATTTATTTACTGCATACATTCATTTATTGCATACATCTATTAATTTATTTGGTAATACTTTACTTAAAGCCTTTATGTTTAATGCACTATATTGCATTATAGTTATTCATAATTTGCATTGTAATACATGATCTTTTATCAAATTTAAAATGCATAGCGTGACTAAAAATGAATTGATAAGTGTTATAATGTATTAACTGTGGTTACAATTATTAATGAGATGTGCAATGCATTATAACGTGTTGTACAAGACATAATTAATGCAAAACTACTTTTGTAATGTATTACACATAAAGGCTTAAAGTAAAGTGTTAGCACTGATTTCATGTGTTGATTTGATGTCCAGTGCAGGTTTGAACATGCCCACAGATCAGAGGAGCAGCTGTGTGTGTGAGTGAGGTCAGAGCTGTCAATCAACATTCAGCAGTTGTGTGGGGTGTGAGAATCTGTTCATTTGTGTACAGACAGCTGACTAAACTAGAAACCTGCAGGACCAAACCGAAGCCAGGATCTTCTTCAAGGGTTTGTTTTACAATAATGATACACATAAAACCTATCAAAAGCTTGAGGCTGTAAATATGTTTTAATGTGTGAAAGAAATCTCTTCTGCTCACCTGGGCTGTGATACAGTAAATACAGTAAAAATGAAAGTAAAGAAGTGTAAAGCGGTAGTGTATGTGAGACATGAATTATTCCATATAAATATGCATTGTTCTCACTGCATGAGCTGTAATTAGTCCAGATATTTAACTAACCAGCTCTTTTACTGAACTTTAATCCCAGAACCAATGCCAAACACGTGTAGTAGAGACACTGAATCACTCAGGGCTGTGTTCTGATTTAAAGCATGAGCAGCTGTGTGCTGTGTTTGTGTCCATGCTAAAGACATCACTGTGAACTGTTCGAGGACACAGGCAACGAGACAGACTAAAGGACAATTAAACCGGGGCCAAACTAAATTATCTGTGAACTGCACTTTTCATTTTGCACAGCAATGTTTGTTTTTCTGTTGTTGTTGTTGTTGTTGTTGTTGTTTTTTATCTTTTCTCCTTTTTTAATTTTTTCTTAGCTTTTCTATTTTTGTAACTTTTATTTGTTTGTTTATTGCATTCACGTTTTCATTTTTTTACATTAACTTGTTTGTTTGTCCGTTGCATTGATTTATTCATTTATTTTCATGCATGTATTTATGTATTTAATGTGATATGTATTGCACACATTATTTAATGCATGCTTTTGTTTATTTTTTATCTTTAACACATGCATTTGAATGCATATGCATTTATTTTCTTTATTTTACTGCATCCATTTATTTATTCATTTTGAATGTAATTTCATTATTTATTTGTTTGTTAAGTCATTGATTTACTTAATGCATACATCACATTATTTTTCGAATGCATGCATGCATTTACCAATTTAATGGAATGGATACATTATTTAATGCATGCATCTTCTGAAAATTGGACCTATTCATTTAAATTAGTCAAGCTCTACTTCTACTTAAGATATAATATATGTTTTTGGAAGTTGATATGAATGTAACTCCAGATTGATGTGCATCAGTCAGAAATACTTCTCATCACTGATTTAAATCTCAATCTCACGTCCCTGAGATCCAGAGAAAATGAGTAAACATAATTTATGACCCCAGGAGCTTTTAAATGGCCAAAACAAAGCAGCTGCTCATGTTTCTGCCATTAATATTTCATTGGTTTTCTTTTACAAGGTCACAGGGTGGCACTTTACACTGGACATCAGCCACAAACAAACAAACAGCCAGAGAAATGACCGTTAGCTGTGTGTTCATCTTCACAGACATGATGAAGGTTTCGGAGAGTCACAGACGTCAGAGCTCATGTGAAGAATGAAAAGTGGTCACGTGAGCAGTGGAAAAACCCAGAGACATCCAGGCTCACGTACACACTGATGTTATCCAGGAGGATCCTCCTCTCGCAGGGTGTTTAATTAGTGCTGGTTTACTACAGCGGATCAAACATTAACTCGTGCCACAGCAATATCTAATAATACTGAGCTTCAATGTGACTATAAACTATAAAACAAAAAAATGCATGATATTTATTGTACTTTAAATACAGAAAAACATATATTATATGAAAACAAAATATGTATTATTTTATACTTAACTATATAGACATATATGTCTCTATAAAACTATGCAGACATAAAAAACAAAATACATAAAAATAATGAATGTATTTTGAAAATACAAACAAACCCAGAGTTAAAAGTTACTCATGTAGATATTTGGACAGAATCGGAATAAAGCTTCGATAAATGAGTAGATGGAGTAGAGACGGTTTCGCAAGACATTAGTGAAGAAGATCGTGGCTAGTTGTCACGTCTGAACCCTGCGGAGGCCTTCTCGGGGTACGTTTGTTTAGCAAAAAATCGTGAAAAACAAATACAAGCCTTAAACTCCACAACAACTACAACAACAACAAAAGGGTTTTATATTTGGAGAATTATTGCCTGCCATCCAAAAAAGTAGAAACTATTCAACCCCTACAGGGGGCACATGGGGTACGTTGTCACAGTGCTGTTTACTGACACTGATTTGTAAAGTATTTCAATTGTTCAAAAACATAGCCAGCATTTTTGTTTCGCACTTATTGGCTATTTAGTGACTTCTTCTAGTGAATCTTCTTGCATGTTTATTGTATGCCTTTGTGAGGTCATTTGCTTGCCTTTTCTGTTGGATATTTGACAGGTATTAATTCTGTTTTAATAGATCTGGGGGTGAAATAGCAGTACTTGAACTATTTTACTTTTTAATTGTTTTTTTTGTTTTTTTTTTATTGTAATGTGAAATTTATATATACTTTGAGGCAAATAGTATTCTTTTTTTGTGTATCGTTTTATTTTTTAAATGAGAATATATAATTTTTACATTTTTATTTTCAAATGTTTTCGCATTGTACTTATATTTTTGAAATACTTATATGTTATTACATATATAATTAATTTCTGTATACTGTGAATGTACAGTGATATTATGAAAGCTAGTAAACACACTTAGAAACAGTCCAGATGAAGGTAGTCTTTATGTGCACTGGACTGAGGCTCGAGATTAGACACAATATGATAATTATTAGTTATTATTAGACGGGTCAGACTGATGGAGCGTGTGTTTATCTTCTGTCCAGACGTGCCGTCATTGCTCATGATGACATCATGTCCAGGGGATTCACTCGCGTCTGCAGACCTCCTGGACTGAGACACCTGAACCGGGTCCGTCTGGTACCGCGGTAAGAGCCAGTGATACCACGGTAAAGCCAGGGCAGGTCCTTCATCACGGGGGGTCTGAGAACAACACCTGTGTGTGAAAAACCCTGCGGTTTACAGCTCTTTAAAACACAATAGAGGAAAACAGGACAATAGTGCAGGAATGTCAGACAGAAGATGAATGAGAGCTACACGAGACATCTACAGTCCTGCAGGAGGATAATCTGAGCTTTAATATTACAGTTCAATAAAGCTAATGTCATTACTTCAAATGAAATAAACATTAAGTGAAACAAATGAAATATGCCAATGCAGTATTTCTGTTTTATTTTAAAGCACTAAAATTGCTAAAGCCAACATAGAAATTAATCAAACTAAACAAGTAAAACTTTAAATAAATTAAAAAAAAAAGTTTTCATTAAGTACGTAATTGCATGTATGTTATTTATATATATATATATATATTTAATTTTTGTAGGCCATTTCTTTATATTATGAATATGAATGATACATTTAAAGCAAACAAATGAAGGGGGGACCCTAATAAAAATGACACAAAGACAAAACAAAATGACTAAAACCAGTGTTTAATTAATTTCAATATTGTGAAAATGTATTATTTCAATATATGTTTATTTAAATGTGTTATTATTTTCATATTGATGTAATATAGGGATTTTAGAAACCCCATAATATTATTATGTTTGTTATCTTTATTAAATATATATTATATGTATTTATTTTCAGTATATATAGTTATTACACAAACCAACTTAGCTTGAATGGGGCACAAGTACAACAAAACAATTACTAAACCTTGAACTAAAGTCAAAAAATGAATAAATTAATAAAACAAAATAATAAAATAACTTAATTATGCTAAAATAAAAATCATGTGATTTTATATTGAAGATGTTTCACATTATTAATCCTATTTGTAATAATCAAACTCCTAAACATTCATCTTAAGCTTTGTGTCTTATTCACAGGCACTTTTGCTTTGATTATTGTTTGCTTTTGTAGTTCATCTGAGAGTGTGATGCTAGCCCAGAATCTGACTGAATATCTGGTGAGAAAAAACGAAATAAAAAAAGTTAAAGGCACACTAATGACTGTGTGTGTGTGTGTGTGTGTGTCAAGGCTGAATGTTATTGATGTGTAAAGTGAGAACTGAGGCTTCACAGCGGGCAGCAGATGATGATGTCATCGCAGGTGTTCAGAGATTAGCGTCTGAATGGAACAGATGATCAGAGCAGGTTAGAGGTGACGGTCATTCACTCGCTGCACTCATGCGACTCACCGTGCTGGAATCAGCTTTACCAAAATCTACAAACACTTAGTCTTCAGCTGCTCAATCAAGGACAGAAGAACTTTAAGGGTTAAAGAAAGAGAGCAATCTTCTAGTCTCATATTTCTTCGAAAACTGTTTTGTTTTACAAGTTTATCTTTGCATCTGTGTTGTAGGAGTGAACTTCCTAAAGAAATGTCAAGAATTCATTAAATCAATAGAATAATATGATTTAAATAAAAGGCAAGAGGTTTTTTTTTTTTAAATGTAGCATATTGAAAAAAAAATTGTGCAGAAAGAAAATTTAATTTGGAAACTTTCAAACCTTTCCAAAGCGAATCATTTGATTCAGATTCAGAACTTCAGCGCAGGTTCATTAATTTTTTTTACATCGAAACTTCAGCACAGGTTCGTGAATGATTCACATGCCACACTATTGTTCGTGAATCATTATTCAGAACAGGACTGCGGAGCATGGGTAGTGAATCATTTGGTGCAGGTTTTACAAATCACTTTTTTCATATCGGGACTTCAGAGTGCATATCACTAATCATTTTTGCTAATTAATTTTTTTTAACGAAACAGTAAAAACGTCCAATCATTATGGCAGTACAGTTATAAAAAAAAGGAAAGAAAGGTTTTTTTGTTTTGTTTTTTTTAGTATAACAACAATTTTACTACAAATACCATGATTAAACTACTGTATATAGGACATAATTTCTCTAATATTTCAATTAACCATCATTTTTATATTTTAAATTTAGTAAAAAAAAATATTTAACTATTACACGCACACATACAAAAGTAGAGTTAGAAGAACAAAAATTGATCCAAAGAAAGTTTTCATTTGAAGCTCTTTGTAAACAAGTCCAGTCTGCAGGTGGAGAGTATTGAGCGTTTGGGGAGATGAGGGGATATCGTCTGTTTATGCTTTATTCTGTGAGGACGCTCTCTTTCTCTCAGCTCATATTTGCAGTTGCACATAAATCAATATCGCTGCTTTCATCCACCTCCTCAGGACTCTGCAAACACACACACACACACACAGGACTGGAGGAGTCCAGCTCGAAGAGATCAAGGCATTCATCTCTCACATGTCTCACATGATTTAGTTTCTCCAGCGATTTCTCTTCTCTGATGGAGTGTGTCAGAATGCCATTAGTGGCCACACATGTAATATTAATATACGTCAGAAGTTTCCAGCTGAAGCACTCTTGCTGTTCATGTAGTACAAAGTCAGAAACTGCCCGAGGCTTCAGTAACTGATAAAGTTCAAGAAAACAAAAGATAAAACCTCATTAAGATCAAACGAGCATCAGCTATTGATTGAGCGGATGGAGGTGAGCGGGTCAGCAGAGTCTTGGAGAGTCCCTCATCAGCGTGAGTGGAGATGCTGGAGATGGTCTTCTTCTTCTGCTGGTCCTGGACTTCAGAGGCGATCACTGAACGCCGGCTGAGTTCAGATGAAAGATGCCAGCAAGTCAAGTCACTTTTATTTCTATAGCGCTATAGAGCTGGGTATCATCAGCATAACAGTGAAAGCTAACACCATGTCTCCTGATAATATCTCCCAAGGGTAACATG
>JAUYWG010000053.1:3301525-3314774 GCA_034779775.1 Enteromius afrohamiltoni
AATGGACAGCACCTGAGTTAAATATATGAGTGTCACAGCAAAGGGTCTGAATACTTATGACCATGTGATATTTCAGTCTTCCTTTTTAAATAAATCTGCAAAAATATCAATAATTCTATTTTCAAATCTTAAATGATTTTAGCAAATGGCTGCAATATAACAAAGAGTGAAAAATACTTTCCTACTCACTGTTTTTTGTTTTTCCAAGTAAATTAAAACACTTTTTTAATATAAATGCAGGCATTCAAGTCAAAATGTGATTTAATAAATATGACTTAATAAACTGCATACAGTAGAATATACAGATGAAAGTCAGAATAAATCTAAAAAATCCTCTTTTTTTAGGTTTACCAGGACAATGGGGGAATTATTTCAGTGAATAATCACTATAGACAATTTTCTTACTGTATGAATGTAAACATTCTTAAACCAAGATACATTTGCTTGAGAAGCACAATTATTTATTTTCTGAAAAGGTTTAGTGAGGTTTTGCTTTAAAAAAAAACAAAAACATATTTGTCTATAAGGCAAGACAAGTAATCTTAATTCAAAGTGGAAACTAAATTATATTTAATTACCATTGTTTTAAGGAGAAACAGTGTGAATTTTCCTGTTGAGCTGATCTTTCTTTCCTGGAGCACAGCAGGTGATGTCATGATTCATTCTATAATGTGGTTCTCATGCTCAACATCATCCCATCTGACACACGGTATTTCCCCTCACACACGCTCCTCTACTGTTTGAGGTTGAGGTCAAACACAATTTCGTAGAGCGTATTCTGAGAAAAACCCCAAAGAGCATGTTATCTTCAGCCGCTTGTCTGTAGATTTATCAGATCAGGTGTCTGAAACACCGCAGGAGCTTTTCACCAATGCCTCTTTCTTTATAGTTTTCATGTCTTTCAAGCCCCACTGTCTGCTAAATGCTATTTTGCTAAATTCTTACATAAACATTGCTTTTTAGTTTTTGTTTTTTTACTTATGCATCTGAAAAATTCATCTTTTTCCCAGGTTATTCAAGATGAGTTTGTTTCTTTATCAGATCTGGAGAAATGTGTCTCTGCATCAGTGTCTCAGCAATGAAAGTGAATGGGTGCCGTCAGAATGAGATTCTGATAAAAACATCACAATAATCCACAGCACTCCAGTCCATCAGTTACTGGAGAAGACAAAAGATGAAACAAATACAGCATTAAGACATTTTTACATAGTCATAGTCTACAATATGACTTCATAATCCATAATAATGCTTAATAAAAAGACACTTTTTCACTGGAGTAAGTGGACTAATATTTTAGACATCTTAAAACATCTTAATGCTGGATTAGTTTGATCTTGTGTCTTCTCCAGATGTGAACTGATGGACTGGAATGCTGTGGATTATTCTGATGTTTTTATCAGACTCTCATTCTGATGGCACCCATTCACTGCAGAGAATCCAGCGCTGAGGAATGCTTAATTTCTCCATATCTGATGAAGGGAGAAGCTCATCCTAATCTTGAATGGAGATTTGGAGGTGATCTATTCCTTTAAACGGCTTGTCTAAGAGCTCATCTGAGTTGCTGATGGTCTGTCTAGCCACAGCTGATTGACAATACTTTTGTTTTCCAAGTCTCAAAGAATCTGACATCATTTCTCTACCCAGTCTACAGGTCACTGCTAACCAATGACCCTTCAATAACGTCTGTCTGACCAGCGGCAGACACATCAACACCATCAACGCTACAAAAACCCACTAGTCTAGGGATCTTGAAGAGTCTCTCAGCTCATGTTTTGAATAATTAATGCATATACATTAAGAGACCTCCACCGATTGATACGCAGCGTGAATCTCCTCCTGATATGGATAAAATTTCACCAACTCCTGATTGATTTTCTCTTTCCGTCTTTATTATCGACAGTCGTTTGCAGATGAATAATTCAGAGTTATAGCGCCCAACACCTCCACCATATTCATTACAGTAACTCAAGCATGTTTTTTATCGTTGCAGCATGATAATATGACCATTATTTGAAACTGAGCGAACTGAATAAATGAACAGCCTAAGATTATCGGAGCAGATAGACGCGCGTTATATATCGCACATACTGAGTCGCTGCGATTGTGTGTGTGTCTGGCAGGGCGAGTGACTTTCTCTCTTCTGGCCTGTCGGCAGTCGTCTTGTGATGGTATTACTGCGGTGAAATGAGAAGCAGCTTTACTGAGGTCAGTCTCTGATTACCTGTTCCCTCCTCAGGTCAAATGACACTTAAATGTGTTGTTTACACTTCTACCTCATCTGACTTTGGTCTGAGCCCAAACATCTCATACGCACCTGTCCATCTGATCCAGACATCTACATAAGCGTGATCAAGTAATGTTATAACTTCATTTGTACGCTGCTGTAGAAACAAGCATTTTCTGAGAAGCTGTGTTGAAATGATATAATGTGAAAGATGCTGGACAAATAAACATGGATTAAACTGTAAAAAAAGAGTTTTGATTTAATGTGTTTATTTCAGGGTTATATATAAACCTTTTTTATTACTTAAAAATACAATTGAAATGAACTGAAATATATTTCATTTAGTTTTGTTTAGTTTGAAATGAGCCTGAGCCTTCAGTTTTAAAGGATTAGTTCACTTTCAAATTAAAATGTCCTAATAATTTACTCACCCTCATGTCATCCAAGATGTTTATGTATTTCCTTCTTCAGTCAAAAGAAATTAAGGTTGTTGATGAAACCTTTAGTGGCAGTGAGTAAATTATCATTTGAAAGTGAACTAATCCTTTAAGTCTATATTCGTAAAAATACATTGCATGCATCAAAATTATAGATTTGTCTTTTATGCTTAAAATCATTAGGATATTAAAGATCATCTTCTATTTCATCCCATATTTATTAAAATTACTTTTTTATTAGTAATATGCATTGCTAAGTAATTTGGACAACTTTAAAGGTGATTTTTCTCAGTGTTTTTATTATTTTGTAAATAAAACAAACATTATTGGAGTATTATTTTTACAGTAAAATACTGTCAGTCTTTCTATTGCACTAATTTAACTTAATTTAATTTAACCACTTCATATTTTTTCCCAGAATTTATTCTTCTTTCCAAAATGTTATTACTAATTTAGTGTTACTTTGCATTTCTTGCTACTTATACATTATATGGAATTTACTTGTCATTTCTGTTTGAAAATTGTTTCAAAGTATTTTTTTCTCAGTGTAAAATGACGTTTCCTTGGTTTTGTTTGTGCAGTTTAGGAGCAATGTCTGAGTGAACCTGACTAGTAGTTCTCACATTCAGTAATCTAGGTTCAGTGCAACTGACTTTGTTTTTTTCTATTTCTGAATTTCATGTTCAATGCATAACTTGCTGTTTCTTTGTGAAACTTAGCCAGTTCTGAATGAATGAAATAGATGAAATTCTCAAAGGAGTGTTGTCATGTTTAACTTTAGCTCTCTGCAGGAAATGAGCTCATGCTTCATCCAGCAGCACACAAATACATGACCTCACGCTGAATATGTGACATATGATATGATTCTCCTAGGAGAGATGTCATGATAAACAACAAAACACTTCAAAAGTGGTTGAAATTATTAAACACTATTTATGAGATCATTACGAGTAAATCAAGCTTAAAGAGGTCGTTTATTCCCAGGATAAATTCTGTCATCATTCACAAAACCCGTGTGACTTCATTCACTGAAAAACAGTGACTCAGAAACTGATTCTGAAGAAAGTTACACGCTGAATGAAGAATGTAGAAACAATAAAATAGAATGTACTTTTAAATCATCGACCGGTAATCTTATATTTTTGCATATTCTAAATTATTATTAATTCTCAATGACTCCCATCTACATATTGGTCTTGTCTTTTCACACATCATGACTTGAGTTAATGACAAAATAAACAATAAAATATAAAATACTCTTTTTTTATTGTAGTTAGTTGCCAAGGCAGCATTTCTCATTTTTTGCTTTTAGTTGAAAAGTAGCTTAAAAAAATAAATTAGTATGCTTGTAAATTAGTATGTAAATAGTAAAAAATAGTATGTAAATATAATTTAACTATATAAAAACTATATTTGTAAGGAATCCCCAGAGACAGTCGGATCCATTGGCAGCTTTTAATGGGTTAATCAAACAGGCAGAGGTCAGTACACAGGAAATCAGTTGTACCAGAGACAGGCAAAAAGGCAGGCAAAAAAGTCAGGATAGGCAGCTAGAATCAAAAACCAGAGAACAATCAAAAATCTAACCAGAATAACAATCAGGGAAAAAACACTTAGAAATGAAACCGTGGCGATCAAGACTTCGCGTCGAACTAACGCGAAGCCCTCCTTTAAATAGTCCACGGAATGAGAAACACCTGTGAGCGGAACTGAACAAGGTACGTGCGTGATTAGAGTCCGGGTAGGAACGTTAGAACTCGGGAGACAGTTCCCGCTGCCGAGTTCCGGGGAGAGCCACAGAGGTGTGGCTTGTGTCCCCCTGCGCGCGGCTCCTGAAGCGAGATGCCTGACGACGCCGAGGTCTTCCACGAGGTCTGGGAGCTGGCTTATTAGGGTGAGTTCTGTGAAAAACTTCTTTTAGGGATGGGTCGAGAATGTCATGTGCATTGACCCAGGACCTCTCCTCTGGTCCGTAGCCCTCTCAGCCGACCAGGTATTGGAGTAGTGTGCCTCGGCACTGGGAGTCCAGGATCTCATGGACCTGATATATTTCCTCGTGGTCCGAGTTCAGGGGAGGGATGTCGGGTGCCGCAACCTCGTCCTGGTCCCTCTCCCCTTCAGGTTCAGCAGCCGGCTTGAGAAGGGAGACATGAAATGTGGGTGAGATACAATAACCAGACGGCAAATCAAGACGGTAAGAAACAGGAGTTATTTGTTTAGTAATCTTAAAAGGACCCACGTACCTTGGATTCAGTTTTCTGCATGGTAATTGAAGTCGGAGATCCCGGGAAGAAAGCCAAACCCATTGACCCAGTTCATACGGTGGATTGGGACGAGGTATTCCAAGTTACGGTGATCAGTCAACACAAGAAAGGTTTCCTTGGCCCCCTCAAGCCAGTGCCTCCATTCCTCCAAAGCAGCCTTTAACGCCAGTAAAAACGTGGATGGTCTGATAAAGACTTTAGCCAGTTCCTCTTGTATGTATTGATTCATACATTCGGTTTCAGGTTGCGAAAGGGGAAATACTCGGCCTCTAGGTGGTGTAGTTACTGGTAACAGGTCAATGGCACAGTCTGTGGGTCGGTGAGGTGGAAGTTGGGTGGCTTCTTTCTTGCTGAAGGCTTTTAACAGATCGTGATACTGTGCTGGGAGGTCGGTGGTGTCAGTAGATTCAACAGCGCTCTGATGTGTCCTGCTTGTCCACAATACATGCAGAGGCAGAGAGAGAGCCACAGAGGCACGGCTTTTGACAATATTAGTATATCATTTTTATATTTATTTATAAATTGTGTAACATGAAGAAGACATGACATAAAATGTAAAACGTACATGTATTTTGTTATGGCTATGTTAAAAGCAACAATTCTGAAATATTTAAGCTGAAATTTATTTCTAAAACGAAAATAAAATGAATAAAAACGCATTTTTTTAAATTAATAATAATGAAAAATAAAAAGTATTTTAAAAATGATAATAAATTGATAAAAGATTATACAAATAAATAAATAAAATGTTCTTAAAAGTTGAGCTAAAATATATTTATATTAGGGCTGTCAAAAACAACATGTAACGAAATGAATTTTTTTTTACGTTAATTACTTCAATTTATATAACGCATGTTCAGTGTGACTAATTATTTGTCAAGTCTTTTATGCTGACTATATTAAAAACTTTTGGCTTGTAAAGAGCTGTCCCTGTCTGTTCCACGTAATGTTAAGTGGGACATTGAGGGCAAAATGACAACCATTGGCACTTAAGCGGCGTGTATGCAGGAGCAGCACGCGCTGATTGTGCTAACAAATGCTTCTAGTTTTATTCAGAGGTTTGGGCAAAAACCCGTTTTAGTGATTTGTTTTTGTGTATTTTATGTTTCATAAGGTGAGTGTGAACCACGAAACACAATCAATTACACAATTTTATGGTAAAATGTGTTACTTTTCATGTAAACCGTGCCTGTTTAGATCAAGAACAACGCACTTTATTCAGCGGAAATGGTGCAGCAAAAATAGACTCTGCGCCGAAACTGCTACGCACTGTCACGCCGTTAAGATGTGCACCGGGAAAATCCGTGCTGCTTACGGGTGCAGTGTGAAACCGGCGTGAGACTTGCTGACAACGGCTTAGTGAATGCTTAGGTCAGGCTAAAGATAAAAGATTGTTCTCATTGCAAAGACAAATATTATTGTGTGTCGTATGTTTTAGCTTGATTTAAACCACCGTTATTTGGCTGTGTTAATAAACAGACATAATATGAAAATTATGTATCTGTGTCCTGTTATTTATCTTTTGGTATGCATTTCAGAAAAAAAAAAAAAAAATAGTTAGGATTCAGGTGTTGTTGCAAATAGTGATTAATCATGATTAATTTTATTAAAAATCGTTATAATTTGACAGCCCTACTTTATATATATTTTATATAATAAAAATAAATGCAATACGAACATAATTAATTATAACTAAAGCTGACATAAAAATGAATAAAAACTGTGTAGACATTAAACAACAAATAATTCAACCTGATCTCACGGCAATTCGTACATATTTTACGAGGTAGCTAATTCGTACAAATTTGTACGACCTCACTTGTACGAATTTATTCTAAATCTTACATATTTTACGAGATGCCAATTCGTATGAATTTGTACGAATTACCTAAACATAACCCCGCCCCTAAACCTACCCATCACATGGTTTTAGACAAATCGTACGAATATGTAAGAATTGCTTGTGAGACTGTGTTGAATAATTACATAAAACAAAATTGCTAAGATTTTAGGATTAAAGACATCAACAAAAACTGTAATAGTGTATCAGTGATTACATGCCACCTCTTTGTAATTATTTGTGAACTGCGTGATGTTATTCCATGTTTTTGTTGTTGTTTGAAGTTTGGCATCTCAGAGAATGTGATTTCAGGAGGAAAAGTGCAGAGTAAACATTCTGCTAAACATCTTCTGTTTTGTTCTCCAGATAAAAGAAAGTCCTACAAGTCTGGAACCACATAAGGAAGAGTAAATTCGATTTTTTTTGTGTGTTTGTTTTTGTTGAATTTTTGTGAGTGTTATCCCTTCCTGCGTATGAGGAGGAGGAGAGCTATCTATAGCACATTACTGGGAAATTCCCAAACTAAACACAAGGAGAATATTTGGAGAGCCGGACTGATGCTATTCACCACACAATGACTCAACAGATGCCATTAGCATGTGAATATGCCACTGACCGCAGCTTCTATTAGTTTACACACACACACACACACACACACACACACAGATGCAGGTAAACACCCCTGGGACAGGTAAACCTGTTGACTCACAGCTAGAAAGGAGATATTAGAGAGCTTTTTTGTTTAATAGCTCCTGCATTTTTCAGCAGTCGGCTTTGAGTTACTGCTGGCCGAGAGCCGGCATCGTCTGGCCGAGGAAAGCTGGATAATTATTCTCACGGCTGTAAGTACAAATTGCCCAGAATGACTCCAGGAGAAGCTGGTGCTGCGGACCGAACGCAAACATAATGTCAAAAAAAATTTCACTGACATATTTAAAGCCTGTGATGAAGCTAGTGACATATACTGAGAGATTTTATATATATATATATATATATTATATACTGACATAAAATGATCTAAATATCAGCGGTCGCTCCAGTAATGTCTGAGTAAGATCATATATAATGATCAAACATATAATCCAGTGCTGATGCTGAGATGAAGAAATAAGGGCTCCTCAGAAGATGTTCTGGAGGCTTGGGAAGATCATTGCTCCGCTGAGGAACAGTGAAAGTAAAGCTCCTCAAAAGATCCTGATGATCAGGTTCTTCTAGAAAATGATTGATGGAGAATCAAGTAAAGCTGAGCTGCTTCAGTCCAGAAAGAGTTCATCGTGAGATATGACCAAGTTATTCTTGATCAAAATCAGTCCAGATCTATGACAGCGGAGCATTTCTAGGATTGCACTGAAACAGGTTTTACTGGATAAAACTATCAATACTCTGAACTATCACTCAGAGACAGAAGACGTGATGCTCTGTTCACAATCTGCTGCAGTTGTTCAGTTCTTGAGGGAGGTATGATCAGGAAGAATCTGAAAGGTCAAAGGTGAGTCTGACGGCTCTATAAAGTCTCCAGACAGAAGCTGTCGTGTGGATTTGTCCTCTGATTGTTTTATTGTTCTCTGGAATGAAGATAATGACCATCTAGAGCCGTCCTCCTCTCTGCTGTTACGACAGGACTCAGACTGAACATTTTACACCAAGTGACAACCAACACAAGCCGATATTTAGCATGAAACACAAATCATTTGTTAATATTTTATTACCAGAAATGCCAATAAAATTCAATAAAATTTATTATTTATATTTATTCAATCATAATTAACCTCTGCGTTTGCCATGAGCTATTTGTATTATTTTTTTTTAAAATTGCAGTCTGGTTTGTTTTGCTCACACACTTTAAATGTTTTATTTAATTTTATTTTTTTTAAGATTATTTGATGACATTTGACAAGACAATACTTAATTTCACTCACTTCTAGTGACTGACATGTTTACATCAGATAGTATATAGTGTATAGTGTACATGAATATACAGCAGTCAAGATTAGAAGTGGATCAAAGTTGTCCTAAGACAAGAACACAGGTATTGTTTTGGTTTTAGAACAACTTTAATAACTTCAAATCTTGACTGCTGTAGTGTTTTCTTTTCCCTTTTAATTATTATTTTACATTAAGTTTAGGTTTTGGTTTTTAGAAAGATCTAGATTATTATTTTAATTAAATAATAATAAATATAATTTTCCCATATCTGTATTTTTTATTTTTCATTTTTTTGCTTTACTAGATTCTAAAGCATAATATCATAATTAGTATTTATACTTCATTTGTTTGTTTTAATATAGGGACAATACATTTTTAATGAAAATTGTTTATGCCACTGTGTTTCATTAAAACATAGTTTAGTTTTTCTCATTAAATTTACTTGAATTAAATTAAATTCATATTTTATTACACAGAAATTTTAAACTCTGATAGAGTAAATGTTTTGGTAATAAAACATTTATTTTCAGGTTGATGCACATTAAATATCTGCACTAATCGTTCATGCTATTTTTATTATTATTATTATTTATTTGTTTAGACTTTATATTGGACATTATTTCAGACGTTTAGCTGTTATGATAATTGTATAGTTTTTTGTTGTTGTTTTAGTAATTCAAATTAAACTAAATAAAAAATAAACTTGCTTCTATAAATGAATTGTATTTGTTTGTTGGTTGCTTGGTTTTAGTTTTCATTTGTGATAAACCTGATGTTTCCTCAAGTAAAGCTGAAAATAACTTTTTGCAGCAAAGATTTTTTTTTTTAACTTTACTTTCCAGATGTGTGTGTGCGCGTGTGTGTGTGTGGGGTTGCGGTTGGACTTTTAACTACATAATTTGGCAATGAGCTTTTGTGTGTGTGTGTGTGTATGTTTCAGTGTTTGAACTCTTGTGTGGTGTCAAGACTGGGCCTGTCTCCTCCTAACAGTGTTGGCCAATAATGTGCCTGATTAAATATTAATGGTGGCAGATACATGTTTAGTAGCTGGACTAAAGCCTGACACCAGATCCGATACGATCTGCTCCAGTCAGAATAACGAGCAGCTGTTGAGAGACGCTCTCCCAGAGCCCACTCGCTTCAGACATTCACAGAGAATAAAACAGTAAATAACCATCAGCAGAGTTACTAAGCATGCATTAATATGAGCCACAACCAAACACAGACCTCCACTCTCAAATTATTCAAGCAATAGTTATATGCCGAGAATATTCATCTAAGATCAGGAGGAGTTTGTTTCTTCATCAGATCTGGAGAAATGTGTCTCTGCATCAGTGTCTCAGTAATGAAAGTGAATGGGTGCCGTCAGAATGATAAAAGCATGATAAAAGCATCACAATAATCCTCAGCACTCCAGTCCATCAGTGGACTTCTGGAGAAGACACAAGATTAAACAAACCTAGCATTAAGATGTTTTTAACTCAAATATGATCCATAATCCATAATAACTCTTCCTCCAGGGAAGAAGTGTTCTTGTCTGAATCAGGAGAGAAATCTACAAGATCAAGCAGTGTTTATAAAACAGCTCTAAACTTTAGAGCTTCTGTCTTCTCCAGATGTTAACCGATGGACTGGAGTGCTGAGAATTATTGTGATGTTTTTATCAGACTCTCATTCTGACGGCACCCATTCACATCCATTACTGAGACACTGATGCAGAGACACATTTCTCCAGACCTGATGAAGACACAAACTCATCTACACATCTTGAGTAAATTCTCGGCAGATTTTAATTGTTGTCTGAACCATTTCTTTAACTGAATTAGTGTTATTAGTAAGGCGTTAGTATTCTTCTGTATAGCTGTAACTTTAGCTTGTTTAACTCCCTCGTGATGGACAGTCCTCTCTGGTGGTCTATTGTTGAAACTCAGCAGTGTGTTCGACGCCTTTCATGAGCACACAATACACTCAAAAGTGTCTTTTTAGGGGAGGTTGATGGGTCAGAACACACACACACACACACACCCCGCTGTGCATCTGATCTTTTATAACTCTTCAGGCATCAAAGCATCACACTTTCCTCTTAATACTTTCAAACACAACTTCTATTAAATATTAGCAGCATGTGTAGAAAAAGGTGTAGAAATGGTTAATAAATCACAAAGGAATGCCAATGAACACTTTAAACTGAATGTGACATTTACAGGAGAACTGAAAT
This sequence comes from Enteromius afrohamiltoni, assembly GCA_034779775.1. Classification (NCBI taxonomy): domain Eukaryota; kingdom Metazoa; phylum Chordata; class Actinopteri; order Cypriniformes; family Cyprinidae; genus Enteromius; species Enteromius afrohamiltoni. Next base: position 3,312,435 of record JAUYWG010000053.1, read on the forward strand.
AGCAATGTTCTCATAAAACATACTCATATTTCGCACTATATTCATTTAACACTCAAAAAAATGTTTTCTACAGTGTAGTAATTATTCATATGTCCTACATTGTTTAATATAGTTTCCAAAAAGCTAGTCCTGTTATGTTTGCTGTTGTTTTAGGCTGTTATTGTACTCTTCTGTAAATCAGTGCTTGTTTAGGAAGATTAAAGTGGGGAAAGCTTTTCAAACCTGTTGATCTGGTTCTGGCTCTCCCAGGTCAAAGCAACAAAAGGCCGAACGATGGCTGCTAATTAGTGTGAATGAGATCTGTGAACATGACAGAACAAGTCAGACTGGAAACACATCACAGATGAGCGTCAAAAGACTGAATGAACACATTAAAGTGAGTCAGTGAGAGACTCCGGTCAGATTCTGACCTTTGACCTGCAGCTGCTTAAACACAAACGCAAACACTTGATTCAAGAGGAGGCGCTTTCATTTCAGTCGGTTTGAGTCTATACAACTGTAGTTCATATTTTTGATCAGTAGATTTTACTTTGATGTTTTCTGTTTCAACTATAATTTGCAGTTTGTGTATTTTTTTTTTTTTTTTTATTAATACGTCTACAGTTTTTGTTTGGAGTTGTTATGAAGCCACTCCTTCGTTATATACAAATTGAAGGCGGTCTGAATACTTTCCGTACCCATTATATATGGATTTTCAATCAAATCTAAAGAAATAAGATATTTTTTTAATCAAAAGGTTTACATGCACTATTAAAAAAATTCAGGTATTGAAATTATTCATCAACATCATTTCAACACTGAAGTTATTCATGTCTGTATTTTTCTTTTGGATTTTTTAATCATTCCTAAGCTAAAAACAGGACATTCAATCTTTGTATTATATTTCATTATATTGCTCTGCATTTTATTTTATTTCACTTTCATTGTGCTGCTTCATGTTTTTTTATTAATTATTATTATTTGACTATATATTTGTTTATTTATTGGATTTCTTTGTATTTTTACTTTCGCCCAGTTTAGGTTTTGCTTAGTTTTGTTTCGTTTTTTTTAATGACTGGTTGCATTGCACTGTGTTATGTTCTAGATTTCTCTAGAACTAGATTCTAGATCTAGATGACTGTAAACTTAACAGATCACAGCACTGAGCATCACAGATGTGATCATAATGTGCTGTTTTGGACTGAACAGATTTGGTCGGAGCACCTGAGATCGGTCTTGTGTGTGTGTGTGTGTGTGAGAGAGAGTGTGTGTGTTTTCCAGACAGTCGCTGCTCTTCTGTCTGGCGCTCTGTTACCTGCACAGATCAGGTGTCATTGCTTTAATAAGAGAGAGACGGACAGATCTCCAGCCGCTATCTGTCTGTCCGCGGTCACAGACCCACATGACCCTCGCCCGCCCGCTTCAATAATTCACACAGCTTCACCTGAGATGACTGACAGCCATGTTTGTCCCGGCTTGATCTGCTCATGACGGCTCCATACACAGACCAGTGTGTATTTATATTTATATATATATATATATATATACACATAAAAGGTTTATTTCAGATTTTGAATTAGCTTATTATTTTATCTTCCTTTTTTAGTGTGCTTTTGTGATTTTATATATATATAAATATATTTGTATATTTTTGTTCAATTTTGTATATTTTTAATTTATAGCAATTTTACACCTAACTGTTATTTGTCAATAACATTTCTACATTTTGTTGTGTCTTTTTAAAATAATTTCTTTGTATTATATGTTTACTATTTAGGTTATGTCTTTGTTATTTAGGTTAAAATTATTAATATTTTTTATATATTGATTTCAGATAGTAATTTTAGGATTTTAACTTGCCAAGGCAACACAACTGTTTGTTTTTTGTTTGTTTGTTTTTTTTCTAGTCTATTATTTGTGTTTTCTGCTTTACCTAAATAATAAATAATATATTTAATAGTTTCATTTAATTTGCAATAACAACCCTGATTACATGCATCATCTTATATGAAATGATTGGCCAAAAATTGCATCAAAGTTATGTTTCTATTAATTTTGTTGCAATATTTATGCTTTGTTGTTGTTATAGAAAATGTGTGTGTTTTTCTTTCTGGTTTCAAAATGCTCACAATATCTAGTAATGCAACTAATAATAATATTATGATAATATTAATATTTAATCATATATTTTACTTGTTTTCTGAAGTAAATACAAGTGGTGAGTGTATGTTTTAAAATGTAAATATTTATTTGCATAATTAATATTCATTAATACTGTAGGTTATATAGCAGGGCTTCTCAATCCTGGTCCTGGAGGTCCGCTGTCCTGCAAATTTTAGCTCCAACCCTAATCAAACGCAC
>JAUYWG010000053.1:3317255-3327812 GCA_034779775.1 Enteromius afrohamiltoni
CAGGTGAGATTAATCAAGGTTGGAGCAAAACTTTGCAGGACAGTGGACCTCCAGGACCAGGATTGAGAAGCCCTGTTATATACAATGTAATGATGTAATAATTCTAACATGCTAAAGGCATCTTCAAATGAACAAATACACTGATCTGTTTAATATGACACACTCAGATACATACATTTTATTTTAATTCACTGTTTTTAATTAAATTTATTAAATGTATTTATTTTTTACATTTATTTAGTTATTTCATTTGTTTATATTATTATTATTTAGCTATTCATTGCATTTGAGTTTTTTTAATTACATTACATTGGTTTGCATTTTATTTTATTGAATTGTGTATTTAATTTTATGACTTTAATTTAATTTTTTCATTATTTTATTTTTGTATTATTTTTATTTTATTAGTATTTTATTAAATTACATTGTTTATAATTTTATGAATTTTAATTTATTTGCATTGTACTGCTTTGTTTTATTTAAAAAAATATTAATTTATTTTTGTCTATGTTTTTATAGCATTGCTTTGCAATTATTTTTATGCTCTTTCATTATTTTCTTTCTTTTTTCTTTCTCATTTTGTTTTGTTTTATTTTCTACATTTCATTGCATTTTTTATTTTATTTTATATTATCTGTCAGTGTAAAGTCAATGAAGCACTTCATATGGAATTAATTTGAATCTTAAGACAGAGTTCAAAGGGTGCACAAGCTGTAGAGGAAGTGGAGCATGTGATTGTGCGGCCGTGTGTGTGAGTTCTCTCTTTCTCTCTGTGGTTTCTGATGCAATCATGAATGATGTGTATAGCCTCATCAGAAGAGCAGTGTTTACACACACATCCTCCGCCGTCACACCGGACCAATGATGGAGCTGTTGCCATCAGAGCCGAGTGGCCATCAGACGGCTTTATTCCGCCTGCTGTTGCCATAGTAACAGAGTTTAAACAGAGTGAAAAAGACCCATGAATGATTCAGTTTAGTTTCAGCTCAGCTCTAGAAAGACAAACATCGTCTACTATTGACGGTCATTCATCAGGTCACAGCCAGCATCAAATCCAGCATTCACTGTCCTCCACAGCCATCTTTATTTTTCATGCTGCTGTATGTTTACATGCATGTACAGTGTTTGGCAGGGAAAGTTTCGAAACTTTAATGTCTTTTAATCTAGTACATTTTCTTAAGCACAATGCATTGCATCAGATTTTATCATTATTTATTTATTTATTGCATTTTACTTCATTGCATTTTATTATTATTATTATTATCGTATGCATTTAGAGGTGTGCACTTTATATCTAACATTATTATGTTTATTTTTGACATTTTAGTTTGTTTGTTTTTTCCAGTTTTTATTTTATTTTTATTTTTTTGCTTTTATCACAACTGATTTGATCACATTTGAAAATGCATTACATTTTTATTCTGTACTTTATTAAAGTAATACATTTTTAATTTATTATTGTACAGTATATAGAGGTGCATGTTAGCTTTAACATTATTTCTTGTTTTATTTTATTTGATTATTTTTGTGTTTTATTTTTTGCATTTTATTTATTTTGTATTATTAGATTTGATGTTGTTTCTAATGTTACCAATATCTATATTATAATGTTATTTAAACCGGGGTCTATGGACTGATCTGTAAAACAAATAACACTTTCACAAACTTATATTGAGTATATTTCATAGTATTAAGTGTTGGTCATTTGCTCAATAGTTTTGTATTTAATCTTGAGAAACGTCCTCTTCTAGTATCTGTATTTGATTTGGCGGCCTCTATAGCTCACAATGGCGTGTCTGTTGATGATAAGCTCTGATGCTGTTTAATGATTTGCTCGGTGAAAAGCCCATCAGGACTGATCAGACTCGGTAGATGATGTAGAGGAGTCAGTCTGTGTTTGTTCAGCGTCTGCCGCTGTGCTGCTATTTCATCTGATGCTTATGAATTTATGATTGTGAAGAGCCAGATAAGACGCCTGGAATAAATGTGTGTCACATGCCCTTATTGCTCTTCTCAATCGCCGTGATAAAGCACTGAATGATGTCATCGGTGTCAGACACTACAGACCCGAGCTGTATCTACAGACCAGAAGATACAGAGATGTGAGGTGAGAAACACGCGGGAAATCATCCGGAACCACCTGACATAACCCAGCAGATGTTCTGCAGAAAATGTCGAAATGTAGTTTTAACCGTGATTCTTAAGACTGAGCAAGAATTACAGAGAACCTGCTTTTACTTTCACTCTCGTTCTTTTCCAGTAAGGGGTAGGTTTAGGTGTCTGTACAGTAGAAACACCATTACACCTATGGAGAGACCCCATAAAACATGGAACCACAACATGAGAGAGTGTGTGTGTGTAAGAGAGAGGAGAGTGTGAGTGCTTGTGTTGTGTGTGTGTGTGTGTGTGTGTGTGTGTGTTTTATAGAGATCTGTATCTGTGTCCCAGGCATGAACTTGATCACAGCCAATGTTTTGGCAGGACTTCAGCAAACTCCATATGAACTCTGGAGTCAAACCGGCATCTCTGGTTCAGGAGGGAAGGCAACAGGAAGAATGAACAAAAGGAGTAAGATTTCACTACTGAGTGTACGTGTGCGTATGTATAAGAGAGAGAAAGAGTGAGTGAGAGAGAGTGTGTGTGTGTGTGTGTATGTGTGTGCACCTGGTATTTATCACCTTATGGGGACCCCACAGAGATAGGAATAGCAGTAAATGTTGATCTTGTGGGTCATTAGTTAGGTCCCCATGAGGAAACAAGCTCATAAATCACACAGAATGAAGTGTGTTGAGAATGTGAAACTGTGTAGTGTTTCCTGTAAGGGGTAGGTTTAGGTGTAGGGTCAGTGAGGGCAAGAAAAGGACTGGAAGACTGGAAGAAAAGGGGTAATGCTGTCATGTGGTTCTTGCACAAATTTTAGTTCTTTAAATAGCATCTCAGAGTTTGTTGTGTGTAACGATGAGTTCTGCTTAGTCAGAGACACGTACTTCACAGCCAGGAACGTGTGTGTGTAAGAGAGAGAGAGAGAGAGAGAGAGAGAGAGAGAGTGTGTGTGTGTGTGTGTGCATGTGTGTAAGAGAGAGAGAGAAAGGGAAAGAGTGTGTGTGTGTGTGTGTGTGTGTGTGTGTGTGTGGTTTCTGAGGACACTAATGTGTGTAATGACATGGGTGTGACAGGTATTACAATATGAAGGTGTTTTTTCAGTGTCCCCGTAACTCAAAAGACTTAAAAAACATACTGAATGGTGTTTATTTGAGAATGTAAGAGTGTGTAGTGTTTCCTGTAAGGGGTAGGTTAGAAAACATGGACACACTACATGAGTGAGTGTGTATGGACTGGAAGAAAGGGGTAATGCTGTCATATGGTTCTTGCACAAATGTAGCTTTTAGAATTTTAGTTCTTTAAAAAGCATCTCAGAGTTTTTCATCTGTAACGATGAGTTCCGCTTCGTCAGAGAGGCTTACTCCACAGCCAGGATTGACCATAACATATTACAGTATATAAAACACAACTAACATTTATCCATTTATATATCATTTAAATAAGAATAATATGAGCATACATGAAAAATAATTATATACTGTAACTTACCATACCATAAAAAAATGGCTGAAAAAAAGACTTTGCTTTGCATTTTTTTGTGCACTGTTTTGCATTTGATTTAATTGCATTTTCATAGCTTTTCTGGCATTTGATTTTACCGTATTGTACTTAATTTCTATTTTTTTTTTTTCAATTGATTTAAGTTATTTTTACATCATTTTATTTTTGTATTTCATTGCATTGCTTTTTTTACTCTACGCATTGCATTTAGATATTTTATTACATTTCTTTGCAATTCTTTATACATTTATTTTTATTTTGCATTTTTCATGTGGAATTATTAGCACTCGGAAACTAGACCTACATTTATGCATTTATGTATGTATATATATATATATATATGTATATAAACAAATATAAATAAATTGCATGAATGCATAAATATGTAAATAAATATTTACATTTATGATTAAACACATAAAACGTTTTCACATTGAAATGGTTGTTTCTAGCTAAAATCTATAATGCATAATATGATAATAATCCATAATGCATAATAACACTTCCTCTGTGAAAAAAAGTACATCCCCTGTTGTCTCTCTCATTAAAATCCGGTCACATATTAGTTTAAAACGCTTTATAAACTCTGCTTGATCTGAGCAGCTTTCTCTCCTGATTCACACCAGAACACTTCTTCACTGCTGGAAGCGTTATTATGGAGTATAGACTCATCTTTGAGTTAAAATCATCTCAATGATGGATTAGTTTGATCTTCTGTCTTCTCCAGATGTTAACTGATGGACTGGAGTGCTGTGGATTATTGGGATGTTTTTAACAGACTCTCATTCTGACGGCACCCATTCACATCCATTGCTGAGACACTGATGCAGATCTCTGATGACCTGAGAGTGAGCAGATTTGCATTACATCTTCATTTTTAGATGCTCGGTTGCTTTAATGGCACTCTGTATCTGAGCTCAGAGTAATACAAGTGTCCTGCGGCTTCTGTTTGAGTTTCTGTCCAAACACAGCTGATGTAGTGGTGTGTCCCGGCCGGTTCAGGGCCCTTCTCCACCCTCGGGGGCTTTGGACTGATCAATAAACACTTGGAGAGCTGGGTCACACGATGACCTCACATTCCCTCACAGACGGCCGTTCGCACAAACATTCGCGACCGAATTAATATTTCATGAGACTTCAGCATGTGTTGAGAAAGAGATGTTGAGAGATCCAGAGTTTGCACAGTGTTTGTTATCAGAATCAAGATTACATTCGTCTGGGCGAATAGAAAACCAAACACACGTGGCTTAACAACCACCAAAACAAACACTCATCTGGTTGACATGGTTTACTCAGGTCAAACCGCGCAATCGCTCAAATATATAAAGTTACCTTCACCCGCGCTTACACGAGTGACGTGTTTTAGCAACAAAACAACTCTGGCATCATGTGTTTTACACAGTATTTCACACTGAGTTCAGTTATAACCGTTGTGATTGTTGGTAAAAATATTTAGGCCTAAATATAGGATTTATGTATTTGAATTCTATAAAAAATTCCCATGCGTTTGGATGAAACATTTTTAACGTGAACAAACAAATAAATGTAATGTCATGCGTCAGATTTCTGGTCAGATTTCTGCCATGAACTGAACACGTTTTAAATACGTTCACGGGAACCAGGTTTAAACATTTAGCATCAATAAATCCAGCTGCTTTCATTTGCATGTATTTTAATTATCTGAATATTGTTCGTTTTTGAACTTTTGAACTGAATACATTTTATTTTATTAATACATTTGATTTATTTTTCACATTGATCAGATTTATGCTGACTCTAAGCTGCACGAATAAATGCATTTTGTAAATTAATTTATTTTTATTATTTATTATATTTTATTTTATTTGTAGCTAATTTTTCATTTTGGGTGAATTATATTCCATTAAAACTGCAATAATCACACGTGGCTTTTACTGATGTATTTCATGTCATGAAATAAACATATATATCTTAAGCTTTATTCCAGGTATTGAACCCAAAACCCAGTGACTTCAGGAACTGGAAGTGCTTTGACTAGACATATACATGATTACAGACTAATTCTTTTATTTCTTTCGAGAAACAAATTTTAAACCACTTCCTATTAAAATGACACACAAATGGGAGAACCTGTCACATGACACTTCCATGACACACTGCAATAATTTACCATCATTGCATTTGACTTATGATGGGAAATGTAAACGTGACATCTATCTACTGATCTCCAGTATATACTAATGACAAAACATTTTTACAAAGAAAAACTCTGGTGCATTTTCCTGTCCATTGCAAAGCTGTGTGACTCAAAAAAAACCTCAGAAAGTTGATTAGCTCAATATAACACCTGTGGTCATTTTTTTGGTGGTGAAGTGAAATCACCTAGCTCTCATATGAAGTCTTTGTGTTGGAGTAAAACATCATATGATGAATTCGCAGAGAAACCGCAAACACTACAGCTGTGGGAATTTCCCAGCCACGTGTGTGAATACAGCGCAGCAGGGCAGGACCAAAACAAACGCTCTGATTGGCCGCGGGTCACATGATTGACAGTCTTAAAGGCACATGTGCAGACTCTTCCTGAATGATATGGCCCAGCATGATTCTCGGTAAATGTGTAATGCTCAGTGTGCAGTTCATCTACAGTATGATCTAAGACCTACTGAACTAAACCTTACACTTTGCACAGTAGATTATGAACTGAAGATATAAAATCTCCTGTCAGTAAGTAATTCTCTGGGCCATTTGTGAAAAGCGCATTACAATAGAGCTGCACACAAAAGCACAGCAGGACTCAGTCTTACAATGACTTCAATTAAGTGTGTATTTTAACACCATTTGTATAAAATAACACCTTAAACAATGTCCCAATTCATGAGCAAATTAACTTGCTTTTTCCAACAAGAAAATACATAATTGGTTGCATTTCTATATTTATTGATGTATAAAGAAGAGTACGCTGTTAATACGCAATGATGTCTTGTTGAATATTTAAGCACTGAATTCTGAATTTAGATATTTTGTATGTATAAAAGTGTATAATTAATCTCACATAATAAATAATTTACATTCAAATAAATAAATTTCAGGGTGGAAAAGGCATAAAAATAAATATGTTAAATATGTAAAAAATGTTACTTTACTTAATTGTATTATTGTTAAATCAGCTAAATATTGATTAATATTAAATATTAAATAATCATTCCGGGTGGAAAAAACAAAAACAACAACAAGAATAATAATAATAATAAAATTATGTTTTTATAATGTATTTATTTATCACGGTCAATACAAATTCATTATCTTTTGCCTTATTTTGTGCCTTAGTCCTCCAAAATTGCTTTTGGGTTGATATTTAGGCGATGTTGCGTGTAAAACAATCACGTCATTAGAACCTCTTCGTTAAAGTGCGCCTGTCCCTTTTAGAGTGTGTGTACTTGTGCGTGTGCGCCCGCTGTGACGTCCGCGCTGGGCGGGGCTTCGCCGCTGGAATACGAGAGCGCTCTCGGCTCAGACAGAATTAAGCGAGCCGATGAGGGAAGCGCAGCGCGCCAGCGAGCAGCTGATATTTCTGCACTTTACGCGATTGTTTTTACTTCAACGTTTCTATCGAGCTGGGGAAGAGACAAAGACAGAGGTAAGACGCATTTCATATAACGTTAGTGCGCGTAAAGCTGGCACCGTGAGGGAAATACCACGGTGTTTGTTGTGTTATCGATTCGTCTGAATAAATGCAGTCTTGTGTTGTGCTGGTGGATGTGTTTGTGTAGACACTCGTGTTTATTGGGAACATTTAATGTGAGTTATCATGTCAAGTGTATGTTATATAATCAAAGCTTCGTTTACCTATAAAACAAATCTGTGAAGCCGATGTTGTTGTTGTTGTTGTATAACGTAAACCGGCACTTTGTCGGTGTTTCAAACCCTAGCGAGCCGCCTACATAGACAGCAGTGGCTCCGCAGTCGGCCTGCATAGACAGCAGCAAATTTACAGTCAGCTCACTAAGTTTCTATACTTCTAATTTTAGCACACAGCCTTTACAGACCAACAGACCAAAACTTATCCTGTCTAGGAAGACACACGCTAGGATTTGAGACACAGCCCTGTGGTTATTTAGAAGATCGCATCTCAGATCTGATTTTTATTAATACTGACAGCCTAAAGTGCTAGAGGCAGGTGTCATAAATACTTTATTATGCCTGTCAGTGTGTTTTATTGGTATACCATGTCATTTCTAATGTCTGGCTTTATGATAAGATAACAGTGGCATAATGGAGTTGTTGAACTACTGTAATGTCATTAAGATATGAAGATGAGAACTTTAATAACACCAGAAAGATAAAGAACTGAGTGTCTATACACTATTATAGTCACATTATAGTCACTAATTTCATATTTACATTGGATTTTAGTTTGTTTTCAAGATGTCCTGCAGTTATTATAGCAGGTTTATACCGGAGCTGTGTGTGTGTGTGTGTGTGTGTGTGTTTCTCAATGGGTCAGTAGTGCTACAGAAGCTCTATGGGAGGCGTCAGTCACCAACTAACAAATCACTCCACTGCCACTGTTTCAGTCGAAGTTTATTTGCCAAGTTTGATTGCTCTTATGAAATTGTGTCTTAAATACACCATACAAGTACACTACAGAGAAAACACACCATGCAAAACAATAGCAGCATCAATCCACCAGGTTAATTTAGTGCTACAAGTAAAAAGAATAATAATTATTTATTTTCCATGGTATTTTGTATTTATTTCCCAAATATTAACTCTCTTTTGTGACTGTTTTTTAATTAATTTATGCATGCATGCATTTGTTTTTTTTTTGTTGTTGTTGTTTTTACATGCATTTATGTTTTATGCATGCATTAGTTCTTATGCATGCACTGGATAATTGCTATATTTATACCATTTATACATTATCAAACAGTAAATTGCATTTATATAACATTTAAACATGTCCAGAAGTGCATGGTGCACTTTATTAGTGGTTGTAGATGTGAAACTGTGGTTTGCTGTTGAGAGTCAGTTGTGGGTTAGTTTTGGTAATGTTGTCGCAGTTTTTTTGGAGAGGTCAGATGCAGTTGAGTTAGTAAGGCCGTGGTGATTTTCAGACTGATTCCACACTGCGCTCATGAATGGACAGTCGTTTGTGTGTGTGTGTGTGTCTGCAGCTGTAGAGGGAGCTGCGTGTTGCTCTGCTTTTTGCAGCGTCACTTTTACACTCATTGAGGAAATCAGATGCGATAGTTTGCGGTGTGTGACACGTGTTTCTGTACTTCTACACACACAGACATACACACAGGACGTTCACACGCACTCTCTGAGCGACACACTTCCGATGGGTGAGATACTGTATGGCCTGAGATAATGCTGACTGGTACTCAGAAGTGACATAGTTTACCGTGAGAGTTTAACAAAGAAGATTTTTGACTAAAGCTCACAAAGCAAGACCTGAGTTGGCAAAAATAAGTAGGAAACTATGTTTGCATAAACCATACAGCCTCTTTTTAGGTTCTTTTTATGTTTTATATATATATATATATATATAATTTTTAAAATGACAATTGAAGCAGACTTGCCAGACTTGCTGTTATTATACTGCAAAAATATATAGTGTCAATTATTGTAATGCAATTTTAAATGAAAATTGGCAATATATTCAATATATAAAATGTCATGTATAATAATAAATAAATAAAATGTATATAGGCTATAATTTTTTCACATTTTTAATATTTAAATAATTAAAACAAATAAATAAATAATTTACAAGTTTGCATAAATTAAATTCAGTAGGAATATCTTATTAAAATATATATATTTTTATATTTATGTGTATATATATTATATATACATACATACATACATACATATATAGGTGTGTGTGTTATTATTTTTTTGTAATACAAATATTTTCACATTGCAATAGGCTACTGACAATTGGTGGTATAAATGTACATATTATGTTCACTTAAAAATATATAAAAAAACACCTTAGTGCTCCTAAAAATAATAATAATATAATAATGATGCTAAATTATTGTTTTGGTTTTTGACAGTGCTCATGAGATTCGCCCATCTGTATGTTGTAAACGTTGACAGAATATGGATGAAAGTTGTTTGAGTACCAGTGAGCTGAAACATAAGTGTTTATAATAATACAGTGATCTGCGGCTTTGTCTATTTTCAGTATCCCGCACTAATGTGGCTCTAACACTGACTGGACAAACATTATGAGCTCCAGACTCTCGGAGACGTCGTTTTTCACTGACCCCAAAGCTTCTCCACAGAACATGGAAAGTGTAGGCGAGATGGTTTCTGACTTTGCCTCGCCAAACCTCGTCCAGGTTAAATATAGCAAACCAGTCGTCTTACCGCAGCCGAGCATGTGGTTTCATCGCTGCTATTTATCTAAATCAGTTCGGCCAGTGACCACAAGAGACACTAATCTTTAGTCTAATTATCCTGCTGTTAACGGGCCATAAACGGGCGGCTGGTTGGGCCGAAACACCCCGTTATTACTCAGAGATATCATTTGTGTAAGTACTTCTGAGTTTGAGTGTGTAAGAGCAAGCATTCACACATCTTTTGTGTGCTGTTTAGTGGTTGACCGAAATGGGTGATGCTCTTAGTGATGGGTTTTACTTCAGATTACATTGGACATCGAGTGCTGACATACTACAGTCCAACAGTATTTATATCACCATGAACTGCATAATTACAATTAAAAATGTAATATTTATATATCTCGCAATTCAAACTATATATCATTTGCAATTCAAACTATATCACTCACAATTCAGCCTATATATCACTCGCAATTCGGCCTTTATATCTTGCGATTCAGACTATATATTACTTGCAATTTGGTATATATATCACTCGCAATTCTTTGGACTTTATATCTCGCAATTCGGACTTTATATCTCGCAATTCGGACTTTATATCTCGCAATTCGGACTTTATATCTCG
>JAUYWG010000053.1:3343249-3358417 GCA_034779775.1 Enteromius afrohamiltoni
GTGGTGTCTGCCCCGCCCGCGGTGGATACCGAACTCTCTGCTCTGCTCCTCCGCGCCGCGGTAGGAATCGGTTTGGAGGTGCCGCGTGCACCTTCAGCTGACCCTTCGCGGCTGGATGATTGGTTTCAAGTGCACGCCAATATTCATTGGCCTTTTGTATAAAGCTCAAAGGCATTTGGTCTCTTTGGCGAGGGAACGTGGGTTACGTTCGTAACCTAGAAGTTACCCTTTCAGTCGAATCACTTCGACGTTCGAGCAAATATATACATATAAATTACCAGTGATTTCAAAAATAATTGCAAAAATTGCTAGATTATTATGTTTTCACAAAATATTACTTACTAGCCCTGTAGGCATTCTTTTTATAATTGAAACAGTTTTTTGTTTGTTTTTTTTTTTTTTTGTCCACTAAAATTATTATTACTTTTGTTTATTACACAAAATGATGCAAAATGCCGTTTCAGGGCCGATTATGAATGTTTTTGGCATTTGATTCTTGTCATTCATTTGCCTTTTTCTTAACAAAAGTTTACAGATCAGATTTCGAATAATAACAAATAACAAAATAAATATAAAACAAGTGTTATAAAAAGTAAATGAGTAATGTTTATTTATTTATCTATGAAAATTAGAGTATGCATTATTCTAAATAAATGTATTGTAAATGTTAGTGGTAGTATTGGCCTCTGGAAGTGTATTATCGTGCAGTGTCTGTCTGTGAAGGTGACTGCTGATCGCGTGGCTCCATGCATGAGGAGCAGACAGCGTTTGTTGTGGAAATACTGTCTGGATTGGACTGTGTTTACCCCGCTATTACATCACTGCATCCTCACACGCCGCTCGACAATATTACACCGGTCTCATAAGATATGATGTGACTGATGTTATTTCAGTGGATTGTCTCATGCAGCAAAATATATACATGTTTAATAAACCACCAAAAAATTAAAACACAATTTACTACATTTACTTCAAGGTGCACAAAAATGGTGTGTTTCAAATCTTAAAATACATTTTGGGTGAATATATTGTCAATAGGTTTTTTATAATAAATAGATATATTTTATATAAGTAGATATATTTTTTAGAATCTGATTCTGATATATTCATAATATATATATATATATATATATATATATATATATTTAGCTATATGATAATATAATAATTTTTTTTTAAATGCAAAATGATCTTTTTAATTTATCAGTTTGATTTGATGTATTTGCATCTTGGCCACCTGAAAATATATTTTAATAGCAATGTATTTTGGCCTTTTAGTTTTTTTGCCACATGTTATATTTAAAAATCCATATATTTTTGGGCAATTTTTTCAAAAACAAAAAAGCTAGAATTGATATTTTTACCTATAAACGTTGAGCTGTTTTTGTATTATTTTAATCCCAAACAAATACAGTAGTCAACATCTAAAGTGGATCAAAAATGTTAATCAGATTTGTTCTGAGATAAGGGCGCATTTTGGTTTTAGGACAAGCGTCCTGTACGTGTGATTGCTGTAATGCTGTGATGTGTTTGTATTTCACAGCGTCACAGAAACCAAAGGAACCGGGAGCCGCTCTGGTGGCATGTGGCGATGGCCTTCTACATGCTTTTATTTGGAAGAGCAGAGCGCAGGTGAAGCGCCTCTCAAACACTGCCATCCGTGACGGAGCGGGCGATAACGGCACTGTCTGAAATATAACACGGGTTTGAGGGAAGATTACAGACTGGAATCAAGACGTCTCCGCAGGACGGCGACCCTTTTGATCCTTTTTTCCCCATGAAGATGCCATGATGTTCTTGAGATTCTAACAGGAATATTTTCATAAACACGTTGAGGTATTTTGTACAGGATGCTGTTTCATTTTCTTTGCACTTCCACACGCGTGTGTATCCGGAGGACCGCCGCGATCCTCGGGAACGCCTTACTGTCCCATAAACAGAGGATTAGGACGGGATTTTCCTTCAGAGATCTCTCAAGACATCAAGCAACTTGACAAAATCTCCAAAGATGCCGTTGCTCAGAACAAAAGCTTTTTGCACCTCATTTCGTCCAGTTTTTTTATTACATGATTATTTTTTTTTATGGTTCTTCCTACTATTACTTGCTTGAAGGCGAGGATGATCTAGACGTCTTTGAAGAGGGTTTGATGAAGTCCGTGATGAGTTGATGTACTGCTGTTATTGAGTTGTCTTTATGTTTCATTTGTTTCGAGTTTTTTTTTGACGCAACAGCGTGGAATAATACTGGATTGGCTGTTTGGTTTGGTCCAATATCATTTGTGTATGATTTCGGGGGAATCAAAGGTGGAAAAAAATTGTTATCAGGTCTTAAAAATTCACCAAACATTAGAAAAAAACGTTCTCACTCAGGTACTTAAAGGGACGGTTCACCCAAAAATGAAAGTTTGCCGTAACAAAGTTGTTTCATGATTAACTTCCATAGTATGGAAAAATTATAGGATTGATGTCAGTTTGGATTCGGTCACCAAAATTCTTCACAATATTTTGTCATATTTGGTTGATTATATAGGTCAATGGCTACCGTCAGCTGTTTGGTTACCAACATTGTTCAAAATATCTTTTTTTTATGTTGAACAGAAGAGTAAGAGTATATTATGATGGATTTTTCAACTTAACAAAATTTTTCTGTTATATTGCCTTCCAGAATATATATAAAAAAAAAAATAAAAAAAAAAAAGCCATTGAGCTCAATGGGTACCATCAACTGTTTGGTTACTAACAGCCTTCAAAATATCATTTTTTGTGTCCAACAGAAGGAGGGAAAAAAAATCTGCCATTGCTTACTCACACGTTCCATTTATTGGAACGAATATAATGGAAGTCAATGGGTGCCATCATCTTTTTGATTACTAACATCCTTCAAAATATCTTCTTTTGTGTCCAACAGAAGAAAGAGACTCATACAGGTTTGGAAAGAGATGTGGGTGAGTAAACGACAAATTGTTATTTTGGGGTGTACTGTCTCTTTAAATCCACTAAACCTAAAATGGCCAATAAATACAAAGCGGTTTTGACATATCATAATGTTTCTGTGCCTATAACACGAACAGATCGACCTAGACTGTGTTTACATTCACGTACAGCAAACATATCAGCCTCAGCAGCACCAATCTCTTTTCATAAGTCGTTTTGTTTTTATATATCATCTGAGACTGTGGTTCTCTTGCCTGTTGAAGAAAATCCGGGCAATACTGTGTAAATCTGTGAAGTTTTCTCCTCTCAGGACTGCTGGCGCTTTTGATTTTCCTGTTTTATTTGTACTTTTATATCTGATCTGTAAAGTTACGTTGGTGTACATTTCTTTCTTTTCTTTGCTTTAGTTTTTTTTGGGTTTTTTTATATGACCACTACTTGTACAAGACATAAGGAAAACCTTCTTCTGAAATTTGTTAAGACTGTAATTATTATGATTTTGAAGACACTGATGCATTCAATGCTGTTCCTCTGATTTGTCTGTCCTGTATTTTTTGTTTTTGCTTTTTTTTTTTTTTTGTTCATCCTGAAGGAGTGAAGCATATTTTGAGACTTTGGTTCAGACTGATGTTTCCGCCTGCTCTGAAATCATGCATTTCATTCATTTCTAATCAGAGATGATGGCAGAACGATCAAATGAAGGAAAACATTTACTTTTTTTAATGAAAGCACATAATTTTACTCTTTGAAGACAATAATGATAAAAATCCTCATCGTTTATTAGTACCATGTCAAATGTTCATTAGAAATCCACTCACATTCATCTCATATTTCACCCAAAAATCAAAAGAAAACACTTATATTTTGCATTGAAGCAGATTTTTAGGACCATTTAGTTTAGTTTTATATTATATTTGTAAAGTTCAAATTGTGTGCTTTTTTATTTTATTTTAATTTTACTTTGTAAAGTGTTGTAATTTTATGCTTTAATAATTTTCTATAATTTTTTTATTATTATTATTTTTTGTATTATTTTTTTTGCTTGCTTCCTATTTTAGATGGGCGGTAGTATAACACAATTAATTTAATTTTAGATGCATTTATCTACATTTTTACTTATATACATGCATAGATTATCAAATTAATTCGAAAGGTTGGTTAATTGTCATGAAAATACAAATATAAGATAAAAGGTTGAACCAAAAAAGATTTCCAAGAAAAAAAGTCTAAATTATCTGACAATTAGATAAGTTTGAGGGTTTTTTTATTAATTAATTTCTGTTCATAAAAAAAAAAAATGCAGTATTAAAGAATCAAATTAAATCGACATTATGCTTAGTTGTCAATAAAATACAATTGTGAGAGAAAAGAAAGTTGCAATTACCTTTTCAATTATTACTTCATGGTAGAAAAAACTGTCGGAATACTGATTAAAAAATCTTAATTGTGAATTTATATCATGCAATTTTGACTTTTTTTGCTTTGTTTAGAATTGTGAGTCTCTATTTTTTTATCTATATGATAAATCTAGATTGTATCTTAAATGCAGTACAGAGCATCAAACTGAATAGAAAAGAAGTTTCATTTTCATAAAAATACTACATATTTGTAAACTCAGTATTCTGAATTGTGAGACTTTATCCTGCAATTTGGACACTTTTTTTCTTAGAATTGCAAGTTTATGAATCTAAATTGTAAGTTCGTATCTGTCAATTCTGATTTTTTTTTACTACTTAATTCACAAGTTTTTTAATGACCTAAATACAAGATGTAGTACTGAGTTAAATATAGTGTCGGAATGCAAAACTATTGTGTGTGATTTCCTCTTAAATGTAGGTTTCTTCTGATTTTGAGGTGAAATGTGAGGTCTGGGTCTGGTACATGAATACGGTACAGGTCTAGTCTCAGTAGTTCTCGTTGAGGCGGAGGCCGCGGCTGCATGATTTTGCGCGAGCTGAACGTGATTTTCCTGCAGATTGTGAACGCTGAGCCAGCGCCGCTTGTTCTCCCGCCGCTCACGTATCTGCACTCCTCCACTTTCCTTCATGATGCTCTAATTTATTTTCTCTCTTATTTATTTTGTTTCTCTTTTTTTGTATATTGGCCCATTGCTACTGTATAAATTGTATTGTGCAATTCTTTTTTCTTTTCGTTTTGTTGTGCATTTCTGGTGTTCATTGTGTTGCTGAGGTTTCGGATGCTCAATGATTTTAATCTTTGGTGTCTCGCAAATCAACAAAGTGCCATCAGATCAACTGAGTATGATTAAAGTCAGCGGAGAGACTATATGGAATCAGGTGCATCTCACAAAAACATCTCCAGGTTGTGTTTTGCTCCAAAATCCACTAGAACATTTTGCATTAATTTTGAACATTTTCATGACATTTAAGTAGCTCCAAATTATCAATACAGAGGTGTGAAACATTACACTTCATGCAATTGCTTCTCTTCTGATTGTGGACTGCTAAATATGGAAGCTTGATTTTTACCACAGAACGTTTTTCATGCAATTTGAAGTTTTGGGGCATTTCTAACTTTATATCTCACAATCCTTTTCTTTTTTTTTTTAATGCAAATATAAGTTTATATCTCGCAGTTCTGACTTTTTTACTCAATTCTGGGTT
This sequence comes from Enteromius afrohamiltoni, assembly GCA_034779775.1. Lineage (NCBI taxonomy): Eukaryota > Metazoa > Chordata > Actinopteri > Cypriniformes > Cyprinidae > Enteromius > Enteromius afrohamiltoni. The sequence continues at coordinate 3,348,808 of JAUYWG010000053.1, forward strand.
TATATCTTGCAATTCTAACTTTTTCAGCAGATAAAGTTTATAGATAACTAAAAGTAACAAAAAGAAAATATGAGAGAAAACGTCATGTTACCTTTATATTATATATATATATATATATATATTATTTTTCTCGTAAATTAATTTGTTACTTTTTTCTTTATTTTTTTTTTAAATTCTGTGCTGGAAACAAGCGTCCCTAGTAGTATGTCCTGGACGAGAATTCTGCTTCTGAGGGTCTAAAACCTGGTTTAATCTTTCCGCTATCTCAAAGATCTGACTCATTGCATAAAATCAAAATAGCGAAGGTTTTGAAGACTTGCGCAGTAAACGCGGGATGTTGTGAAGTGCTTTATCTCCGCTTCTCTTCTTTTTTTACATGCACTGGAAAGTACTTTGTGTTGGATTGAATCTCAAGGGTTCTTGCATCCCAGTGTTAACGTCTCTCTTCTGAAGTTCTTGAGGAATCATGTTTTTGATTTTGGTTTTTTGGCATCTGACCATGTGTTTTGACTCAAGGGTAACAAGCTGCCCAGTATTAACCTACAATGAAACCAATGGTGTCTTAAAATGTACTTCAGTCCTTCATTGTTTTCTTGATATTGATTGTTCTTGTTGGGGCGCATTGGTTAAGGTTTCTAAAATGCATTTTCTTACTGAAATTTGTAGTTTTTTGAAGGCAGGTGTTTTTAACGTTGTAATTTGATGAAATGTTCTCCACTGAATGATTTCAAACTGTGAGCAAGGGCTTTTTTAATCTACAACTGGACTTGAAGCATTCCTTGTGATTTTAAAACTTGCATTTAAGACATGGTTAAAATCCATTCTGCAGATTCGACCCCTCCGTTTTTCCATCCAGGCCTTGGTATGTATCCAACAATTGACGTTTTTTATTAAAATGATCCCACTTGGAAACGCATTGATTGTTTATCTTAGGTCTCGCTGCCTTTCATCAAGTCTTGAGGTTCACACACGCTCACTGTACACCAAGAAATGAGACCCAGCGATGATGTAGCATGTGTGTAAACATTGACTGTGTGTCTTCGGGACTGTACTGTGCACTTCCTCACCTTGGTTTCGTTTCTCTGATGTTTTCGTTAATACAGTATGGAAGTTTTAGTTTTTATTATATAGTGCAATATGCTGTACATAAGAGCTTTGCTCTACGAAATACCTTTCTGAATTTTTTGGTTGTTTTATTGGTACACTTTTTTCAATAAAATCGTATTAAAGTCTGAATGTCTTTGATTAATTATTATTTGTGCTTTTGGAATTGTGCTGATCACTGAGCACTGAGCTCAGGTACTTTATTGCTTGTTTTAATAATGTGTTTGATGTTGATTTATTATATGAAATGTTCATTTGACCTTAATTTCTGAGCTATTTCTAATTCTGCACGTTTTTTTTATATACTATTATAATATTAATTTCTATTTTGAACTATATTTTCATTTCAGTAGTTTGTATGCACTTTTTAAAATGTATTTCTACAGATGACGATTTCATTTACAAAAAATTGTATTTAATTTTTTTACCATCATCGCGCATTCCAATTGCAGTTTTGATTAGGTTTTATAAATAACAAAAAAATACAGCTAACAAGAAAACACAAAAATAACGATAACAATAATAATAAAAAAAAAAAAAAAGTAGCGATTTATAGAAATTAGGACTTATTTCAATTCCAAGGCAACATTTATACATTTCATGTAGGCACACTTTATAAAAAATAAAAATAAATAAAAGGTAATTAATTAATCACATGAATAAAAACAATCCAAATATTTCCCAAGCTTATTTGTATTTTAGCTTATAAGGCTTATAATCTCTTTTAGAACAAGAAAATACTATTTCAGTGTTTCTGCTTCAAAATTTCACATTTAATTCAAAGCATTACTTGCCATTTCATAACGATTTGTGAAATTTCATCGCAATGTCCGAGTGAAAAGAGTTTTCACTTTGTTTGTGTCTGTGTTAAACTGCTGTTAAACTAGTGTGAGCGATGAGTATGTAGTAGTTTAAGTCCAGAGCCTGAGGCTGTTTATTGGCGTCCTGTGGCGTGGAAGCGTAATGATTGTTGAGTTTTCTGGCTGCTGGAGACTGAGACTAGCCAGGCGTTTGGCAGCGCCACTGCCCGCTGTTTGCCTCTCCCAGAGCGAGGTCATTAATTCAGCTGCACCGCTGCCCACACTAATGACCGCCTGTCACTGGCGTCACGTGACCTCAGCCGCTGGCATATCACAGGCTGTTCAGAACCTCCTGCTCATTATATAGCAAACAAGACAGCTCTTCTGCATTAATGTCAGCTTTCAGAAAGGTCACTTTGCTTTATTTGACGTGCAGCTGCAGGAGGGAGATATTGTATTGTTCTCCTCTAATAAATAGCTGACTAAAACACCAAAGACCTTCTGAAAGTGGTAGAGGGCTTCACCGTAAAAGTGAAACCTTACTTCGTATCAGTAGTGTTAATGCTGATAATAATGTGATGAAAGCTCTGATACAGAGCGTTGAAGCTCAGGGCATGCTCAAAATGACTAAAACAATTTAATACTAATTAAAAATGTTGTATTTTAACAAAATTGTATTTCATCAAAATCTTATAAATGATCAGCATCTAATGTAATAGTGAATTTAATTAAATAACTTTTTTCTCAGACTTATGACTCATCCTTCTGACGTCTCATCTTTTTATATCCCCATAGTTATGACGTTTAATGTTATAATTTTTACTTTTTATTTCAGCATTATGACATTTTTTCTCAAAATTGTTATTTAGTGTCTTATGTAATTTCAAAAGGTTTCCTTTAAAATGATGCCAATCTTTTGTATATACACCACTGCATGCGGGTATGGGAAGCTTTTTAATTTTGGTAGGGCAAAGCAGGCAGAATTCCCCAAAATAGCCGCAGAGTGTAAGAGGTTAAGAATTATCTTTTTTTATTTCCGTCCATAGTTTTAATACATCCAAACTGTCTAATTATTGTTTCTGATGTAAGTCTTTCCAGCTCTGCAAGCGTCAGGAGCAGCATGTGAAGTTTGTTTCAGGGGAGAGGCGGTTGTGACTTTTGAATTTTTACTTTCGCATTATTATGACTTTTTTTTTTTTTTTTCAAAATTGCTATTTAGTATCATAATTCTGATATCATTAGCATTTTTATCTCACAATTTACTTTCTATGCCATAATTTTGACTTATCTCATAATTATGCCCTTATATCTCAAAATTGTGATTTAATTAAATTTTTTAATTATAGTTGGCTTGTGTCATACTTCTGACTCTCAGGGCCGGTTTCACAAACAGGGCTTTGCTTAAGCCAGGACTAGGCATTAGTTTAATTAAGATATTTAAGCAACTTTTACAAAAATGCCTTGTAAGAAAATATTCCAGGTGTGCATGGACTTAACTTCCAGGTGTGCTTAACACAGAACACTGACATGTGTTAAGATATCTCAGAGCAAGATGTTTTCACCTGAGACAGCTCAAACATGCAGTTTAGTCTGGGATAGCTCAAGCCTTGTCTGTGAAACTGGGGGTCAATGTCATAATTTTGTCTTTTATCACAATTACTTCTTTCTATCTCAAAATGTTGCTTTTTATCTCATAATTTTGACATTTACCTCATAATATTTGCCCTTTTGTCATAATTTTGATCTATCTCATAATTATTATCTTGTAAATCAAATGTTAAAATTCTGACTGTAAAATTTTTAGATACAAGATAGTAATTATGAGATAGATCAAAATTATGACAAAAAGGCAAATATTATGAGGTAAATGTCAAAATTATGAGCTAAGTAAAAACTTTAAGATAGAAAGAATTAATTCTCATTATTTTGACATTCTATCTTGTAATTATGACTTTTTATGTCAAAATTGTTATTTAGTATCATATGCCTTTTTCTTTCACAATGGACTTGTCATAAATGTGACTCTGTGATAATTTTGTCTAAATTATGAGATTTAGAGCAACATTATTATGAAAATATTTGACTTTCTATGCCATAACTTTTACTTTTATCCCGTAATGATGCCAATCTAATAATTCTGACTTCTCATATCTCATAATTATGACTATATGACCCATCAAACCTGGTGTATCAAAATTGACATGCAAACTTAAAAACTTTAAGCATGCAAACTTTAATATATTTTGTCTAAAGTATAATTTCTCTAGTCGGGCTTTCCAGGTTTGAGATTAGACATGTATTGTGTAGCTCTGCAAGAGTCAGGAGCAGCATATGAAGTTTGTTTGAGGAGAGAAGGGGGTTGTGGGATTGAACGCCTCCGGCAGCGGCTCTGCTTGGCTCAGCACTTTCAGAGAGGATGGAGTCTTGGCAGCTCTGCCTCACAAACAATGGCTCCTGTGTTCTCCAGGCTGTCTCACAGAAAGAGACAGCCATTAGCTCCAGAGTCTATCTCTGAGGTCAGGCGCGGGGTCACAGACAAGTGCCGATCTTGTTTACGTCTGAGTAGCCAATCAAAACACCAGCTCACCTCCACTGTTAACCCATTACTGTCTCTGTCACAATGTTCTGTTCTATCCACATCCTATTTAGGAGACTGAATGTCTAATGTTTTTGATGATGGTATATTTAAGAAAACAGTCACTGTTTTACTCACCAATAGTGTCTCTGACAAACCACAGAACACACTTACGGCAGTAACAGCTGACACAATCACACACACACTGGGAGGTAATTGCATAATTACTGTCTTTAAAGCACGCTCTCGTTTAGTCAGAACCTCACACAGTAGTTTGTGACTGGCTGCAGCAAATGCTGTTTTATCACGTTTCATCACATGCTTGAGCTCGTATCATTGTGCGTGAAACCTAAAGACGTGAATATCTCCTGTGTCTCTGAGTACTAGCTCGGTCAAATGGATGTTTCAGTCTCAATGCAAAAGAGATACAGTATGGAGGGCTGTGTGGATTTAATGTTATGCAAGACATAAGAAAAAATAATATTTAGTAAATTAAAAAACATTATTATTGTTTTATTATTATTATTATTTTAAAAATCGACTTTTTATGTCACAATTATCTCATAATTATAACCTTTACCTCAGAGCCTTAGTATGTTATGATCTCAATCTTTTCTCATGATTATGACTTAGTATGTCCTAATTTTGACTTTTATTTAATATCAAAATTATGACCTGTCATCATTTTCTTTTTTATCTCATAATTATCATTTATCTCAAATTGATGACTTATTTTATCAAACGCAAGACTTTTTCTTTTATTGAGGTTCCATCTTATAATTGTGATTTTTGTCCTATAGTATGTAATGACCTTGATTTATGACCTTTTGTTTCCTTTATCTCAAAATTGTGAGTGTCTCATATTTCAGATTTTTTTTTAAATCTTAGTTGACTTATGTATATATAATTATAACTTTCTGTGTCACATCATAATTATGATTTACCGAAGCATGATTATTTCTCTTATGTGGTGGAAATAGGCTTCCACAGAGATTCTAGTATCACAATGTGATAGAAATGCTTTCATAAGGGGTGTCTATAGGGCAAAACAATACGTGAGAAACTTTTAAACCTTAACATGAGAATAACGTATTTATTTTGAGTTGATATCTGACCACAACCATGTAAAGCTAATATACAGTTCCGAACTCCTACATACAACACAACAGACCAGAAACATGACTTTCATTGTTTGAGTCACTGGAAATGTGATGTTTGCTTATTTTCTGTGGGAATTAAGATCATATCACAGACTCTGATAGCTGGAGCACAGCTGAACTGCAGTACTTTAGTTTAGTTCGCATTTGTTTTGCCCTGCGAGTCACGAGAGAAAGCTGAAGCATGGCAGAGTAACAGGAAACCACTTCATTAACTCTACTGCATCTGTGTGTGTGTGTGTGTGTGTGTCGTATGGCCCGGAGGCTCCGTGAGAAGATCCTCACATAAACACAGTCTCTGTTCATTCTATATTAAGGTGGTAGCAAGTGTCTTATCTTCTCCATATACTGTTGTGGTGCTGTTTGAGATCTTGTATCCAAAACAAAGCATTCGGGAAAAGATTTCTGACTTGTTTGGCTGGTCGTTTATTTGAAACGATCTTAAAGTAGCCGAGAGGAGCAGACATGCTGCCATCAGCCCAAAACCTGCAGATTACAGCGTCTGCATCAGACCGGTTCAACAGGTTCTGCTCACCAATCGTCAAAACACAAGCACTCTGAGTGCAATTGACATTTACATTCACGCATCCGGAGGTTGCTTTTATCCAAAGGCATACACGCACATTTGACCACTCCATGCATTTTCTGGGAATCAAACCCATGACCTCTGCATATGCTATAATGTTTGAGCTAGAGAAATCATGCTCATCACTTTAGAACTGCAAAAAGCACTGCAAATAATTAATTGAGTATGTCAGTGAGCTCAGGATCTGTTGAGCAGCAAATCCTCCAGAATCTTGTCAATCATCTCTCCTTACTCTCCAGCCGAGATTAGGCAAACCTGACTCCTGGGTTGCCAAGTCCACGTTTTATTTTAAACTGCTTCTGTTGTTTGACTTTCCCGTGTGGTTTAAAGGTTTGACATATTTCATAAACTGCATTTGACTGAAATACTTGTTTTAAAACATTTTTCACTCTACCTCTGATAACTGCACTTAGAGTTTTGGGAAAAAAGGGGCAACTGTAAAACAGGGTACAGTAAAATATGAATTTAAATGTACATTTTAGTCATTTAGCAGACGCTTTTCTCCAATGCGACTTATAAATGAAGCTCAGGCAGCGGTCAGAGGGAGTCGCTGAGTGTTTCTGAGCTCTGTGAGTCACTCTCTCTCACAGCTGTGACACACACACACACACCCCCCGAAAACCCTCCACACAGAACCACGATGAACCCACTGACCTCCTCCGTAGGACTCTCATGTGCTGATGCCTTGAGAAACAGCTGACTTTTATGGAAGCTTCTTTCTTGATAGAAAAAATAAAAAAGACTAATTGCTTTTTATCTCACAGTTTTGACCTCACAATTCTGAAATTCTGAATTCCAAAAATGGTAGGCCTACTTATGAGATATAAACTCAGCATGCAAGATATTTACTTACAAGATACAAATACAGAATTCCACAATTTGCCATGTTTTCCATTAAGAAATCACAAGATATAATCTCAGAATTGAGAGATATAAGCTCACAAACGCAAGAAAAAAGTATGACTTGGACTTTTGTTTTTAAAAAAATGTTAACTTGAGAACTTGAGTATAAAAAAAGATGGAATGTATGGAATATATAAAAAGTCTCACTTTTCATGGTGCAAACAAAAAAGGTGTACATTTCAAGATATAAACTTGGAAATGTGATTTTCCAAAGTAAACAAATCTTAATTGCAAAATGTAAACAAAAAAACAGCTAATCTGTATGGGAGCCAGTTTAAAGATTATAGCGACTTTACTCGTAATTGTGACTTTACATCTCACAAATCGGATAAATTTTTTTTTTTTTTTTTTTTTTTTTTTTTTTTTTTTTTTATTCAGTGGTGGAAACGGGCTTCCATGAATCTGAGAGATAAAGAAGTTGTTGTATTTTATTCCACTGTGAGATATAACAAAACTCAGAATTACGAGATAATAAAAAATAATTTGTGAGATGAAAAGTCAGAATTTTGAGATATTAACTCTCATTGGCAAAACAAAAGTCTCAGTGCTCAGTAAACTTGGACTCGTGTGAAAAATTTTTATATCTCACATTTCTGATGTTTTTTTTCTGTGTCTTTTTTTGCTTTTTTGCAATTACAACTTATTTTCTATGAAGTCAGAATAGTGAGTTGAAGAGTCACAGTAACTTTATTCTTATTCCTTTTGCACAAACAGGCGCGTGTAGATCCGGGATCAGATCAGTGTTTGTTTTGAGCTGGATGCTGGTGTTTCTCGGCGCTGGCAGGAGATGCAGCAGTAATTAGAGCGAGTTCTGCTGGTGTGTGTCTCAGGATTGGGCAGATGAAGCAGACGTGCCCGCAGGCCAGAGCCGGTCCAGTGTATGTGTGTGTGTGGAGGGAAAAGAAAATGTGTGTGAGAGTTAGTCAGCAGTACAACACTAACACAAAGAGAACGAGGGAAAAACACTGCGTGAGAGCTGCGTTACTGTAGCAGGACTTTTCAAAGAGTGCTTTACAAGTTTTTCGTCTTCAAAAGAATTCAATTGAATGCATTGCTTGCAGTTTCTTCATAACTCTTTGCCAGATTACTAGCAATTTAAAAAACTATAAATCCATAGATTTTTCAGTGTAAAGTAAGGTGCTGGTGTTTGTTTGTGTTTTAGTACATTTATCTGCTGTATGTTAGTCAAAGGAAAACAAACTATATTGCAGATTTATTGCGCCCGTTTCAGTTTCTTTCTAATTGTTTGTGAAGTTAAAAATGTGTTCCACTATACACAGGTGTATGTATGCATGTAAAGGAAGATATTCTGAAGTACTTTAATTCTGTACATTATTCTACTGTATGCCAAACATACTGGTAAGTCAGGAACATACTGGTTCAGTCTTTTTACATCAAGAATTCATGTTTACATAATATATGTATGTAATGTTGTTTATGTACGCATACGCATATAAAGTAAGTGAAGTCTTTTTAACTTCAGAGTACTTTACTTTTATCTGCTGTATGACAGATGATGTCACTGTCAAATAGATTTATTGGATAATGTTTCATGCTTAACTGCTGTTTCTATGTAATTCTTTGTTAAATCTATCATCTTCTGAGTGAAACACTAGTACACTACACTACATCGACACTAAAAAACAACATAATAACTATAGGGTGGAGAACAGAGTGTGTGTGTGTTAAATAACAGCAGCAGAAATGTGTTAAGTGAATCAGTAAGTTTCAGGACTCAGTCATTTCATTTAGCTAGTAATGTATTGCTTCGGACAGTTGAGTCTGTTTCCCAGCTAGTTAACAAATGAAACTTTTTGTTTTCTTTCCTGTCCTCCCGGTCTCTCCCTCCCCTCTCTTGGCCGTCGTCCAGAGCTTCTCGAACAATCACCCGAGCGGCTGCAGCCAAGCCCTGATGGCCATAAACAAGATTGTGGAGCCGTTCGGCTCTACCTCCTGCAGATCCTGACAGCTGTGAAGCAACACCTGGAGCATGTGTGTGTGTGTGTGTATGTGTGTGTGATTACTGCCATACGAGCCATGTCAGGATTGAGGCGCTCTGTGAACACGCTAAATATACTAGAGCTGCTGCATTGTGGCAGAAGTCATAATCACTGTTATTGTGGTTGATACTGAGTTTCACATGATTACTCGCTGACTTTAAACTTTTACAAAAGCATGCCTTTGCAGTGGAATTGCTTAAGCTTTAAATAACATTCAGCTGAAAAAAGATAAATATCAAATAATAATAAAAATAATAGTACATATGTATTGTATACATATAAAAATAATAAATCTATATTCATTTATTGATTGTATATAATATGACAATTAATCACCATTAATCACATCCAAAATAGATTTTTTGTCTACATAATATGTCCTTTTCAAAAAATTAGCATATTGTGATCAAGTTGATTATTTTCTGTAATGTACTGATAAACATTAGACTTTCATATATTTTAGATTCATTACACACAACTGAAGT
>JAUYWG010000053.1:3416069-3427471 GCA_034779775.1 Enteromius afrohamiltoni
ATAAATAGTTTAATCTGGTCATTATACATTACCATCACTCTGTTGTTCTATTTGATAATGTTCAGTGCTTTGCTACAATCTGTTTTGTTAAAAGAGCTGTAGAAATAAAAGAGATTGATTGATGGTATATCCAAAAACATAGTATTGCCATAGTACAATATCTCGATCTTCCCTCGATCTGATTGGCATCCAGGGCAAACGATTGAGGTCTAATGTGTTTTTTGAATTATTATGAGGCTAGTATAGTAACCACATTCTTAGACATGACTGAGCACTGAAACCAGAGCAGCCTGATATTGGCACAGAAACGTCCCGTTTGTGGAAAACCACGTCTTTTCAAACCAGCCCCTGCCAAAACTTTCCCTGTCACCTCAGAATGATCCGCTCCGCCAACGTCTTTCCATATGAATACTTCCTGCGTGGATATCTTCATATTTTCACACGGCCCCGAACACTGGCGCCCACAAAGCACATCTGTTCATGTCTTCCGATCAGAGCGAGGTTTGTGTTCATCTGCACAGGTTTACCAAACAGTCTGGATCAAACTAGAACGTCCAGAAGGATGAATAAACACTTTGTCTCCATTAAAAACAGCTGTCTGAAGTATCATTCAAAAGGCTAATTTTGGATGTCTTGACATTTGCACATTATAAACATCACAGCAACAAATTGGGAGTCCAAATAAGTATAATAGTGTCTCTACTGTACTGTAGTATTTTGTCCTTGGTACTGACCCTAAAATACTGTAGTATTTCCATTGTACATGTCCAAAAGCATGACATAGTTAAAAATACTATAGTACTGTACTGACACCTGTCCAAAAGCATACCAAAAGCCCCCCCAATAGTACAATATTACCAAAAAAATGTGGTATTTCCATATAGTATCTTGTCCAAAATACTATACTATACTAGTATTTCCATGGTGCATGTCCAAAAACGTAGTAAAGTCCAAAATACTATGTTATTGTCATGGGACCTGTACAAATGCATGGTAATCCTCCCCAAATACTACAGTTTTACAATAATGCATGTCCAAAAACATGGTATTGCCCTCAAAATACTGTAGTATTTCGGTAGTACGTGTCCAAAGCACAGTATTGTGAAATACCAGAAAGCACATCATAAATTATTGTTCTCCTGTAAAGCTAAAGACCACATCTCCTCTTACTTCAGGACTGATTTTATTTCTCCTCAGAGTAGAAACACATCTCTACTGCGTCTCCTGAGCAGTTTGTTCTGCTTTGTTTGGTGAGCGTTATTGAGCCAAGCCCCAGGAGAGCATCATGGGGGAGCGCAGGAGCCGCCGAAGCCGCTTGGTCTTTGTTTATTCACATGCAGCGGGCTGGGGGGTCTTCAGCAGAACCTGCGGGAGCCCGGGGATACTCTAGACTTATTTAAGACACATGGCAGAGGACAGAGGAAGATGCGTGTGAAGGACATGGAGACTCCAGCAGAGCTCACGAGAAAGCCGAGGCAGTGGCAGTCTGCTTCTAGTGAAGGACAGCTTGCTCTTTCAGAGCTCCTTTGTGTTTCAGTCAAGTGTCGGTTTTGTCTTCTTTTGTGGTTTTATTGTCAGATTAGTTCACAGTATAAGCAGGTTACAGATATTTACATTTTGCTTTCATTTATTATTAGATGAATGTTTGACTGAGTCTAGTTTAGTACTTCACCTTAAGCTTATATTATTGCTAGTCCCAAAGGAAACATTTCTCATTTTCATTTAGTTCAAACTAAATAAACAAAAACTTCAATAAATGACAAAAACACACAATTACAATTCGACTAAAAATAAAGTAATAAACTAATTTAAAATATGAACAGAAACTATAATAGTATATAAAATAGCACTTGCTAGTGTTTACTATATAGCAGGGTTCATTTTATGCAATCATTTATTAATATTTTAGCTTTTATTTAATTTAATTTGAGTTTTAGTGCTTGTTAGAGTGTCAGTTTAGTTTGGTTATTTAAGTGCTTCAGCTTATTTAATTTTTTTCCAGATTTTTTTCTATTTAATTTTCATTTCATGTTTCTCATCTAATATTTCTTTAATTACAGCTTGTAGCCTAATAACCCTGGCACTTCAAATCATTGGTCATAATTATTAGCAATAATTACAGATTGAATACTTGACCTACATTAGAGGAGACACTTGTGAGGCTTTTTTAATGAAGGACAACGGGGGAACGTCTCTGCTTGCTTTCTCAAACAATTGAGACATTAAAGAGCTCTTCGGGCGTGACATTGTTAGAGCCTCTCTTGCTTGTTTCCATTCTTTGGAACGAAAGCAAACAAATCTCAGCAACAGCCGAGACTGAGACAAAACGAGACTGACAGAGGAGTCTGGGTTACCATGGTAACGCTGTATTCTTCTCTGCAGCGGTATCCGATGCGATGGATGTGAAGGATGAGGACGAGCGCTGCCCGCTGGTGAGCGGCTGTGAGCGTGTGGATGGAGAGTGTGTGTGTGGAGTCAGACACTCCTGCATCCGGACCTACAGCTTTCCTGACAGAGAAGCCTGCGTGCATGCTGGGAAAACAGGTGCGCATTTCACTTGCAGAGTAAAAGGCCTTTAAGAACATGTGACTTGACTTGATGACGAGTGTCTTAGTATAACAGTCTGAGTTATCATTTTAAAGGGTTTTACCCATCTGTGTGCCTGGAGCACTGAAGCAGTCATAAGAGCACAGGTATATTTTTAGAAATAGACAATAATACATAGCTTGGGTCAAAATTATACATTTTTCTTCCATGCCAAAAATCATTAGGATATTAAGTAAAGATCATGTTCCATGAAGATATTTTGTACATTTCCTACCGTAAATACACCAGAGCTTTATTTCTGATTGGTAATGTTCATTGCTAAGAGCTTCATTTGAACAACTTTAAAGGTGTTTTCCTCAATATTGGGATGTTTCTGCTCCTCAGATTCAGATTGTCTAATAGTTGTATCTCAGACAGATATTGTCCTCTCCTAACACACCAGCTTTGGGATGATTCATGACAGGGTTGGGGTCAATTCAGGATGAACTCAACAATTCCAATTCAAAGAAGAAAATTGAATTGGAATTAAACAACAATTAAAGGAAACGGAATTGGAATTACAGGAAGTGGAATTCAATTCAGGAAGAATTCCTCTGAATTCTGTTTATTGCTGAGCATTTATTTGTCATTGCATTCAAAGACATACATTTGAACTTTGTTTATGATGATTTACAAATATCAAGCAATGTAAGAAATAGAGTTGATCAAATGCAAGTAAATAAAAATGAGAACAGAACATTATTTACCATTCATTCTCAATTCAATCCAACCCTGATTCATGATGAATACATTTAACAAAAATGACCCTTATGACTAATTTTGTTAATTCCATGGTAAAAAAAAAAAAATCTTTTAAATATATTTAAAAATAAATATAAAAAAGCCAAACAAATTATGTGTAACCACTGCTTATTGATGAATTTATGATGTTAACTTTAAGATTTTATATTCTCATCTTTCTGAATGAGTAGATTATTGATGTTTTCATTCCCAAATTTCTTTCGTTTTTTTGAACAAGCAGACAGAAGTGGTCAAAAGTGGCTTCTTTATGATTAAAAATCATTTATTGTAAATGAAGTCTTTTGTTATGTTTTGTTTTTGTTTATTTGGGATATTTTTGGTTCCCATGTTTCTCTTTTTCTTTTTTAATGAGTAGCTGGATGTAGTAAAGAATAGACATTTCAAAGTGTATATCAACCTCGTTTATGATTAATGATGCTTTATGTAAACATATTTTATTCAAATTAGTATTTTGGTTACAAAATAAACAGTATTTAGCATTTAAAGCAGCATAAACTCTTGTATTTTCTCTCTGAAAAGCCCCATTACAGGAAAGAAAGACAAATAAACAATACCTAGCACATTTAATATAGATTTTATTATCAGTGCAATACTCTCTTTATTGTCTTTTGATTTATTGCATCATGATTGGAACACCTTTCAAAGCAGACATGTTTTAAAAGGTGATAAACCATCATGTCACAGTGTTTATGTTCAGCATGAAGTTATTTAAACCTAAATTTATTAAAATACATTCAACCAGAAATGTGTCCAAGTCTACATTAGAGATGGTGTGGATTTGTATGGCGCATTTATCATGGCTAGCCTGTGTTTGAGCCGTAACTCTCGGTGTTTCTCAGGTTCTCGTCGTCACAGGTTTGTGGGTCCTGTGAACCCGGACTGTGTGTTTTCTGGCTGCAATCTGACAGCCGACGGCTGTGTTTGTTCGTCTCAGAGCTGCGATGATCACTTCACGTACACCAACCGCAGTCAGTGCCAGCGAGCCGCAGGTAACACGTTCACACTGAACAGAACCTTTGAAATGCATCTGATGTAGATTAGAGGTTTGATAACGTTCACACAACCTTCACTAGTGCTTGTTAATAAATAAATAAACGTCAGGACAAAATGTTCTTAATGTACAGTTCATGGAATGTTCTTATAACTTTTAATATTTGATATACACTATATTGCCAAAAGTATTGGCACCCCCTTCTAATGAACAGGTTGGACTACTTTAGTAATATCCATGAATGTTATTCTTAATGTTTAAGCATATAATGATTTTCTAGTGAGTTGTGTGCTTCTAATTTTATAGCAACAGTTTGGACAGAACTCTTTTCTATTCTTACATGACAGTGTCTCTGTGTATAAGGTGAGGTTCGAAAAGAACTTGGCTGGTCTGCAGAAACCTCTGCTGTGACTTTTAGAGCCTGAAAACTTATCACCAAACACCAATGACTTATACATACACTGAACAGAAAAAGGTGCTTCCAAACTGTGGAATCAAAGATGGAATCATATATGTGGTATGTATGTATCCAAAGATGGATGCATGCATGTATCTTAAACATTTCTATGTCTTGTGAAAAGTTTTGGAAGTGTCTAAAATGACTGTAGCCATGTGCACAAGTCACTAGTGGTGATGAGTTTTTGGCTCGAGGTCTGCATTTAAAGTCACAGCATAGGTTTCTGCAGACCAGTCAAGTTCTTCCACACTGACTCAGTCGATCATTTCTTTTTGCCTTATACACAGAGCCATTCTCATGTTAGTGGTAGTAGTCTTTATTGGTCCATTTATACAGCATCAACCTCACAAACAGACAAATTTAATAAGTTACTGTGACAGAACTGCTAGAATAAAAGCATCAGAACAGTGGAAGAACATTTTTCTCACACAGAGCTGATACCCAGACTGTACAGATCCTGTAATCTTTGACCCCACATTAACAATGCTCTGCATCTGGTATCTAGTTTTGACAATTAATCCATAAAACCAACAAATCAAAGGATGTCCTCAGGAAATGTAACCATTTGTGTGCTTTTGATAAAACAAGATTTGTGTTTTCCACCCAAATGAGCTAATCATCAATAATTGTACACAATAACTCTTTGACTTCTTTACCTGCAATAACTACTTTAGATGGGCTATCAACAAAATTATAAAATTCTATCATCACTCTTGGAAACATTAATTTGTAGAAAAAAACTCCAATCCAAAACATATGGGCCCATGCTCTGTGTCACACTGTTTTAACAGACTTTGACCACTGTATCATGGCGTATTTAAAAATGTGTCTGCCTGGATATTTACGTCAGCACCTATCCATATATATTTTTAAAAATTATAGAGGTGGAAGAATACAGCCCTGGGGTCAACCCACTGATGAATAATGCTCCTGGACTATTTGAGATCTTCTAGTCAGAAAATTTAAATTCGGACAACAAACGTTCAGCTAACAGAAGTGGTTAAATAGTGTTAAATGTGGATCAAAGTCTCATCGGTATCCACGTTTATATACTGTATGAAATTTAAGAGTTTTTTTCTCCTATAAGCAAACTGTAGCGGATCAGTCAACTGACTATTGTAATCCAATTCTATTGAGTATTAGAATAGAAAAGGGTCCTGTCCAAACTGTTGCTATACAATTAGAAGCACACAATTCTCTAGATTATCATTATTGCTTAAACATTAGAATTTGGTGAAAATTACTAAAGTAGTCAGACCTGTTCATTAGAAACGGGTGCCAATACTTTTGGCAGTGTATGTTCTTAAAATGTTCTGAGATGTCCTCAAGATGTTGTACTTGATGGATGCTCTAAGAAACATTTTCGTAGCCTTAATATAATGTTACAGTCACAAGAAAACTGGACAGTCTTAAAATATCAAAAATAAACTTTCAAATAACATGTTTTGGTTGAAAATCAAGCTACGAGAATAAGTTGTCAAAACTAGATATCTTAGCGTTTTAGAAACATGTTAGGAAGATATTCCCCCAGTGTTTTCATTTGCATCAGGATCATGCTGAATATTTAATAAACAAACAAATGAACTTTCTGATAGCTGGATTTTTTAATTCTACACAATGTATGAATGATTACATTTTTTTAATGTTGCCGTTTCCACTATTTAATGGAAGCATTAAGCCACTGTGGGTCATTATACTATGATTTTATCAAATTTCTTACCATTGTAAATCAGTAAAACACTATATTGCACATTAAACTTTGAATTAATACATTCTGATTAAATCAAGGATGCATTAAACTGATCAAAAGAGACATTTCTAATCACAAAAGATGATGTTCTTTTGGATGTTTTTTTCATCTGTGAATCCTGAAAAATAAAAAATATTGAGCAGCACAACAGTTTTCAACACTGATAATAACGAGAAATGTGTGTGGAGCAGTAAATCAGTATATTATTATGATTTCTGAAGATCATGTGACACTGAAGACTGGAGGAATGATGCTGAAAATACAGCTGAATATCACAGAAATACATTACACTTAAACACAGATTCACAGAGAAAACGGCTAGTCTAATCTAATCATATTTCGTAAATTTTACTATATTTTTCTGATCAAATAAATACAGCTTTAATGAGCAGAAGAGACATTTAAGATATATATTTAATTTTAGATGTTTTAATGTGTTTCAGGTTTTACTCGTATAATTTCTCATGGATTGTTTCATTGAAGCATTTCATTTTAATGCATGTTGGGTTTATTTAACAGCATCTTTTGTTTGGATAATCAGCTTAACTTTAGCGTTATTCTGTCCACACCTGATTCTGACTCTTTTCTTAGTTACCCTTTTCTATATTTATGATAAATCTGTTTCTGTGAATGACACAGAATTGAGATTTGGTTTGGTTGGTTATTTTCAGTGTTTGTGAAAGGCTGGTTGAAGAGATCTCTCAAGGCTTTCGGTGGAGTAATAAATTCATACAGTAACAGTGTTACAGTAAACAGGGTTTCTCAGCGTTTTTCTCCAGCAGCCAAACACAGAGCGATTACTCAAGCACACATCTGTTGATCGTTAGCTTGTTTGCGCAAGTGTCCGAGTGGGCTGTGTGTGTCTGTTTGTTATCAGCGCACAAGTGTGTAGCTTATATAACAGACTCGTCCCTGAAAACATCTTGGTTATGTATGTAACCCTTGTTCCATGTAGAAGGCAACATTGACGTCACTTCGTATATGACAAACTAAATCGGGATCTCACTTCGAGAGACCAATCCACTCTGAGTGTATTAAAACAAGCCAATGAACATTGCGGCAAGCACTGATTGCATCCAGTTGCAGCTGATCACAGCGTGCGTATAAATGAGCAGCTGGTGCGGCGCGTATTCAGGTTTTCTCTGAGGAGCCGAGGAGCCAGCTGCTCCGCCATGAGATGTCTCCGCTCTCTTCTTCAGGGAACGAGGTAACGAAATTAGGATCCCAACAAAACGCCATGGATGCTGCCCCTTCCAGTGTCCTGTGGGAGCCTCCCAAGCCCCCTCTGTCTGGCGTAGACCGGGGCTCACCACAAGAGGCCATTTAATGTTATCAAAGCACTACCCGGTCAGTAAGACTGGAACACTGGGAACATCCCCGTTCTATTGAACAGAGACATACAGAAGTCCAGCCTTCCCATAGGAGGTCTCAGGACGTATACTCGTATGGACAGTATTTCAGTGCATATGGAAAATTGGAGGTAATTGAACCCTCTTAAGGTAGCAGAAGGTCTGCCAGGGAAACACAGGCTCTAGGTCTTAACCGTGGAATACACACATGGAGTCCTTTCAGGTACTCCACATGGACCCTAGCTCTCTACTGGTTCTCAAGGATTCATCGATAGAGGGCATGGCGCCAGTTGCTCCGCCACGTCCGGCTGCAGAGGGGACAAAGGAACTCAACAGGGTCTACTGTATGGACACTCTGGAGAAGTTAACAAGCCGACCCGAAACCAGCGCCACAGTTTGAGGTGAGAACACTGGAGGATACCCATTCCACACGAAGGCTATAGAATCTAGCAAACGTGTTAGGGGTACCCAGCCCGCAGCTCTATAAATATCTGCCAGTGCCCAGGACGATGCCACATTCCTTGATGAGTGGGCCCATGACCTGAGGGGACAGGGCACACCCTGTGCTTAGTATCCAGTGGGCCATTTTCTGCTTGGAGACGGCATTCCCCTTTCTGCCAGCCTTTGTGACCGACAAAGAGCTGGTGTGAGGTCCTGAAGCTTTGTGTCCGGGTGAAGTAGCATCTTAGTGCTCGGACGGGACAGAGCAAAGCTAGGGCTGGGTCTATCTCCTCTGAGGGCAGCGCTTGGAGGTTCACCACCTGGAACCTTCTGGCCACCCTGAGGAACCTGATGACCAGGTCATGCTTATCCAGCTGTGTGCCAGGGCGTTCATGCCGAGAGTTCCCTCGGTCAGTAACTGCCAATGAGAGGTCTCCAGAGAGGCAAACAGGTCTACCTGAGCAGCTCCGAAAAGCTCCCAAATCGGCTGAACTGTCTGGGGATGGAGTCTCCATTCTCTGGGAAGTGCAGCTCGCGACAGCTCTGGCTGGCTGGTTGCACAAGCCTGTTTTTTACATTTTATTAAATTATTTTTTTTAAAGTATATTTTGGTATATGCAGGTTAAAACTAAACATATATTCAATTTCAAAAATAGATTTAAGTGAGCTTCATGGTTTACAACAAATATTGGTCAAATATCGGTCAAAAATATATATTTCTTGCCATGTGGGGCAGCATCTCAAAAGTGTCTAGCAGCCCATGCGAAAGCTTGTGTAGATCATATTAAAAGGAAAAAACGACGTGAATGAGTGCATGCATTAACTGCTGGTTTACGTCTGTGTTTGCGCAGATGACAGACTGTGAGTTCACTGAGCTGCACTTGACTGCAAATAGAGCTAAATTTGACTAAGCCTTTCTTTACAGACATTTGGGAAGAGCCTTGATTAGTAAAAACTACCAAATGACCACATGTGAGTGATGTAAGGGCTGCATAATTAATAGAAATTTACAATAACGATAATAATAATATTAACAACAACAACAACAATATTAATATATTAATACAACATTAAAGTATTATTATTATAATTATGTTTTTCTTAACTGGTAATTTTATTTTTAAATAAAGAATTTGTATTGCTCATTTTATTTAACATTTTTATAATAAAATAAATTATTATTACTATTATATTTGTAATTATTTCTATATTCTATAATTATTTCTAATTTCTAATTTAATAAATTTGCATTAATATTTCAAATAACAACTTTATCAGAAAATAACTAATACTGTTTAATAGAATAACCTTATTCACTTATATGGGTGTTTCCTGCGAAAGCCTCCATATAGATATAATTCATAGACATAATTGCAGCAGACAGATTAATGGTTGAAAATGTAAAAAGTGTCTTTAGAAGTCACTATATTGTTTGTTTCTCCAAACGTCTATATCTGAAGGCAGACGCCAGGCTTATCATGTGAAAAAATTCTCTGTTCCTGGGTTTAAAAACATACCACATGTGAGCCGTTGTATATAGTTAATAACAGATACTGTAGAATTATTTTTGAACCAAGTCAAGGACTGCAGTCGAGGGCAAAATAATCTTCAATCTGTCAGTTCTCTCAAAAACCGTGTTCTCTCCCAAAAACATTTTTTTATAATTCTCTTGCAAAAAAGTATACTTCATTCAATAAACTTTGTTCGTTAAACCTTTGTGTTCCCCATGAATCTGCATTTTCAACTCAAATGTTTTGTTAGCAAATGCAAAGTTTCTTAGTTGAAGAATTTGCGAGAGAAGGTCTCTTGTAGGACCACAAACATTTGCAAGAAAACTAAAACTGCAATGAGAAGTAATGAAGCATTGAATTATATTTTGCATTCCTCAAGAAAATTTGCGACATGTGCACAAAAACCTCAAATGTTTTGTTATCGAATGCTAAATTTTGTAAAGGAAGAATTTAGTAGAGAATGTCTTTTGAAAAAATATTTGATGAATTAGTAAAAGAATGCAATGTTTCTCATAAAATCACACTTTTGTGAAGGAACGATAAGGCATTGAGATATATTTTCTTAAAAAAATAAATACATCTAAAATATTCTTAAATTAAGGTGCATTTACTACGTAAGCAAAATGAATCTAAAGTAAATGAAGTGAATTTTGCTTAAAACATGTTAAATTGTTTGCTAGTGGGGTAAGAGAAATACTACCACCAGCAAAATTCACTTAATTTCGTTTCTTTCCCCTGAAAATGAGACTAAATATCTTACGACACTTTGATTATCTAGTAAATGCATCCTAATTTGAGAATCTGTAGCTATTTTGGCCAGAAACGAGTCAAAAAGTGAAGCCTGGTGGTCATGTTTGGGTGAAGGATCCCTTTTAAAGTCATTGTTTTATTGGATGAAAGGAGTTCAGCTCAGGTCACTGAAGACTCGGACATCTGACTCACTAAAGCCATTTTTAGCCTGTTTGGTTTCTCTTGTGTTGAAGTCGTTGTAGCTGGGATCATTGTTTCTCTTCATGTGAACTATACCCAAAATCGATGTTAAACCAGAGGGTTTACCCCAAAAAAAGCCACACGGGGTCGGCCGGACTGAGCCGGCTTTGTTCTGCACTGACTAGCATCCAAAGTCAGTCTCTGAACAGAGTGTGCATTGTACGCTTTTTCCATGAGTAAACCCTGCTTGTCAACACAGCCTCCTCTGCCTGAGAGCTGTGCGCCACCGAGAAAGACTGCCGCCCTTGTGCCCTCGGCGCTAAGAAAAACACGTTCACAAAGAGCCGCTTCACTTTCATGAAAGAGCGTCTGAGATCTCAGATATATGCATTGTTTACAAAGAGCCTTTCTGCGCTTATAAAACCAATTTCCGCTTACCCTGGAGGGTGTGTGTGTGTGTGTGTGAGAGAGAGTGCGTGTGTATGTGAGTGTTAGCTTGTATGTGTGTGTGTGTAAGTGTGTGTGCGTGTATGAGTTAATTTGTGAGTAAGAGTCTGTGCATGTGTGTGTGTGTATGTGTCAATCAATCAATCAATCAATCAATCAATCAATCAATCAATCAATC
>JAUYWG010000053.1:3428361-3444950 GCA_034779775.1 Enteromius afrohamiltoni
CAGTACAAACACCATTACACCTATGAAGAGAGAGAGACACCCCAGAACACATGAGTGTGTGTGTGTGTGTGTGTGCACACTTTCCAGACGTGATGCTAGTGTTTCTAGGTGTTTTATACTATTCCTCTATTCTGTCTCTGACACATTTGAGCAATTTTCACGAGCAAATACATCACCTTAAATGAAAGCTTTGTGCTTTTGTGTGCTGAAAGCAAGAGATTTCTCCCGCCGCCAGCTAACAGCTAATCATCTCCAACTGAGGACGTAAATAATGGCATATGCATTAGCTGCTGAATGAGTGCATTACCGATTCAATTCAGTTTGAATCACAATAAAAGCTCTGGTAGCTTTAACCTCTGATGCTCTTTACTGAATCAGTCTGCATGAATATGAACATGCGCACATAGAAATGTTACATAATGGTGTTAATGGAGTTTGTGGATGCTAAAATATTCCCATGGTAATTCTCAAGATTTCATATTGTGCATCCTTAGAGAGGAAATTGTATTGTTTAGAAGTTGCTGTTTGAAATCTCAGGAGATTTGTTGGAGTTCTTGGTTGTCGTTTTGTTAATTTTGTCTCACATGTTCCTCTTTGTTGTTATCTTTAAATTAAATGATAAAAATAGAGCTGTAAAATGAGTGTGGAAGAGCTCAGATTGTTTGAGAAACGATTGAGTTTGTATTGAGACTTTTACACTGTAACAACTGATTCTCTTCCTTGTGTTTTTGTCTTGTCTGAGAAATTTTTAATTAGGATTTGTTAGGTTTTTTACAAATTCTACATAATTATTCATAATAAATTCATAATAAAGTAATTTTACTTGTCCAGTAAATCCATCTTATTTCAAGAATTCTCAGAGATTTATACTAGAAAACAAGACAAAAATCATTTTTTGACTTTATCTGAGCACTCTTTTCTGAAACTCCAGAGGAAATGTGTGAAATTATTAAAGTCTTTCTCGAGCAGTAGCGTGTTTAGGCACCACACACCCCGCGGTCCAGGGGTTTCCCCGCAGAATGTAATTTCTTCTGATTGGAATCAAAAATCTTCTTTTATTTTTACCATCTTTTGGACTAGTGCGCATGGGTGCACTGGACTAACGATAAGCTTCAGGACAAACAATACCATTAACGTGTGTTGTTGTATCTCTATACTTCTGTGTTAGTGGCGAATTAAAAGCTGTATTCATAAACCGATTTCAAGCTGGACCACTTGCTAAGGGCCCCCAAAACACTAAAATGTCATCACAGATATTGTCCTCTCCTAACAAACCAGACATCAGTGCAGAGATTTATTCAGCTTTCAAAAAATGTCTCTTATGGGAGGTTTTGTGGTCCAGGTTCACAGTTGTGCTCCATTTAATCCTAATGTTTAAGTCTATTGTGATTTAGAAAAAAAAATGCTCTTAATTTAATGACAGAACGTTCTGTCCTTCTGAGAACATTGTGATAGCATCTGCCATAGTACTATAGCTCAAAACCATGCTACTTGAATATAAATATCATGGTACAGACTACTAGGATAGCTATATTTATACAGTATAGCATGCTATATACGTGGCCGTGTGTTGGAAACCACACCGTTAAGAGCCTTAATGCATTCATTCACCTCCAGGACAGAGATGGATTCAGAGCGTTTCTGCCGTTAACGCGGGCGTCATTTTTCTCCGTGACAATATTCAGAGAGGAAGTTGATCAATGTGAGCTTTGTGTGGAGCGGAGCTAAAGCAAACAGCGTGCTACAGATACTGTATTTATTCAGCGGTTTCTGCGGTTTCCTATGAGCCGCATAGCACACTGCCTCTATTCTTGGGCTTTAAATAACCTAATATTCTTTGATTAACGGTCCCCGTGACCCAGAAACCCATCTGGGACTGTCCCGGTTGTCGTCTTGTTGCAGTTTGGTGGGATTATCTGGGATTCTGACCGTCGTCTCGGTCGCGCGCTGCTGTTTTGGAGCAGTGAAGCAGTGGCTGGAAACTCCATCAGTAAAGCCACTGACTTCTGGAAGATACTGCTGTGCAAATCATGTTATGCAATTTCATCGTTTCATGCTGTTTTATTTTCTTTCCCAGCAGCAGATGGAGGATACTGCACTGTGCAACTGGTTTAGTTTGTAAACAAATGTTTCTCAGGCTTCTCAAAAACAAGAAGACCGGTTAGAAAAGAACAAGCTTGAGATGTTTGTTTAAAAATCTCATTGTAGTGTATCTCAATTCAACAGGCGATGATCTAAAAATAAGCACACTCAATCATTCTGCTCATTTGGAAAAAAAATAAATAAATAGTCTAATTTGATGATGCCGAGCTCCAAAATATTAGGTTTTTTTTATTTTTTTCACAAAAAAGAGTATATTTTTTTCTTTAATGCACAAAAGCTGTCGGATGTCCAAAGTGTTTAAGACAAATAAATCAGGATTATGCATCAAATAATGTGTTCAGAATCACTCATGCGTGTAAAAATAAGCTGGGAATTGTGTTTTTCTGCTGATCAAAGGAGAACACAAAAGCTCTTCACTTCACCAATGCTTATTAGAAAGTGAACATGCTATGAAATGCATCATTTTGTGAGAAAGTGTGACATAAAAGAACAAAACACAATATTTCTGGCAGCAGCCTAGGTCATAAAGAAAAAATAAGACAGCATTTTTAAGATCTTTCATAGCAAATATTTCAAAGTGCAGTTAAAAACGAACATGCGTGACAAGAGAAGTCAAACAAAAGATCCTGAAATACTGCATGAGTCTAAAGATAACATTCATTTTAAAGTGTTCATCCATTATTCAGCCTCCTTCTTTTGATAAGGACTGCTAAATAAAGCATAATTATCATTTCCCTCATTAGCGGTAGATTAGTGCAGCTGTCATTGCATTTGTTATGAAGTATGCAGGTCTGAGTCCACACGGCCGGTGTGTTTTATTTCCAGAGCGCGTTTCGATGGCTGTAGTAGCTGCTCAGCAGAGAAACTCAATCTCCCACTTTTCTTTTCCTGAACGGCATCCAAAATACACCCAGGAGAAAGCCAGCGTCTCCACAGCCGTATCAGAGCATCACATCCCCGACCGCACACAATGAGGGCATTACAGACACAATGCAGTCAATGAGTGTTGGTGAGGGGCAGGGTGATGCTGATGAATGAAGGAATGGGGCGATTAGTGCTCAGATGAACAGAGTGCTTCAGTGTTTCCCACACGCTCTTTTGAGACTAAGACGGGCTCTAAGATGGGTGTGGAGAATATTTTGGGCATTTTACGCTTATATGCATCAATCTTTTGCCCTTCGAGAGCAAATTTAAGAGCTGCTACAACCTTTTAGTGACAACATTCACATTACATATACCCTACTGTTATTATTATTGTTAATTTGAGATTATACTGCTGTCCTGGGAATAATAGTAGTAGTATTATTCTAATAGTAAGCTTGGGATGTCCAAATCGAGGGATAAGCTACATCTGTTATATTTATATCCCTGTAGATCATTTATTTTAAGTGGACTTGTGTGTGTTCTCAGAGGATCTGAAGTGTGCTGGGATCACCTGTGCGCCGCTGTCCGTCCCCGACTGCCCGTCTGATTCGGTCCTGACCCACAGCTACACTCCGCCGGCCGGATGCTGCCCGACTCTCCCTTCTCAGTGCGCATGTGATCGCTGTCCACCTCCTCCGGCCTGCAGCGACGGGCGCAGGGCAGTGCTGCTTACTGAGGGCACTGGAGCGCCGGGGAACTGCTGCAGCACATACACCTGCCAGAGAGGTAAGACAACCTCAGAGGTCTTCACATTGAGGGTCTGGAGACCAAGAACCCTGCATGCACCCCACATGAGGAAATGAGTGCTGTCAAACGATTAATCATCATTAATCGCATCCAAAATAAATGTTTCTGTTTGCGTATATATTATGTATCTATATATATGTTACTCAAACGCAATCTTTTTTTATGATTTGGCCG
This sequence comes from Enteromius afrohamiltoni, assembly GCA_034779775.1. Taxonomy (NCBI): domain Eukaryota; kingdom Metazoa; phylum Chordata; class Actinopteri; order Cypriniformes; family Cyprinidae; genus Enteromius; species Enteromius afrohamiltoni. The sequence continues at coordinate 3,432,310 of JAUYWG010000053.1, forward strand.
CACTAGAAAAAATTTACAGTAATTTATAGTAAATACTATGCTGTTTTTGAACCACACTAATGATTTTACCCATTACTGTATTTTGAGTGTTATAAATACTATAACATATTCAGTATAATGTACTTTACTGTAGTATGGTTCAAAAACACTATAGCATTAAATTCTAAATTATAAATCATGTGGTACTCCAAAACAAAATATGGATAAATATGGCACAATATGCTGCATTGTTTTTTGAATTTGTTTTATTGACATGTTGATGGGAAAAAGTGAGATCCTGGCCAGGAAAGCTTTGTACTTCCCCCAAGACAAGTTTTGTGTGTTTGCATTCCGCTTTATGTTTGTTTTGCGAACTTTGTGTTCGTTTGAAAAAATGTTCGTTTGCAAAATTTAGTTTCCCCAAAAACATTTGTTCACAAAACTTGCATTTCCCTTTACGTTTGTTCGCAAAACTTTCCATTAAATGTTTCCATTCCATGCGTTTCCGTTAAAAAAATTAGCTTATTAACAAAAGATTGCATTCTCATTACGGTAATCTTAAGATAAGATTGTTTGCTCGTGTGTCTTTAATTTGCTAATCTTTTCGTTTGCGTTGAAAAACATTTGTATTCCTCCAAATAAAATGAGCTAAATTTTAGTTTTTCCCTTTACTTGCGATACTTTTGCGTTCCCCTTTACGTTTGTTCGCTAAACTCTGTTCGCTAGTAATACTTCTACGTTCTGCAAAGTAACCGCAAACCTTTGGCGTTTCCCTGAGTGGCTTTGCACTTGCTCAGAAAAAGTTCTCATTTCCCACAGAAACTTTGTGCTACTTTTAAGACTTTTGAATTAACTTTTACTAAAACTTTTGCGTTATTGAATAACTTTGCATAAACTTGCGAAACATTTTCATTGTCGCAGGTAACTTTGCACTTGGTCGCAAATTTTGGCTTCTTTTACTAACTTTGCATTCACTTGCAAAACTTTCATATTTCCTTGAGAAACTTAACGTTCTCTCCCAAAACGTTTGCGCTCCTAAGTAACTTTCCACTCTCTCGCAAAACGTTTCTGCTTCAGTTAAAAGTTTATTTGCGCAACACAATGCTTATGTGAGAGAGTGCAAATGTTTTACCGGTTTTGTGTGACAATTTTGTGAGCGAACGCAAAGCATTAAAACATCATTTGTTCTTTCATGTCATATTTACTCCGTCATCAGGTCATCTCAGGGCCTCTGAAGTGATTGTTGCTGGTTAACAGGAAGCACTCAGATACTCTTGTGAGATCTGGACAGACAGGAAGTGATGAGGTGTGAAAAAGGGGCGGGGTCAGAGAGACAGGGCCTCTGTGTTTACTCTGTGTTGGCGTCAAGTATTCCCTGTTTTACTAACAATCCAAATTCCCATGTCGGCCTCTTGGCCCGATGCTAAATGTGTGCTGCCTCGTGGAACTAATGGACTTAAGGAGAAACACAGCAAGCGGAGGAAAAACTGCTTACGCATCAGTCTAAAGAACTGAAGCAGAGGATGATGGGTAGGTTCAACAGGTCACTGATGGGAATGTGTGTGTGTGTGTGTGTGTCTTGAGTCAGAGTGTGAGAATGAGAGAGAGTGTGTTACAGAGGAAGAGACGCGTGTGCAATTTGCTATTTTTACATATAATTGTAATAAATTGACTTTTGAGCTAGAAAATGTGAAATGGGAATGTATTAATTTGTGAAATATGTATATAAATACTTAAATTTCAATTATATATATATATATATATAGATATAGATATAGTTATATATACATATACAGTATTAGTGCTGTCAAACTATTAATAGCAATTAATTACATTAAAAATGTATGTTTTTTTATATATGTGTGTGTGTACTGTGTATATTGCTTACTGTATGTATATATAAAGACGCACACATAAAGTATATATATTTAAAAACTTGTGTGTATTTCCATGTAGATATATAAATTCATATAATGTATCATATATATATATATATATATAAATGTGTGTGTGTGTGTATATATATAATATATAATATAAACAAAACCTGATTAATCATTTGACAGCACTAATATATATATATATATATATATATATAAAATATAAATCTCTAATCTAAAATATGTTTAATTATAATTTATTAATGTAAATATAAATTCTTTTAAATGTATGTATTCTAGATCTGCAGTATAATTTCGATTATATTATTCATAAAAAATATTTATATTAAATGTAACACATTTAATAATGCGTTTTATGATAATAGTAGTTTATAATAAAATATTAAATCTTAATTAACATATATATATATATATATATATATATATATATATATAATTTTTGTGTGTATATTTAAAGTTTATTTTGTGTTATATAGTATATTTAAAGTAAGAATTAAGTTATTATTATTATTATTTAAATGTTATACATTGGTACCTGGCAGGCACATCCTTCCGTACTGTAGAAGATCACAGTAATACTAGTGATAATAGCAGGTTCTGTGTTCCAGAGAGGACAGTAGTGTCCTGCAGTGTCTCTGTCTGGGTCCGGTGGCGTCCGGAGTGCAGGGGTTTATGGGTCTCTAATGAACCGTACCGGAGCTATTGTTCGTATGTTTGGTGTGTCGAGGGTTTCCGGCTCTGACCGCCGGGACGTCTCTCGCCCGTCGCCCATCTTACTGCTTTTCTTTGACCTCACGTGTGTTTGTGTGTGAGTGAACACGGATGGGATGGAGGCGCCGCAGAAGTCCTGAGCTCAGCACACTCGGCTGGGATTGTGGGTTTATGTAGGTTTAGTTGAAGGAAAGGTTAAACCCACCTCACTGTTATAATGAACAGTTGATTCGTTTAACAGCCACACTGAAGTACCACAGAATCATTGACAGAGAACTTTCAGTTTCAGTCTAAAATACTTTTGTTAAGTAAAGCATTGGCAAAGCATTGTTACACAAAACAGATGATGACAAGAATGATTAAAGTGCCAAGATATGTGTGTGGATATGCATCCAAAATAGGTTTTGCATGCATAATACATGCGTATATTTATCATGTATATATAAATACACACAAATGCATGTACGTGTAAATATATTCATAGATCAAATAAATTAAATTAATATAAACACGTACATGTAAATGTATACTGTATGTGTGTGTCTTTATATATACATAATAAATATACACAGCACACACACGTTATGTTCAAAAAAACACTTTTATTTTGGATGTTATTAATCAATACATACACACACACACAAGTTTATATTTTGTTATATTTAAATATTTAGATACAAATATAAAGGTACATATATTTATATTTAGAAAATTGACACACAAACACAATACGTGTAATAAATTATAGTAAGATCTTATATGTAGCATGAAAATATATGGTGGTGTTTTCAGATGTTTGCTTTCGTGATGTATTTGTGATATTTTTTGCAAGATATTGGAGGCTTTAGCATTTTGTGTGCTTGGATTTGTGTGTGAGGTCTTGTTTGCTTGTGCAGTTTCTTCCAGGTGTGTTCATAATGGGAAGGAGTTTACAGAGGGCGAGGTGTATCGTATGGACCCGTGCTGGCTCTGTCAGTGTCGAGGCGGTGTGTCCTTCTGCTCTAAAGCAGAATGTGCCGAGCTGGACTGCGAGAACTTCTATGTTCCTGAAGGAGAATGCTGCCCTGTCTGTATAGGTACCGAGCATCATGCGTTTTATTACCAGTTCATGCATTGTTTCCTGTAAGGGGTAGGTTTAGGTGTAGGGTCAGTGTAGGGCAATACCACATACAGTCTGTACAGTACAAACACCATTACACCTATGACCCCAGAACACATGAGTGTGTGTGTGTGTGTGTAGATGTGCAGCTGCTGTCGGTGGAGAGCACTAAAGCGAGCTGCTGGGTGAATAACAGACTGAGAGCGCACGAGGAGCAGTGGAAGGAGGACGACTGCACCTTCTGTCAGTGTGTGGACGGAGACCCTCACTGCACCGCTATGGCCTGCAAACAGAGCTGCCAGAACCCTGTGAAGATCCCTGGAGAGTGCTGCCCCTTCTGTGAGGGTACGAACACACACACACACTGCTGACATACCTATCTTCATCTGTGTTTTGAACAGAAACTCACTGTTACACACATCAAGTCTGAATAGACGCGTCGACACCTGACTGTTATGATGACAGATAAGATATTCCAGCTATTCAAAATACTGCCTCAAAGGTCACGACCCTCCAGTGGGGGTTCTGACCCAGCACCAAACAGGAAATGACCTCGCAGTAGACAGAGCAAGAGAGATATCTGTATCTCTGTATCTGTACAGTTTTTTCATGAAATACATGCTAATACAACAAAAAAGTAATAATATCTGTGTTTTGCTGTAAATACACAAATTACATGAATGTGCAATGCATTTAGAGTTCTTTCGACTGCTTACACACTGAATCTTTACTAGTCTCAAAACTTTGAAACATTGTAATGAAAGCACAGGTTAAGTTCCTGCCGGAGGCTGCAGTGGGTCTCTGTTTAGCGGTAGCTGCAGGTATTGCCAGAGTTTTATTGTATCTCTGGCTCTTGAACACACACACACACAAACACACACAGCCTATTAAAGCTCAGACTGGCGTTCCACTTACGTGTGCTCAACAGCATCGAGCGGCAGGCGTCTGCGGACTACAGAAGCTTTAATTTTACTGCTCCAAATGGAAGCCACCTGCTGTCCTTAATTATACATTATTATTTTCTGGAAGAATAATTAGTCACACCTCTTTAGCTCCGTACTCGCCAACATGGTTGCAATTGATGCTTGCACATGTGGCATCCCAGCATGCTGCTCTCCACAAAGGCACCTTGTTTTGATTCTGAGGTGACAGAAGAAAAAGGCAGTTTGTTGACGCTACTTTTGCTTCTTTACTTCGGTCACGGCTGTCAGATGAGGAAGACCGCTGTACGGTAATAGTGCTGTTTATGTGTAATCGATGCAAACCGGACGCTTCTGTTTGCAGTTAAACTGCACTGTACGGATGCGTCCGGACCCCAGGAGCGGCTCACATGATCGGAGCCAAACAACAGATGACTGAAGTTTCACTTCAACACGCACCAGTTCAGCACATGAGGATGCATTTAACAGAAACATCTGAGTTTGCATCACATCTGTAAAACAGTCGATGTGAAATCAATCCTTAATTTATGTCCCTTTTTGTGACTCTAATCAGTACATGCTGTTCTGAAATGGCTGTATGATTAAAATATAGGAGCTATTGGATAATGTGAGCTAGCGGTGGGTGGCATGAACTGAATATTATTTCCCAGTATGAGTTGGGAACATGTCAGAAACAATATATTTCCCAAACACTCTTCCAGTAACTTTAACAGAATGTTTGTTTAGAGTTATTGAGTATTAATGGAAACATTTTAGTCAAATGTTCAAAAGTTGAAAACTTTTTTCAGAACGTAACTTGTACATTTAGAAATAATATTTTTATAACAAATGGGAATGTTAGTGAAATGTTCCTAGAACACATTTGTATTAGCTGGTATCAAAATGTTCAAAAACAATTGAAATAATATGCAACCATGTGCAATCCTGAAAAATAAGTTTCCACAGAAATATGTGGAATGCTGGAGGTTTGGAATAAATTACATTTTACAACAGCTATTATAAATTATAATCATTTCAAGTAATTGTTTTTCACAAAATTGCTGTTTCTACTGTATTTGAATCAAATAAATGCAGCCGTGGTAAGCATAAAGCTTCTTGCAGACGCAGATCTTTCATGCATTTTAGCTATCTGAGATGTTTTCTGTTTTTCATCTTTCTGATAAAGATATATATTTCTGAAGAAAACAGGAACTGATCTCAGTAAGTTTCTCTTCTAGAGCCCTCGTATGAGACGGTGAGCCCGCTGCTCTGTCCACCGCTGGAAAACTGCTCTCTCTCTGTGCATGACTGCCCGTTTGGCTTCCAGCAAGACCCCAGCGGCTGCCTGCAATGCCAGTGTGTCAGCAGTGAGTGCTAACACACACGCAAACCCCTGAGAACTGTGTTGCGTGCAAACTGCTCCAAAATACTCCCAAGTCTATGTTTGAGAAAGTGCCAATGGCCCGCAACACAAGCAAACACTGACTCTGGACATACAGAGCGTGTCCAAGAAATAATGATCTCAGACTTGGATTCACCTCACAAATCTGCACAGTCCTCCCCTTGACTGAAGGTTTTTTCCCACGTGAACTGAAATCAGCATCAGAGGGGTCAGTAAGACGTTTGGGCATCAGAGCTCATGGGATTGTAAACGGCTCCAAAACATTATGTGTAGTTTTTAGAAAACATGTAAGAGTTTGGGTTTCTTCTCCACTACCAGCAACCACCAACTAGATTTTAATTTATATGCGTGAGTTAGATGCACAAAACAGAAGTACACACTTTCAACTATTTTTACATTAACTCACTTTCCCCCAGTTTCACAAACAAGGCTAAAGCCTAGTCCTAGACTAAAGAAACTTGCTCGGACTGATCTTAAAACATGTCAGTGCCTTTGTTTTTGTCTTAAGATGCACACCAGTAATGCTTTTTTGGCATGCTTACAGAAACCTCTGTCTATATACAAATGTGACATGTTCTTTAACCCAGGGTAAAAAGTGACCTCAGCACAGGGTTAAAATAGTGTTAAGATGGCATTAAATATAGTGCTAACCTCGGGTGTTAAAAATGATATCATCATGGGGTTAAAATAATGTTGACCTGGGTTTAAAATTACATTGACCCAGGGTTATACAGTGCTAACCTCTGTCTAAATATATGTTGACTGTTTACTGATCATCTTTTCTATGTAAACATTTGTGGTTTTCAGATGAAACCTGTCCTGATGTGTCCACACACTGCTCTCTGGAGTGTCCCAAGGGTTATGAGAAAGACGGCTATGGTTGTGAAGTGTGTGAATGTAGTGTATCCAAACCAACTTGTCGCCCCATGACCTGCAGCAAGACATGCCCTTATGGATACATGTAAGTATATATCTCTGTTCATGACCAGTAACATTATCTAAGACCAAAAAATCTAAATATAAGTGTAAAACATTGTATAACCCAGGGGTCAAAATGAATTAGTGTAAACGTGACATCAGCACAGGGTTAAAATAAGGTTAAACCTGGGTTAGACACTGCTAATTGGCATACATACAAGTAGTAAACATGTTTTAATCCAGGGTTAAAAGTGACATCAGCATAGGGTTAGGTTGTTTTAACCCAGGGTTAAAAGTGACATCATCAAAGGATTCAAATAATGTTAACCCAGGGTTAAATGTTATCTCACCAGAGGATTCAAATAATGTTAACCCAGCGTTAAAAGTGAACTCTTTAATGTTAACCCAGGGTTAAAAGTTACCTCACCAGAGGATTCAAATAATGTTAACCCAGGGTTAAAACAGTGTTAACCCAGGGTTACATGTGGGTCACAGGGCTTAAATATTGTTGAGGCAGTATTAAAAGTAACATGAGCACAAGGTTTAAATAATTCTAACCTAGGGTTAAACAGTGCTAACCTCTGTCTAAATAAAAGTGTAAAAATAGGGTTCAAAGTGATTAAAATAGTAATGACCTAATTGCAATACTATGTCCTGCTAAATACAAGTGTGAAATGTTGTTTAACCCCAGGTTAAAAGTGACCTCATCACAGGGTTAATATAATGTTTACTTAGTGTTAAACAGTGTGGCCCCCTGTAATCCATGACCCTGGTCAAACATCTGGGTGCTTGCTGTCCTCATAAGAGCTTAGGAGCCACTGCTTTCATTTCTAAACCATCCCTCCCTTTCAACACAACGATCAAATGCACATGGACACAAAAGCGCCTGTATGTGAGCGTGAGGTGTGATTCCACTGGTATCTGAACCACAAGCCCCCAGTGGAGGATGGAGCAGATTGATTTTCTCTGGAAACCCAGTGTCTTAGCTGAGCTTCCTAGATCATATCAGAAAGTGTTTGAGTCCTCTGAGCCCCGTCTCTCCATCTCACTCCGGAGGAAATCCCTGTTTATGGTGGCTCATGTTGAGATCATCTTCTGCCTGGAGCGTGTTTGTTTCTAGTGTTTATTGCTAGTAAGATAAACAGATGCAACAAAGATCTGGAAAAAAACTAAGATCATGAGCATTTAAATGAAAATGACCCTCTTTTGTTTCTGAAATATCTGGAGCCAGCTGAAATAAACCCATTAAGTTCAGAAAGCACATAGAGATAATGTGTTTATACTTAAAGGGTTTCTTAGCTCTTGTGTACTTAATTCTGATGTAATTATAATAGTGATGTTTAAGATAAACACATTATGCACTTTAAGTCCAATTATATATTACCATTAAAATGAGGGAATTTTAGAATGAGCAAGTAAAAGAGTTTCACTGTAGTTTTGATAGTAGAGCAAGTTAAGCTAAATGAAAGTAAGAAATGTTGCCTTTGCAACTAGTGGGTAAAATAGTAGGGTTAAAATTTACTTAATCACAGGGTCAAAGTAATGTTAACCCAGGGTCAAAATAATGTTAACCCAGGGTTAAAATGTGACCACATCACAGGGTCAAAATAATGTTAACCCAGGGTCAAAATATTGTTAACCCAGGGTTTAATGTGACCACATCACAGGGTCAAAGTAATGTTAACCCAGGGTCAAAATAATGTTAACCCAGGGTTAAATGTGACCACATCACAGGGTCAAAATAATGTTAACCCAAGGTCGAAATATTGTTAACCCAGGGTTTAATGTGACCACATCACAGGTTCAAACTAATGTTAACCCAGGGTCAAAATAATGTTAACTCAGGGTTAAATGTGACCACATCACAGGTTCAAACTAATGTTAACCCAGGGTTAAATGTGACCACATCAGAGGGTCAAAATAATGTTAACCCAGGGTTAAAATAATGTTAACCCAGGGTCGAAATATTGTTAACCCAGTGTTTAATGTGACCACATCATAGGGTCAAAGTAATGTTAACCCAGGGTCAAAATAATGTTAACCCAGGGTTAAATGTGACCACATGACAGGGTCAAAGTAATGTTAACCCAGGGTCAAAATAATGTTAACCCAGGGTCGAAATATTGTTAACCCAGTGTTTAATGTGACCACATCACAGGGTCAAACTAATGTTAACCCAGTGTCAAAATAATGTTATCTCAGTTAAAGGTTATTTTAATCCAAATAAGTTTTTATGGTTTTGTTTTTTGTCAGCTATACTAACTCTGGTCCAGTGTTAATAAATGACTAAGGTGTAAGCTTACTTGTTATGAAGAAACACTGTTATGTGTGACCACATCATAATCATAACGTAATCATAATTTTTTTGTATATTGCCAGCCATAATTTCATCATGGTATCAGTATTAACATTGTGTTTTTGGAATACGTGAGCTGTGGCTCTGAAGCATTGAATGATGAAGGACTAGTGGCTGTTTACACTGACATTTCACATAGTCGAACGGGTCGGACTCCACACAAAGAGGGTCTTAAACTGCTTCCCCTTCTCAATGGGGCTCAGATGTCATTGGATTTGACAGAACGTAAAGAAATATGTGTAGAGTCAGCAGTCTCCACACGTGTTTAATTCATGAAGAACAGACAAAGACGGACAGTAAAGTGACCTCTGGCTGTTTCGTTAATGAGCTTTCATCCGTGAACTATAATGACGACTCTGTTATTACTCATTCATTAATATTTCATCTGACACTTTGATTCATCGGCAGCCCTAATAGTGATATTTCTTAAATCAAAGCCATACAGTTTGAACCTTCAGCCTTTCAGTCATCAGCTCAGATTTGGCTTTCATATCTCACTCACTCTGGATAAATGTAGGCGGGACTTGATTTTGTCCACTGTGATTTGATTGGCTGGTGCAAGCCTGAAACATGATGGTATTTTATTAAGTACATTTTTTACAGATTATGATACTTTTTTGTGAAGTCACAAGAAAACAAGTCCTCTGTGAGCTAATTATAGATAATATATCACTTAAAATTAATTGTTTCTTCCTGCCTAGTTAAACTGAAATAGCTGTTTCCTCTCTTTTCCTGTTAATAAGTAGTTGTTTATAAGTTAATAAGTATTGTTTTCAATACATACATACTTGTATTATTTTTGTATTTGTGAATTTTGTGAGTTTAATAATAAATAAAATATTTATAATAGATAAATAAGAATGTAAATAAAATGTTATTATGTAAAGGCATATATATATATATATATATATATATACATATATTATTGTAAAAAAATAAAATTGAAAAACATAAAAAATATTTTTATTATATAAAGACGTAATTGTTATGTAAAAAGAAATGAAATATATTTTCAGCACTTGTTTTTATCATTAAAGAGAAATAAACCTAGTAACTTTTTCACCTTAAATGTGATAAATATAAACATATTTAATAATATATATATATATAACAATGTAATTCTAATGAATATTATATTTAGTTATCATCTACTTATTTTTTAATATTTGTATTATTATGTAGCATTAAATATTATTTAATAGATGTTTCTGGAGCTGCTTTTATCTGGACTGTGTTCTTCAGAGGAAAGCAGAAGCAGATGTGTGTTAGAAGCATCTGGATCCGGAGCAGCAGAAACCAGAAGCTTTAATGAATCACAGTGTTCTAAGCATAAAAGTGTCCTGCGTTATTACGAGGTATTGTGAGACGTGCTTTCATCCGTCTTCAGGAGTTGAAGTTGCATATGAGCGTTGCGTGGCGAGCTGAATTGGCAGGTTTATGCTGGTTAGTGCTGGTTGAGCGCTCTCTCCTGATGGTTCATGGGTTGTTTCTCCTCACACGCAGGAGGAATAAGCACGGCTGTGAGATGTGCCGCTGCGTCCGCTGTCCTCCGTTCTCCTGCGACAAACTCTGCAGCGACGGCTATAAGAAGAGCAGGAAGGGCTGCAGTGTCTGCGAGTGTAAAGGTGAGTGACTGCGCAGAGGTCAGAGGTCATGAGACTTCACCTCAGAGGCCTCACTCTACAGAATGTTCCTACAAGCAGTGTATGAATGTCTAAACTGCAAGAAAATCCAAGTGTGCTCTTGGAACAGAGTGAATCTGGTGTATGCTCAAGATTTAATGCTTGTTTATATATATATGCATATCAGGGCTATTATTAATCTAAAACCATAAAAACTCATTTTTATTACTTATAATAAAATCAATAAACTATAAACCGAATATACTTATATTATGTTCTCAGCACTGCTTAATATACTAAAATAACTCCACTAATAACATTTCAAATAAAATTGAACACAACAATATCGTACAATTATAGCAAAATAAAAAAGAAATAAAATATTAATAGTAACTAGTAGTATATTATACTACTTTTAATATATTATTAAAATATAAACTATAATAGTTCATAAAGTATATTGAATATTATAGTAAACTATTCAAATTATTATTATATTAATTGTAATATATATATATTTTATAATAAATAGAATAGAATAATCAAAGCAGATATTTGTGGATTGAATTATTAATGAACATTGTGTATATTTGAGTGTTTTAGGAGGACTCCGCTGTGATCTGGTGTAGATCAGAATACATTTCAGACGTTTAGAGGATGTTATTTCAGCTGGAGACAGGAATCAGGAATTATAATAAGATATTATTCACATTGACTGATCTTATCATAATATTTAAATAGTGAAGTATTTAAACACTGAGTTATAGTTGTTACTGCCTTTAATTTATGCTGATTTACATTTTAATATTATTGTATTTGGGATTATCAACATTAACTAAAACTAAAACCTAAAAAAAGAAAGAGTTAATTACTTAAAATGTACCATTAACTGAACTAAAGTGTGTGTGCATGTGTGTGTGTGTGTATATATGGCAACATTTAATAGTTTCATTTACTTTGTTAGAGTACAAAAAATAAATAAACTAAAACAAATTATAAAAAAACTATTTACTACACAAACATAACATAAAATTAACAAAAATGTAAATTATTAAAACATTAACTAAATTTAAATAGAAAATATAATAAAAATGAACTAAAAATATGAATTAAAAAAACATAATAATAATAAAAACTATATTTTAGAAACAAAAAGTAATAAAAATGACTAAAACACAACAAAATTACAAAAATGTTAAAACATACAATTAAATATTCATAAAAACAATAATAATAAAAATTACTAACTATATAGACATTTGTTTTATTAATAAATACTCAAAAATTACTAAAAGGTCAAAACTGAAATGAAAATGTAAAACACTGATTGTATTACCGTATTTTATTTATGCAAAGTCTCTTTTTCTTGTTTTGTTTGCATTGTGAGCTGGATGTTTTTTCTGAGGTTTAATCTCAATCATCTGGCCGGTTTTGCGATGTCCTTCATCACCTCTGGTCTTCTTCTGATGCAGACCGACAAGTGTCCAGCACCAGCGCCTCGGCCACCGTCTCCTCCAGCTTCTGTCTGACGGCGAGCGGCCGGCGCTTCCAGGAGGGAGACGGGTGGCACGACGGCTGTCGGGACTGTTTCTGTCATGCCGGCCGAGAGATGTGTGTGCTGATCACCTGCCCTGTGCCCAACTGTGTCCAGCCTGTGCTCCGAGCTGACCAGTGCTGCCCCAGCTGTGAAGGTAACTCTCTCTAACACAGACAGCCTCGTAAACATAACAGCA
>JAUYWG010000053.1:3445844-3456864 GCA_034779775.1 Enteromius afrohamiltoni
CCCGCAGCAACACTACAGACAGAATAATAGCTCCGCCTTCTTTCTTTGTGTGAACATTTGAAAATAAACCCACTCTGTAACTTTTATAAAGAATATCTCTGGTTTTGAAACGTTAATCTTTGCAGCTTGTAACACAAACATTTAAATCTCATATGACTCCTTTAAAACGAATGACTACAGCCCTGATACATAGGTTCAAGTTTTACTGTTCATTGGGACATTTTTGGAGGGTGTAGAACCAGCTTAGAACCCCCCAGTCTCAGGATGAAGCACTCACTGTGTGTGTGTGTGTGTGTGTGTCAGACGAGGCGGGCAGCGGGCAGCCTGAGGGTGATCTGGTGGTGTGTCGTGCTCCGGCCGGAGAGCTGTATGTGGAGGGAGAGACGTGGAGTCTGGACGAGTGCACCAGCTGTACCTGTCGACAGGGAAGAGTGCTCTGTGAGTCTGAGTCCTGTCCCCCGCTTCTGTGTCACACACCTGTCCGGACCAGAGACAGCTGCTGCTACACCTGCGCAGGTAACACACACACACTGAGACATGGACCGTCTCTGCATTTGATAAATAAATAGTTTAATCTGGTCATTATACATCACCATCACTCTGTTCTTCTACTTGATAATGTTCAGAGCTCTGCTACAATCTGTGTTGTTAAAAGCGCTGTAGAAATAAAAGAGATTGATTGATTGACAGAAGCACACACACACACACACACACTGGCTGCTGTTACTTTAAGAGCTGCTGCACATGACTCATGTTTTCCTGCAACCTTTTATATAGAATTAAGTTTTAATATGAAATGATATACAACGCATTGGAGCATTTGTTAGTGTCTGAAAACTCTCGTACTGTGTGTGTGTGTGTGTGTGTGTAAATAAACACAATTCTTGTCCAGAAAACCGTAGCCTCACCACCGACGTTAAATATTTTGAACACTGTTAAACTAGTAAAACTACTCGCATGCTACTAGCTGTAACCGTATGTTGGTGTTTGTTCTCTCAGAGGAGGATCTGGAGCCCCTGAATCCCCCCAACAGCAGTCATCAGGAGCCCTGTGTGTCCAGCGCCGGAGAAACCCTGCGGAGCGGAGACTCGTGGAAACCCAACGCCTGCAGCAGCTGTGTCTGCCTCGCCGGGAGCGTCCGGTGCTTCTCACAGCAGTGTCCAGTCGCTGACTGCAGGGTCCCGGTGCTGCGCAAGGGCCAGTGCTGCCCGCAGTGCATGCTGGGTATGTGTGCCATTTTACCATGGGAAGAAGTGGAGTACAATTATTAATGCATAAGTCTCGCCAAAAGCAATATAAGATACTATATTTAATAATCAGAATGAATAATTATTACTTTAAAATGATTCCTTTTTTTCTCATTTAAAGTTTAGTGCTTTTAATTATTTATTGAATTTATTTTAAATAATTGAGTTATTACTATTTGATTTTATTATTTAAAATATTTAATGTTTTAATTTGATTACAGTTAAGTATTATTATAAATATTTATTAGTTAATGTTTTATTTCTTATTTAATAATAAAAACATGGGAATTGTAATTTTTATTAACTGTTATACTTAATTTTTTTATTTTTGTAATTACTTTAACATTAGTATTATTATTTTAAAATAACAATAATTATAGTTATTATAATATAGTTATGCTATAATTATAAAATGATATTAATTTTTTTTGTATTATTTAATTTTACATTGTCATTATTGAATTTTTAGTGTTTTTTATTGTATGTTTTATTTTAATTTAACTTTTATTTATTACATATATATATTTTTTTTTATTATAATTTTTTTAATAATTAAACTTTAATTTATTTAAACGTTATAATTTATCTATAAGTCTTTTTTACACTTTTTAAAATATTTTTTATTCACTAGTTCCTGTATGTTTGTGAATCAGCTCGAGTCTCTTCAGGAACAATCCTGCTGATATCGGTTCGCTCACATGTTTCCGGTTCAACACGATTCAATGCGAGGAAAGAGGGAGCAAATCTCTCCGTTAGCTTTTCCTTCGTCATTGTTCTCCTGCGCGTTTCATCTGAATGATCAGAATGATGCTGATGTGGATCATGTGGTGTGTTTGCAGAGATAACGAGCTCGACAGCGCCGGTCACTGAGAGCAGGATGACCGCTGCTCCTCCTCTCAGCGTCACAGGTGATTATTACAGTCTCATCACAAACATGATGCAAATATTGCTGAAAATGTATTTACATTTATTTTAATGCTAGATTTCTAATTATCGTTTTTTATTAACATTACATTTTTTGTTTAATTTTAATCAGTGTTTTAATTTTATATTCTTGTTTTAAATTTATTTTAACTTTACATTTAAATTATTATAGTTTTATAAATGCTTTGTTTTATTTTTTTGTTTATCAAAATAAATCCTTACTTTTGCAATTGATATTTATATTTGTAGATATATGATTTCATTTTTAGGGTTATATTTTATTTTATTCGTTTTAACTTTTTAAGATTAATTTTTAGTGTTTAATATTTTTGTTATTAGAATTTTTTTATTATATTGTTTTCATTTTACAATAATTTGTTTATTGTAATTTATTTTTTTTATACTTGCATTTTATTTCATTTTACATTTTTGTAATTTAAAAAAATGTTTTAATTAAGCTTTTTTTGTTTCTTTTAAATTGATATTTTTATGATTATTTGAAAGTATTGTAATTCTATTTATTTTATAATTATTTATTTTATTGAATAATTCATGGTGTTTTTTTAGGATTTTTAAAAAGATTTACATTTTAATTTGGCATTTTTTTATAGTTAAGTTCTAGTAAGCATGTTATTTTAATTATTAGTCTTTTTATTATTATTTTAATGTAACATTTTTATGGTTTTCTTAGTGTTTCATATGAAAGAGGATTAGGGCCAAGCAATAATTAAAAATGTAAAAAGATGAAAGTAATTACATTTCGAGAAAAAAGTTGTAATCAAATAAAATGTTTAGAATGAACTCATTAAATTATGAGAAAAAAAATGTAAATGAACTTAAACTTCAACTTAATTGCAAAAGTGGATGCAGTCATGTACAGGACGGATGGTTTCTGATGTCAAACGTTCTCTCGTGTAGATGATGAAGGTCTCCCGCCAGACGTCCCGAGCCAGACGGAGATGACGCTCATCTACCAATCAGCGGCCTGGATTCTGGCGGGAATCCTGCTGGCCGTGGTCATCTTCCTCCTGGTGGCCGTTCTGGTGAACCGCAGGAAGAACTGGGTTCAGATGTCCTGCTACGGAGCGCCAAAGAAGGTGAGCGACTCCCAACTCCTCACTCTCCGAAAAAATACATTGTTGTTTATTCCCCACCTAATACTTTTTTAGTTCTCATTTATGATTTTTGTCCAGTTTCTATTTTCTGCACCCCAGAGTTTTTTTTTTTTGCTTTGCAGCTTTCGTTTGTTTTCTGCACAACAAATACGTTTTTCTTCTCTTTAATTTTGTGCAACCTAACAAGTCTTTTTTTGCCGTTTGTCCGGCAGACGGTGATCCTGCAGAAACATGTGAACAAGAGCTCTCTGGTCTACATGGAGCCGTCCCGAGAGAGTCAGTTCCAGAGCGTGAAGAGCGAGAGCGTCTCTAACGGAGAGCGGATCTGTATCCCGCGCGCTAAACTAGCTAACGGTCACGTCCAGCGTTAGCGTCTCTCAGAAACTCCAGTCCTGTGATCATCTCCTGCTTTATTCCGTGTTTTTCTGATGTCCGGAGCGTCCGAACTAAACAGGACCACAGCTTTTGATGGACATGGAGCTTCGGCAGAAACAAACCAAACGTTGAGGAACCAGACGGACCTTCAGAGACAGTCGTCATGTTTCCTGACCTCTCCAGTCTGTTTATTCGTTTCCTTACGTTCAAGTGTTTTCCTGTAGATTGTTGTTAGTCTCTATACGCCTGGAGACGGAGGAGGACTGAACTTTCCTGTGTGTTCATAACCAACTGAGCTTCAAGTCACTCTACAATATAATCAGTTTTCGTTTCTCAAGGGAAAGCAGTTTCCATCCACAACACGCACACGCATATATACACTTAATATTTATTATATATATAAAATATAAATACAGATACACTGCAAGCCTCTTCTGCTCACCAAGCAGTCGTTTTGTAAAATATTGTTTTGAAACTTTTTAAAACGGCTGTTTGAAAATATTTCAAAATGTAATTTATTCCTGCGATTTCAAAGCTGAATTTTCAGAGGTCGTTCTGATTCTAATTGGCTGCTCAAAAAACATTTAATATTGATATTATTTTTATTCTGTTGAAAAAAGCAGAGTAGAATTGTTTTTCAGAAGAAAAGCTGAAATAGAAATCTATTTAAAGCATCCATGCTTAATAAAAGTATTATTAAATACATTTTTATCATTTCTTTCTCATGAATTTAATGTTGAGTATAAACTAATTAAATTACAAGATTATAGTCGTTAAATTTAAAGAAAAAAAATTGAACGAAAAACCCTCATATTTTGAGAAGTAAAAAAGTGCAGAACAAAAGACTTGTTTTTCATCGTGCATGTTCTACTTAAGAATATACGAGCTACGCCGCTGATCTACACGCTCCAACGAGAGTGATTCTACGCTTTTATTTGTCAAATATTACAAGGTTATTGTCAAGATTTTATTTCATGAAATTTAACGACTTTTTATTTCAATTTTTTTCTCTCTAAATTTCGATGAGTTTTTTTCTCTGAATTTGACGACTTTAACCTCGAAACGGTTTTAATTTTTGATTATTGCCTGGCCCTAATCCTCTTCCGTAGTTTTGTGTGCAGAAGAGCATTCTTTAAAAAACATTAAAAACCTCACTATTCGAAAACTTGACTGGTGGTAAAGTGATACATAGGTGTATTTATATTTCTATAATTAAATATACATTTATATATGTCATTAATTTATTCACCTCTCTAGAAGTCATATTCATGTCCGTGAAGCTTTGGTTTTGATTGGTTTGTTTCTCTCTCTCTCTCTCTGTTCAACAGGCTGTTTTTGATACTGTATCTTTAAGAGATATGTAAATGAGAGGTCACGTGTTAATAACACCTGTGATGTTGCACATTTTTGCAGTTTAGTTTAGAGGAAGATGTGTGTGCACGGTGAACTAGAAGAAAGACTCGGAGCTGATTTAGTGTTGAGCTCGTTTCTCTCTTGAACTGACGTTGGCGTCATCAGTCGGTTTGAGTCACTCAGTGAATGATACATGTACAAAAAACATAAAAATAGTAGAGGAAAGTATCTTATTTATTTTTTCACATTTATTTATTAATACTAAACTCTAGTACGTGACTGATTTCTGTCTGGTCTGTGAAGTTGCAGAGAAACCCAAAGCTGCTGTACAGATTTTATAAGCCGTCTGTCTGCTTTATATCGCCTCTTATTTATTTGACCTTTGCTACGAGTCAGTATGATCCAATAGATGTTCAGCTGTAACATGTACACGTTTTTGAAATAAAAACGAAATTGTGTGGATCTTTGTGCATTGGACTGAAACTTACTGAATTTGCTCACGCAGGAGACAACATACCCGAAATAACTGTAAACGGATCACTGCGATTTATGAGCGACTACTAGTATATATTTTGAACTCGCTTTCTATATTTTCTATTACTATAACAAGACAGACAAGACAATATGATACAGGAAAATATTTTATTTCCTTCAGTTGTGGACTGTACAGTATTTCATTTTGATTTCACAGGAACCGTTAGAAATGTACGATGACTGGACCCTTCAGATGACGCTGATCAGTCTTTGGCGTTTAGCGACAGAATCTGCGTCTGTCTGGGCAGTGAAATCAGATCAGAGCAGGATCTTGTAATAATCATCTCTGTAGCTGTAGAGAACCACCACAGACACCCTGAAAACACACACACAACATCACTGCATACTGAACCTTCATCATCATCACATTTCAGAAATTAACATAAAAACCAAGTTTATTTTTTTAGCCTTTGGACAAATATTTTTTTAGATCTGTTACTCCTAAAAAGTTTGGGAGTTTTTTTAGTTTTCTACTAAAAGAAAAAGTCACAAATATATAGATGTAGTATCAAGTTGTGAGATGTGAAAAAATGTGAGAAAAAAACGTCAATCGTAAAAGATAAAGTCAAGATTGTTTTTGTATTTATTATTCCATTGGGGTTTTTTCCCCCGAAAAGTAACCCCAAAAGAAATCAGAACTGTACATTTACTCATAACTGGTATGAAAAAATAATCCAAACTCTTAAGATAAATCTATACCGTCAGAAACTAGCAACTATATAAAAAAGTGAATTGCGAGACGTAAACTTGATTGAAGACTTGCAATTGTAAAATGATAAGAATAATAACAATTTTAAAATGACAGAATCTACAGAAGAGAATTAGGGCCAAGCAATAATAAAAATTGAAAATCATTTTGAGGTTAAAGTCATTAAATTACGAGAACAAAAGTTGAAATAAAATGTTGAGAATAAACTCATTAAATCAAGAGATTTAAGTAATTTAATTACGAGAAAGAAAGTAAATAAAA
Source organism: Enteromius afrohamiltoni (assembly GCA_034779775.1). NCBI lineage: Eukaryota > Metazoa > Chordata > Actinopteri > Cypriniformes > Cyprinidae > Enteromius > Enteromius afrohamiltoni. The sequence goes on from JAUYWG010000053.1 coordinate 3,452,363, forward strand.
TGTTGACAAACTCATTAAACTACAAGATTTAAGTCATTAAATTATGAGAAAAAACTTGTTAAATTAGAAATAAAATATTGTGGATAACTCATTAAATGAAGAGATTGAAATTTAGAGAATAAGAGCTATTTACAGTGTAAATGAAATCAATTCAATGAAAATAGCAGATAATGTAGCACCTCAGTATTGTCGTATATTAACAGGATGCGGTAATAACACCGTAGAATGTAAATTAGGCTATTTTATAGATGCATTAAGAAATAGCCTGCCTGCAAGCTCTCCATATAGCCCTCTAATCAAAGCACAGACTCCACGGTGAATTACACCAGAGAATCACTCAGAATACTCTCCGAGACACAAACCAATGATGGATTCACTGCGGCACCACTTAACCAATGCATTATAATTAAGGCAGTTAAAATCCACTTTTCTGATGCGTCGTGTGACGAAAAAGAAAGGAACGAGAGTTCTGGCATGTTTTACTCTCCGAGCTACGCTCCGGGAGACGCTGACGGGCACGCTCCAAAACAAGCCTTTTGTTCTGCACTTTTACTCCTCCCAACATCAGGGGGTTTTCTCCAAACTTAACTACTTTAATCTCAGAATTATCTTCATTTTTTATTATTGCTTGGCCCTAATCCTCTTCCGTGGTAAACTCGCGTTGTAAGCTTGCAATAGTAAAAAAAAACTAAAGAGATTTGTAAGATGATTGAAGACTCGCAAATGTAAAAAAAAGAAAAGGAAAAAAGAAAAGGTCTGAATTGTTAGATGTAAACAAGCCGTAACTCGAAGTCTAAACAGAGAGTTGTAAAAACTGATCGTAAACTACTCATTGTTAAAATAAGTCTAAACTGTTGTAAAAAAAAGGAATCATGGTGAGAAACAAAGTTAAGAATATATTGTACACTTTAAAAATATATATATTTTTTTTCTGACGTAAAAAGTAATTCCAGAAAAATGTGAAATCTTGAAAAGAATGTGAATGAAAAAATTAAAGCCGTAAAATTGAGATGTTTACTTCTTGGATTGCTTCATATGACTACTCTGTTACGTTTCACTTCGAATAAAGACTTAGATGTGTATTTTGGATGTTTTATTTGCAGTACTCTGAAAGAAGACATGATGTATCAGCAAACCAGAGCAAAAGGAAGCGCAACAATATCTGCCGCACAATCTGTCCATTGTTTCTAAATGAGCTCTGTAACACCAAAAAAAGAGAAAGAGCTCATGAGGAAATTAGAAACAACTGTTGAGAGAATCCAATGAGACTCCATTGTTCTCAAACACAGGAAAGTCACATCTATTTTTCCAGAAATGGGGTTAATTTCAGACTGTTTGGGTGGAGAGAGTCAGCAGCTCTTCAGCGCTGGATCAGGTTTAATGACTGTAAATAAAAGCGTCTGGAAACACTTGAGGAGAAGCGGATCGAGCCTCGCTGTCAGACCAACTAGTCAAGGTCACCTTCAAAAGAGTGAGATACACTGGACGTTACTAAGCTACAAACTCAACCAAACTAAACCATTATTACTGCTACTACTGAAGAGCAATCAACATGAAATACAACTTAAAATGAATGTTTCGTATTTGTTTTCAGTATTCTGAATACTCTATATTTTATGGGATTGTACAGCACTGAATTATATTTGCGCAGTATTTATAATTCATTAACCACATTCTGAGCAACTTTCAAATTTTCATTTCCAATTTCAACTCATGGATCCTGAAAGCATTCGGTCTCTTTTGAAAGAATGGGCAGATTACTGACATCCAGGGTAAGAAATAGGTGTAAATAAGATCAGTTTCATTTCAAATAACTATCTATTCCCAAACACGCTTTAGAAAACGTCTAAACACACTGTGCTCCAAATTTGAGGTTGTTTCCACTAGATAAAACTGACTCTCCATTTATTCCAATGCTGTCATTTTGGACCATAAAAAGTACCATTTTTTACTATTTTTCAATCATGTCCATGATTTCTTTCTTTTTTTGTTCACATAGCAAGTTTCAAAACCTTTACCAAGTTTACCTTTTCTTCAGTGGAACGCAAAAGAGCACATTTTGAAAAACACTGGGAACCGAACAACATTGGACCCCATTGACATCCAAACATCTTCCACCTTTAGTTATTAACACTGGGAAAGCAGCTCAGTACCTTTTAGAGATCTTGAAGTGGTAGATCTGCTCACAGATGCATTTGAGGTACCTCTGTTTGGGAAGCCGAGAGAGAAGAGTCTTCACACTGATGTTGAACTGCTCCTCACCATCAAACTAAGACACAAGCAACAGCAGCTTCAGCCTTTAACACTCGGACTAGCTCAGGGAAGAATCACATGTGAGACACTCATATTCAATGTAGGACGTAAAACATTGTCTTAACATGGACATCATTGGGAGACATAGAAGAGTGGCAATTACAAAAAAGTCTCTTCTGCTCACCAGGGATGCATTTATTGGTTTAAAAATGCAGTTATTTTAAATTCTAACAGTATTTCACTATTTCCCATGTATTTATCTGTTACAGAGTAAAAAAAAAACACTTTTACATTCACAGAGCAGTTTTTCTTGTGTTTTTAACTGAAGGGGTTTGTTAGTGTGAAATATCCCGTCTTGAACAGACTGTTCTTCCTGTCTCGGTGACTCATGTTGATGGAGAGGGTTTCCCTCGTCACGTGTCCAGCTGTCCGCAGACAGGATCCCCCTCTCTTCCACTTTATCCCGCTCTTTTCCACTGGAATGCCATTTATTTACTCAGAATAGCTCATAATAATAGCGGGCGGTACATACCTCGAGGGACAGGAAGTTGATGAGGGTTTCCTTGGGCAGATCGACCTGAGGAATGCGACAGGAGAGATTGTGAAGGTCAGCTTCGCAGACACAATGGAGGCTTATCTACATAAACCCACAGTGCCATGTAAACACGGCGTACCAGTCAACAGGAAGAGCTCGAAATGTGCTTAACAGGGTAAAAGTTCGGAGTAACTACACCGCCGAAGAGGAAACGAGCGGTGTATGTGAAGCTGGTCTCTTTGTTTTCATATCAGTGCATCGCGTTGTTATCTCTCTTTAGATGTCGATCAGGGTGTCTGGAAAGTTTAAGGTGGTTCTACTTCCTGAACTTGACATTCTGGCTCGGGGACAAAATCATATTTGGACTCATAACTCATGGTTGAGGGGAGTTTTGTAAACTGTGTAATAACACCAAACCACTATATTCCACACAAAACCACTAATTTAGCTAAATATGCAAGCGATGTGAATCTCGACGACAAGCACTCCTCTCCTCTCGCTCATCATCTCACTGAGACAAACTACATGAACAATTAATACATGAAACTACTTCAGCACATCACTGACGTGAACTGATGACCTGACAACTGATGCTGAACCGAGGCCAATATAAAGCCCATATATTGGATTTTGCACCATTTCGTTTAATCAAGATATTCATTCATTAAAATAAACAGATTTGAACTTCAGTATCTTCATTCTGCAATCGTATTACAATATTTTCCAGAAATAGTTAAAAACACAAATATAAGGGAAAACATGATGAAATGTACACTAGTTGTCAACCGATGTTTTTTTTGACTACTGATGACAATATCTCAAGAAGGGGGCCGATACGAAGCCAAAATGTATATTATATGACCCTAACAGATATTTGCTTAAGCGTCTTCATTCTGCAAAAATATACTTGTAATGTTCACAAATACAGAAATAGTTCAAACAGATATAAAAAAAAGTAAAGCATGAACTCATAAAATGATCTACTGACATGGATTGACATGACATTACAATATTTAATTTCAATTAGAAGCATAACAATTGGTGCAATTAAATTAAAGATATTTTCTAAATTCAAAAATTATTGTAAAGTGAATAAAAAAGACTTTTTTTTTTTTTTTTTTTCCAAAACGTTTTGTTTTTGTAATCCTATTATAGCATTTTTAACAAATAAAGAAATTGTTACAAAATAAATCAAATTAAAGTAAACACTAGAACTAAGTGCACTCAGTAATCCGAATAAATCATATAAACTCAAATAAAGCTCAGGTAACACTCCTTTATCTTAGTTATCGGTGCCGATAGTTGATAAATGCCAAATATCGGTCATAGCAATCTACTGTTTGAACAATGTATCCCTCGAATTCATTTGAATGAATTTCAATTTCACTTTCAAAATTTAAACTGCTTATAATGTTTACTGACCATGTAGAAAAACTCAAAAAAACGATCATTTAAAAAAAGACCAAACATCAGCTGCTATACTGGTTGATTACTAATGCAGACATTGGATGGATGCAAGCTGCTGTATTCTTGGGACGTTCTGATGCCAGTTATATACAGATCCTTCTCAAAAAATTAGCATATTGTGATAAAGTTCATTATTTTCTGTAATGTACTGACAAACATTAGACTTTAGAACGGCGTGGCATGGAGGCAATCAGCCTGTGGCACTGCTGAGGTGTTCTGGAGGCCCAGGATGCTTCGATAGCGGCCT
>JAUYWG010000053.1:3512536-3547463 GCA_034779775.1 Enteromius afrohamiltoni
GTGTGTGTGTGTGTGTGTGTGTGTGTGTGTGAGAGAGATGGAGTGAATGTTATCTGTTCTCTCACAGGATGGGGATGAGGATGATAGCGGTGATGAAGCTCTTATCGTCTCAGCACACGTCTGCAGCGCAGCACAATAACTCAACACGGGTATTAACCAGCTAGTTATCTCCTCTTCATCAGCAAACATTAGCGGACGTTACTTTAGAATGAAACAACACTTTCATGAGACCATACTGAGAACATTATTACTTTTATTATTAAGGACTAAATATTAATGTCACTGGAATGTGCTTTATACTGTAAATAAATGAGCTTGAACCTGAACAACAAAAAAAAATCCTGTAACACTGTCTGTCTCTCTCTCTCTCTCTCTCTCTCAGAGCGTCAGCTGTGTGTGTGTGAGTGTGAGGAGGACGCAGCGCTCTCGTCTCACTCCTGCTGCTCTCAGGATCTTGATTATTTCTGCTCCGCTCTCCGCTGGTGTAAATGTTTGTGTTCTGATGGACGCTGGATTAATAAACTCTGGACTGGACGAGTAACACCGTGTTTACCTGAGAGCATCTGCTGCTGGACGAGTACAGCTTCAGTCTGTGAAGAAGAGGCCAGAGCGGGGCATGTTGTCACACTTTTCTCTCCGCTGAACAAATCTTCAAATCTGGACTTCAGCGTTTATTCAGGAGCACTGGACGCACACTGAGCTCTGTAGCGGGGGGCATGTTGTCACACTGTTGGGGGTAAGTTGTCACAACCGTTTATTGACTCTAATATCTGTCTAAAGTTGTCTGTCTGTTAAAATTGCTCATCCTTTTAAATATAGTTTTTCTAAACATACTAAATATAGTTTACTTTAAAGTTTTTCAGCAAAATGTGAATAATAAAACAACAATAAAAAGGTAGCAAATGTGTAAACAGTGTACAAAAATATCAAACCATTATTATTATTGTTCCTGATTAACTCTTATGTATTTGAAACCTGACATTAATTAGATTTTGTCACAGCTGTTTTATTGACTCCACTTTCTGTCTAAAGTTAAAATATTGCTCTCCTTTCTTTTGTACATTTATCTTTTTTAAATATAATTAATATGGGATTAAAACATATAAAACGTTTGTGACAATTTGCCCCTGCCTGTGCGTTAGTTAATGCGTGTGTATGTCTGTGGTTCACACACGTTGAGCGAGAATCAGAAGTGAATCTGGATCAGGAGTTTGTCAGGTGCAGTGTTTCTTCAGGACCATCAGGACTAATCACACACATGAGCCGGACACAGATTAGAGTCGCTCAGCCGTGATTTTAACGAGGCCTGCAGAGATCTGACCTGAGACGCTGTAAAACACGCTCTAATCAGCGGAGCCAGGGGCCGGTCTTTAAGATGATAGATCAACAGATACCAACTAGATATTGTATTCTAATCCATCAGCAGCTTTACATGCTGAAACCTTACGGTTTCAAAGACAAAAGAGAAACAATGTTTCATGAAAGAATAACAAAATTCCAAATCATTAATCGTTATATATGTGTGTGTGTGTTATGATTAGCCCTGGCTGTCATTTCTGAGTGTTTCTTCCCGTGTTTGTTTTTCCCGTTGTAACCTTGTACTGTTTATTCTGATTCTGACTGTTTGCTGCTTGCCCCGATCTCTGCCCGAATACCTCGACTTGGATTCTGTCTGGTCCCCGTTACTCTGTGCGTCTGTCGACCCTCAATAAAACCGCTGCGTATGGATCCGCACGCCTCCGCCTCATTTATCACAGCATGTCAAAAATATGTTGACATTTAAAATATATCTAGTTTCAATCTATTTCTAGCAGCCTAGTTTCAAAAATATTTTCCAGATGCAAGAAAATACATTTACACTACACTCTTTCAGCAGCCTGCATTTGCTTTTTATTCATGGTTTGATTTTTATTCGAATGTGTAAATATGTTTTCTTGGAGACAAATATATATATGAATATATATATTTTAAACGCTTCTAAAAAAGTATATATATAATAATAAGTATAATACTGCTATAAATTGTTGTTATGTATATATATATATATATATATGAGCAATAACAATTTACGTGCATTTCTTTTTTAAATAATAATAATAAAAAATACATTTAAAAATAAAAATTAAATTAATTTCGTTTTTTGTTCTGAGCCAAAATAAATAATAATGTAATTTACTAAATGTACCCATTAAAATGTCATTTAGTGGAACAATCTTATTAGGAATATTTACAACAAAAATCAATTTATGACACATTAAAAGATGAATAACCACAAATACTAATTAGTTGTAATTATATATATATATATATATTTATTTTTGCCACTATACTAGGTTTTACTCATTTGTAAGTACATTTTTTACTTTTTAAAAAAACACAATAAAATGTTATATTTTTCCTTATTCTTCTATATTCTGTATTTTTAATACATATCAGAATAAGCATGTTGTTTGAACTTTTCCATAAATATCATGTTACACTGAATGACAATATAACATTAGTTTATTCTCCAAAATTTATTTGAAACCTTGAAAGTAGGAACTTTACATATATTTAAAGTGCATTCTATTGACATAAAATCACTTGAGAATTTCTTTTGTTGCAGACATCATAACGTCTTTGACGTGTGTGTGTGTGTTTGCCATATTGAATGTTGAAACTGTGGCACTGAGACATATGACATCTTCTGAAGAATCACAGCGCAAAGAAAAAACAGACAGATTTGTCCCTAAACCTCGACAAACTTGAGACCTCAGGACCAGAATAAATGATAAATAATGTATGATGTGACCCCTTTAAAGCATCCTGATGAATTATGAATGCAGAATGTAGAGCATATTCCCCAATAATCTGAATAATCAGCTGTTTACGGGGTCACACGCCCTGGAGTTTGTGCTGGAGCTGACAGAACATGTTTATCTGGCTCATTCTGAGCACACTGATGGAAATGATTGTGAAGTAAAGAAAGTGTGAGAGAAGTCTCTTCAATCAAGATCCATTAGTTTGAGATGCTGTGACAGGAGAAATTCAAAATGTGTAAGAAACACCTTTCATTTTGAACGGTTACTAAAACAAGACTTAAGTTTTAAGATGATTTAGATGCTTGTACAAATACCGAGGAAGAACATCGGATAAAAATGGAAATTCTGGAAATAGGATGTGTTTAATGGTCAAGTAAGCACATCTTCTTTCCAGAGTTTGTAGATGTATATTAGAAAACAAGACAGAAGGAAGAAAGTCAGTTTTCACCACAGAAGCTTATTTCATGATTTTAAGCAGGCGTATAGGTTTTCTTTCATTCCTATCAGATGCAAAGTGAGAGAAGATGAGAAGAGAAACTGGTCAAAATAAAGATGTGTGGCTCCCTTTGAAAGCAGAAAGCAGCTTGACTGTGGTCAGTTTCTCTGCGTGTACTTCTGAGGAAGGTCTGGTGTTAAACGCCGAGCAAGAGCTGCAGGTTTTTGCAGTTGGTGATGATAAATGAGCTGCAGGATCTTCAGAGTCAGCACTTTCACCTGAGACTCACTCCAACGCTGCAGAGCTCAGAGACATTAGACACGGGTCAGAGCGGCGCACACACACACACACACACACACACAGAGGAATGTGAGGCAGAGACTCAGAGCTCGTTTCTTTCATTACTCCGCAGCTCTTAAATGAGTCTCATCATACGGTTTTATTTATATAGCCTACAACACAACAGGCCGCCAGAAGAAGTGTCCTGTTCACTCCATATTTGTGTTTTTCATCTGTGAACTAATATTCTTCCTAATATCATGTGTTTGAACAGCGGAAACTCACACAGCTTTGGAACAGCGTGAGAGAGAGAGAGAGAGAATGATGGGCTGAGTTTTAGTTAGCTGGTTAGTTGAAGCTCAGTTTCAGTGCACTATATGTTTGGTTCAGAGGAGGTATTCTTGTTTTTCACAGATAAAACACTGATCATGTGTCTCTTTATGCCAATGGTTTCAGACGAATCCAAATGATGCTCTGGAGAAGACATGACATGTTGATTGATTTTCAGAATAGATAGTGAAGGTCAGTGTCTGGACCTCTGATCCCTCTCTGATCTGAGACACGACAGACAACAGAATATTTCAGGAAACTTCTGAAACTCGGATCTTTGCTGTTTTGACTTGATTCAGTTTTTGGTGATTCCAGATGAAGATCTCGTTATCATGATGAGGTCAAGAATATAATGAGAGAGTGTGTGGTCAAGCGTAGAGTGATTAAACATCCAAGAGAGCTCAACGCGCTGCAAACTTCAGAAAACACATGCAAACAGAAAAAAACAACAACACATTAAGAAAACATCTTCATCAGTTCAACATTCAAATAATGTTTCACAGTAAAGTGAGTAATTCATCAGATTGGTCTAATAATATCCAGAAGACCATATGATCAGGATGTTAAAATAATCACCAAAAAAAAATCTCTTAGTTCAGCGACAGCATCTCTGCTCTGAGCAAAAGCCACGGAACAAAGAATCAGGTGCCAGATGGGTTCGTCACTTTTTGAGGTCCCCCTGAAACCTTTCCGTTGTGGTCCGTGCCGTTTGCAGCACGTTTCTGTGTTTGGTTGAGTTGTGAGAATTTGCAGTTTGCATGTGTTTTTTTTCTGTTTGCAGCGCGTTGAGCTCTCTCAGCCACCGTGCTTTTGGGGGGCTTTAACATGCTCAATACTCTTGAGAATTGGCACACAGGTAGGACTCTGTGGTCATCAGGATGCTGCAGAGACTTGGAGCACAGGTGCTCTGCGGCGCCCCCTGGAAAAGGTCCAGAAAAAGCGATGTATAGCTCACACATACCTTCACGTATTTATATGAGACTCAGTACACATATAGATCTGATTGAGCTGACAGGAACAGGAATTACGCTATTCAGAGCTGTTTAAAAAATGCATGCTCCTCTGAGGAAACTTGGAGAACCCGATCTCAAGACACTGCGGATGCTAAATTGCGAAGGGTTTTTTGACATCTCGAACGGTTTGCCCGTGGCGAGTCGATGAAGTTATGGTGAAAAATAAGAAACAGGGTGTAATATTCACGCAAGCACTGAATATTTGCGACAAAAAGATATACAGCAAGGAGAGGTCAGTGTAAAAAGTTAAAGTTGGAAGTTGTTGGTACTCCCTGTACGTCTCCTTATTTAAGACTGCACGCCTGCAACAGAACAAGACACAGGAAGCGTCTAATAACGTCCACATACATTGTCGGACTTTGATCAGACTTCATGGGTTTGTTCGTTGTGTGATGCAGATCACATAGATGTTATAGCGCCACCAACTGGCAGCAGGAAGTGTGTCGTTTTCAGAATGCTTTGAATTCAGCATTTTATTTGTACTCAATTTGCTTCAAACTTCATCAGAATAATGACAAAATACAACCTCATGACAATTAAAACTGTCACAAGTTAATAGCAGGATTAGATAGAGAGTGAAAGTTAACTTCAAATATATTTCAACATAAGAAATCTTTTAACTCTGACTCTGAATAAGAAACATGCACAAAACGCATCCATATTTTATTGGTAAAATATTTTTTTATGCATTTTTTTTTTTACTTTTTAAAACCTTTTAAACTTTTTTTTTTACTAATATTTTACTAATTGGTATTTGTTTTTTTTTCATTTACATTTAACTATTACTCAAGTTGTTAAGCGCTTCTTACATTTTTATTAGTGTCTTTCAAATATGACTAGTTCATTTTTATCTCAGTCATTTAGTTTCATATTCTAATGATTTTTGGCAAAAAAGAGAAGTCTATAATCGTGGCTCATACAGTGTGCTGGTGCGTATTTCCACAGATGTTTTTTGGGGTCACAGATAGAGAGCATGGGTTCAGAGCCAGTGCTGCTTGTTCTTGTGGATTGGAGAATGGTGTCACGTTAAACACATCCAGAAGGCACATGCGCTCGTCCCAGAGTGTTTGTTTGCTCTGTCTTCAGCGCTTGACTCAGACGATGTTGATTTATCATTGAGTAGAAATCACTCCTGTGTTTCCCTGGAAACAGAAAGGCCGAGCATCAGCGGCGAGTGTCCATCAGCGTGATCAGAAGCCGTCCGAGGTGTAGGGAGGACTTCTGGGGAATGATAGTCACTTTAATTAGTGCTCATCTGCAGTAGTTTTACTGGTTAGTCTGAATTACATTCAGCCATTTACCAGACCCTTTTACCAAAGACCCTTACACACGAGGACAACAGAAGTGGCAAAGACATTCAGATGATATTTTTAGAAAACAAGACATGTTATCGTGAGTCATTAGACTGGTCAAGTTATTTAGCAAATGTCCAGTGTTTCCTGCCATCACAGTACATGTTTATTCTCTTGTAGAGATGGACTAATATAGATGGTTTATAGCAGTAGCAGGTTATTGATGTGAATCTCACAGATGAAGTGAAATCTCCATGTTTCCAATGATATAATGACTTTAAATGAGAAGATTAGAAGAGTAATAGTTCTTACATTAGCTCTTCTCATTTAACGTCTCGAGATCTAATGTATTTTAGATGATTGTGAACTAAATCAATGAACCTTCACCGGCAAATTCTTTTTTAAAACTTGAGCAGCTAAGAGGCACTTAAGGTTTCTGACAGACACTTTAACGGTCTAAAATAATGCTTTCTAAAATTAAACCAGTATTGTTTTATTTTTTTACTAATATTTTGAATTTGATATGAGTCAGGTATTTGTTTTTTTCTTTTATTTACATTTAACTATTACTCAAGTTGTTAAGCGCTTTTTACATTTTTATTAGTTCCTTTCAAATATGACTAGTTAGGTTTATTTCATTTTTATCTCAGTCATTTAGTTTCATTTTCATTTTGAATTTTAGTTAAACGTTTTAGTACTTAAACTGGTTTAAGTTCATAATAATTCAGACTATGCAGGCTTATTTTATTGATCTATTTTGTCATTAAATCATTTAGTTGTTTTCAGGAAGACATTTTAAGCTCTTAAAAGCAACAGGCATGAATAATTTCTCCTTACTAACTGAAATAGGTTTATGTTATTTTTAAGCTTCTTTTTAATTACATCAAATGTTTTAATAGTTTTAGTTAATGATAATAAGCCTGTTTTAGGAGTCCAGTCACATGAAAAAGACAAATAAAAGTGAAAACTCATGCTATAGATACACAGAAATGGACTTTGGCAAACATATAATATATACCTGGTCTCATACAGTATGTGTACCTGGGTGCACGAAATACGTACCAATCAGTACTGTACATACAGTATCAGTGCAGTATATACACGCAGTAATATTTATCTCCACTCAGTGGACATTTCTCTTTGAAACTGCGGCAAAAAGTGCAGTAAGGTACGTAAAAACAGTGTTACATAAAAGCATATTTTTATGAGACAAGGTTATATATACACAGTTTTCGTGTACATACGACGCATATCTACCCCACAACCCTAATCCTACCTATATCTACGCCAAAGTCCATTTTTACGTATCCACAAGTTTTTTTGGTGTGCTCTTTATACTCCCTTTTCGGGGGGTGTAGACGTCCAGTGCTGCTACAGAGCTCTGATACAGGCTGTGATGTGTGTTTCCTCAGGAGATGGGCGATCTGAGCGGCGAGTGACTCGCGATGGACGGAGAGAAGAACGTCAGCATCAGCGCGAACGTCTCCGGCGCGCACAGCCTGTGGGAGGCGGTCACCATAGCAACCGTCTCCGCCGTGGTCAGCCTCATCACCATCGTGGGCAACGTTCTGGTGATGCTGTCCTTCAAAGTCAACAGCCAGCTGAAGACGGTCAACAACTACTACCTGCTGAGCCTGGCCTGTGCTGACCTCATCATCGGCGTCTTCTCCATGAACCTCTACACCTCCTACATCCTCATGGGCCGCTGGGCTCTGGGGAGTTTAGCCTGCGATCTCTGGCTAGCTTTGGATTATGTGGCCAGTAACGCGTCTGTCATGAACCTGCTGGTCATTAGTTTCGACCGCTACTTCTCCATCACCCGTCCGCTGACGTATCGTGCCAAACGAACGCCGAGGCGAGCGGGAATCATGATCGGATTGGCTTGGCTCGTGTCTCTGGTGCTCTGGGCGCCGCCGATCCTCTGCTGGCAGTACTTGGTTGGAAAGCGAACAGTTCCGGAAGGACAATGTCAGATTCAGTTCTTTTCTGAACCCGTGATCACTTTTGGTACGGCGATAGCCGCCTTTTATATTCCCGTATCCGTCATGACCATCCTCTACTGTCGGATTTATAAAGAAACCGAGCAGCGCACTAAAGATCTGGCCGAGCTCCAAGGAGTCAACTCTGTGAATGATTCAGACGCACCGAATCCCAAGAATCGCTCGTGTTTCACTTCCAAAGAGGAGCAGCTGACCAACTTCAGCTATGCTTCGTCCGAAGACGAAGAGCGCTCGGCTTCTCCTTGTGTCTTTACGGAAGCCAGAAACAAAAAGTGCGTCTCGTACAAATTCAAAGACGTGAAGAGCTCTAATGGAGAGGAGAAGCCTGCGTCGTTCTCGTCGGCCGAGTCCGTGAACGTTCCATCCTCTTCGTCTTCCTCCAAACCCGCAGAGGGCACACTGAAGAGCCAGATCACCAAGAGGAAGAGGATGGTCCTGATCAAGGAGAAGAAGGCGGCGCAGACCCTGAGCGCCATCCTGCTGGCCTTCATCCTCACCTGGACGCCCTACAACATCATGGTGCTGGTGTCCACGTTCTGCTCCGACTGCGTCCCGCTGGCGCTCTGGCATCTGGGATACTGGCTGTGTTACGTCAACAGCACCGTCAACCCCATGTGCTACGCTCTCTGCAACAAGACCTTCCGGAAGACCTTCCGCATGCTGCTGCTGTGCCGCTGGAGCAAGAAGAGGCCCGAGGAGAAGCTGTACTGGTGCGGAGCGACCCCGGCGGCCGGACACAGACTCACCTGAGAGCAGTCCATCACCGAGGCTGTGTTTATTTTAATAGAAACCTGTAAAAATTGTGAAATAGTATCAGAATTTAAACGCGTCGTTTTCTGTGTGAATCTGTGTTAAAGTGTGGTGTATTTCTGTTCATTCCTCCAGTCCTCAGTGTCACATGATCTTCAGAAATCATAATAATATACTGATTAACTGCTCAACACACACTTCTGACTATTATCAGTGCTGCAAAATGTTATTGATGCATTCAAAATATTTGATTTATTCACCAAGGATGCATTAAATTGTTTAAAAGTGACAGTGAAAAAAAAATCAAATGAGCAGCACACCTGTTTTCAACATTACTAATAATCAGAAATGTGTTATATTGGAATGATTTCTGAAGATCATGAGTTATGCAGCTGACATCGCATCACAGAAATAAATTACACTTTAACACAGAACGATAAAAACTGCCCAAAAATGACAAAAAGCTCCATGAATATGGCTCCTGTAAGTCTCTTGTATTTGAGGGACTGATTCAGTTAGCGGAAGAATTTGCTGATTTCTGACCAGCGTTGTCTTATTCATCGAAGTATCCCAGCAGCCAAGTCTGTCAGATGATGCAGAACGAGTCGTTTTGTCATTTGTCAAATAGTTTTTGTGTAAATGATTCCTTTAACTCTGCCGCTGTAAGTTCATCCTTGAATTCTGTGATGTTTTTATTTTATGGAAATAAACACCCACACGTCAATATCATAAGAATATGATGAAGGAACATGTTTCTCGAGAGCAGAACAAACACCCATCAGAGAGGACTCAAGGGCTAATGTTGTATTTTAATGGCTTGATGTCGATTGTACTGCTTCAGATGCCTTATTGTGCCATTATAAGAACCGAGAGGAGCTTTACTGACGGAAGAAACCACTCTGAAGATTCCTGATGATGTCAAACAAACTGTTTTAATGACGCGGGATTTTTTTTATCTATAGGTGATCAAAGATGCCAGAACTTTCTTTCTGGTCAGCTCTTTTGTTTCTCTGTAACTCGTGACTTTATATGGGTTCCTCGAGACCCTTCGGACTCTTCAGTACAGATAATTCTGACATTTAATGTTGATTCAGTACAATAAAATATTTGATCCAGATATTTGATTCTAATGGGTTAATAATTCATCACTAAACTGCAAAAAACGATGTTCTTTCGTGGTATATCTGTTTGTTTTCCAGCATCAACATCTAAACCTTCTAAAGGCAAGATATATTATCTTGAAAAGCTTGTTTTCTGAGATTTCTAATCCTCATTAAACGTTTGGCTGTGTTTTGATGCACACACACAAAAAATTAAAAAAAAAAAAAGTTTTTAGTGAGGGAATGAAACTTGATTAATTACATAATTACAATTTAAGAGAGATAACCATTAAAAATGTTTTTTTGACGTATGGAGCACCATTAGCATCAAAAATACCTTCTGTAAAATATTCTACGAAGTTAAATTAGTGTAATATACATTTCCTCTTATCTCACGCATTTTCAGACGCGTTGATGAACGTAAAGACGTACTGCCACTGAAGCATGAAAAATTCATCGATTTAAAATGTCATGCAATGAATGTATCGATTAATGTATTCAATTCGAAAACTTTTCAGAGTAATATTGATGCAGTTTTGGTGCTTTGTTTGAAATAAATATGCAAGTTTCATGAATCTGAATAATCAATAATAATTCCAATAGAATTAATACTGATCATTTACAGATTATACAGATTTGTATGATTTCATAAAATGATGTATTTCAATAAAATGTCTCATAAATATTGAAAAATAACTTTGAAATTGGTTTATGAATATTCTAAAATAATTATTCTGATATGAACAAAACAAGAGAATAGTTTTCAGATTCTGACTGCATGGGTTAAATGTGGGTTAAAACAAGAACAAATGTCAGAGTCAGAGAAAGACTCTAGTTTTCTGTTCTGACCGCACTAGCTGTTCTTGTTTTAATCATTTTCTCTCTTCATTTGGATCAGTTTCTCTTCTTATCGTCTGTCACTGTGTATCTACAGTAAATGCATGATTTAGAAATGTTTGTACTAAAAAACAAGACACACATACTGTCAAAGAACATCATCTTTGCAGTGTAAATCAACTTTTCTTCCCTCCAGCACACTCCTGACTCAGAGTGAAGCAGAGTTCATTCAGGATAGCCGGGCAGTTTTCTGGGAGTGGATCAGTTCGTCTGTGGAGTGAATCACTTTGAGCTGCTCTGAGGGCTTCATCATCATCCAGGCGTATTTGCACAGGTGACTGCACATCGATTCATGACTCTATTAACTGACGCCACTGAGTCATGACTTTATTAATTGATTTCAATGATTTATGACTTTTTAATATAATAAACCAAAATAATAATAAGATATTTTAATAAATATATATATAGAAATAAGCCCATATATATTATTCCTTCTATTCCTTCAAATCCACAAATCTCCTGAGTTCATTCAGGACAGCTGGATTATTTCTTTATTTTTTCAGAGTTGATCTGACTCATGACTCTATCGATTGGATTCAGCACACTATAAATGGACACCACTGATTCATGAATCTATTGATTGACTCTGATTCTTTTATTCCCTCGAGCACAAATCTCCTGACTCAGAGTTAATTCAGGACAACTGGACAGTTTTTTGGGAGTGGTTCAGAGTTCGTCTCTCGCACAGTCTCCGGAGTGAATCACTTTGAGCTGCTCTGAGGGCTTCACCATCATCCAGGCGTATTTGCACAGGTGCTCTTTGTTGCAATCCTTCTGCCAGTAGATGACGTTCCTGCGGTTCAGGTTCGCTCCGGCACACGCATCGTACCACCAGCCGCCGCCCGCCACGCCCTGGAACTCCAGGTGAGCACAGTTCTGGAAGTAGTTGTCGTTGTCGCGGTCTCTGGTGGTGAAGC
Organism: Enteromius afrohamiltoni; assembly: GCA_034779775.1. Lineage (NCBI taxonomy): Eukaryota > Metazoa > Chordata > Actinopteri > Cypriniformes > Cyprinidae > Enteromius > Enteromius afrohamiltoni. Next base: position 3,524,355 of record JAUYWG010000053.1, read on the forward strand.
GCTGGTTATCGTGGAGGTAGTTGTCGGTGTCAAGCGTCAGAGCATCGGCCGCTGTTCCCTGGAACAACCCCAGCCTCAGACGGTACTGCATCTCCTCGTCCTCCACCAGTGCCGGCTCGTACTCGCCCGTCTTGGTCACGGCGTCCTCGTCCACCAGCTTTATGCCCAGCTTGTACTGGGCCGGGCCACGGGTCAGCCGGTGCAGGTGCTCGTTCCCCAGCCAGTGATTCCCACTCAGGGATCCGAAGCCGTGCTTGTACTCGTCCCAGCTGCGGTCGAAGTCCACGCTGCTGTTGACCGTGATGTGCTGCACCACCGTCCAGCCGCCCTCCTGCATGGCGCAGTACACGGCGATGGGTGAGTCTCCGGGCTGGATCAGATACAGGCCGTCCCGGGCCTGACCCGCAGAGCTCTGCCACAGATCATAACAGTCCCGGGGAAACTCTGAGACAGAACACAGGGAGAATCACAACCGAGAATCTGACTCTGCTGATTCATTTCTCTATTCGTTGACTCTACTGATTCGTGACTCTGTTAACTGACTCTTTTGATTCATGAATCTATCAGTTGACTCTATTGATTCAGGCTTCTTATTGTGGATGATTCATCAGTGGTGTTACTCTGAAACAGCGTTGTTATTGCTAAGTAAAACTCATTCAGGAATACATTTTAAAGATGTAAAATTGTTACAAATAAATATATAGAAAAAGGATTATATCATTTAAGTTCATTTTAAGAAATATATGAAAGATTAAAAGAGGAATAAATAGAATATTAAATAGAATAGAATATTATAAGCAAATATAAGCACATAAAATAAGTAATAAAATAAAAATATACAATACCCTAAACATACTGTACTGTAAAATAATACTGTAATGACGCTGTTCTGAAGAAAATGTTGGTCTTGATAATCTTTCATCAGTCTTTAATCTGTTAGCAGGTGTTATCTCTAGTGTTTGTTCACCTGATCTAATTCATCTTTATCAGGACTGCTTGACCTTTGACCCCTGCTCTGATGGGAACCATATTCACTCAAACAGACTAGTATTTCTGTAAGCTGTTGAGTTTGAGTCATTAGATTGCTGTGTACCAATAAATGACCGTGATTTATAACAACAGCAGCTGAAAAGCAGACTAGAAGATATTAGTTAACATTAATGTAATTAATAAGAGGCCCAGGTGATGTCAGATTAAGAAGACAATCATTTATTTATGAGGAATATGAATTATTAAGCAGTGCTAATGTAGAACAGTCTGACCTTTCTGCCCGAGGTTCAGGATGAGTTTGTGCTCCTCTGGAGCCAGAAGATGAAGGTTTTTAGCAGGAAGTGCTTCGGTCTGAAAGTGCACCAGCAGGAAGAGACAAACCCAGAGCCTGGCCATCATCTGAATGAGAGAAAGCATGAGAATCAGAGCGGAGGAGCGATCTGGAGTCATGAGCAGGTATAGCTATCTGTATTTTGCCTGCTCTCTCTCTCTCTCTCTCTCTCTTTTAGCTATAACTAGTTTATCTACCCCTCCACAGCTAGATACTTAATCAACCTGATCATGTTCTAAAGCTGTATTAGACTACATTATTGTATTTTATCTTACGTATATTTAAATCCTTTCGCTTGTCAGTTAAATTAAATACAAACTTTAACCTTTTTACAAAAAGCCTTCAAGTGTCATAAAGATTGTCCCATGCCACTTGTTCTGTATTCAGTGTGCTCTTAAGGCATGTGGTAGAGAAACAATGTAATCTATGATCGAAAATGTTTGGTATCGAAAATGTAATCTATTACAAGGACCGGCTCAAAATAAACCAGACCTGACGTGTTTAATCCGATTCCTTTGGAGTGATTTATTAAGAATGCACTGTGATGAAAGTCAAATAAAGGTGTCAAAGTTCAGCAGATCTTTAAGTTTTAGTTTATACAAGAAGAAAGTACAAGTACACAAATACAGTGTTGAGTCTCTGAGACCGGGTGTATTCCGTCTGTATGTTATTTCACTGATTTTAGTTATTACGTATGGAATCCTGTTTCCATGAAATCATTTTTTATTTATAATATTTGTATCAAATATTTTATATATTTTTAATTTCATATTTTTATTTGCATGATACATATTTGCAATGTAGACTTTTTTTGTGACATGAATGGTACGATATAAAGTCGCAATTCTGAAACCATATTCTTTTTTTTTCACTGAAAATTGGACTTTAGAATTTAAATCTCAGAATAGAAATTTTATATCACACAACGGTGAGCTATAAAGTCAAAATTGCAAGTTATAAAGTTGCAATTCTTACTTCTTACGAGTTTACATCAAACTATGACTTTATAGCTTTTATCAGACACTTCTGAGAAACGAGGTTTTTTAAAACTTTTTTTTATTTATTCAGAGGCTTCCATAAGTTATTTGTATATGTAATTAATATTAAGACTTTCTAAATAAATAAATAAATCTTATTTCTATCATATCTACATGCTGTCTTAACGAGAGGATTGGTGATCTTGCAGAACACAGCACAACACTGCCTTTTGAGCGGTGAGTAAATATTTGATGCTCTCCAGAACACAAATACACACCGGGGCGTTTGCCAAACATGTTTTTCCAATATCAGACGGGGCCCCGGGGCCCTAAGAGGCCGCTTACCTCGCTTATTGGTGAAGTCCGGCACTGGTCATGAGTGTGTTAGCTCTCAGAGCGTGTGAGACCGTCAGCAGCGAGAGAGAAGTGTTGATCCGTACGTCTCTGTCAGGGCTGGACTTCAACCCATCGCTGCAAGGGTTAATGTCTTTATCTGGACTCTTCAGTGTCGTTTCATTTGTTTTATCTGATTTATTTCAGCCTTTGACTCTGTGTTGCAACAGCAGTGACTGAATCATGACCTGATTACCAGCTGAACCCAGACCTCCGGCAGAGCATCACAGGAATCACGCGTAAGTCTGGTCACCACTCATCAAACACCAGCTCCTGTTTTCACATTCACAGATCAAACTCAGCAGAAATAAGAAATGATATTCTGCATAAAATCCGTTTATGCTGGTTTTGGACAAAAAATGTCCACATGTTTCAGCATTATAGACAATAATGAGATATTTGGTGGAAAGTGTTGCTGAACTTTTTATTCTGCATCATAAGACTTTCTAAAGACCTTTTCAAGAACAAATAAAGAAATGCAAAAAAAAATAATAATCATCATTTTAAATGATAAAATAACTTTTATTGTTCCTACTCATATTTCATGTTTAAAGTCACTGGTTTACTAAACACAGCACATACACCTACAGAATTAGTATCTAATGAGTAATAGAAGCATTTCCACACTCTTAGCTTCTGTTTTAATTCTGCATACAATACATTAATCTTTTATTTTTCGCCGTGAAGCCCCGCCCCTTGCTCCAGGAGCTCCACCCCTATTGCCTCTGGCTCCGCCTCCTGCCTTCCCGTGACTTTTAGGTGATGAGAAGAACTTGGTCATGAGCTCTGAGACGTCTGGGAGCTCCTGATTGGAGTTCAGCATGTTCATAGACTGCTCCATCTCCTGCCAATCAATCAATCAACCAATCACGTGATCAATCAGAGCAGATAGATCATGCAGTGTGAAGGAGTTCATACCCGTCTCATCTCGGGATCGCTGGGATTGAAGACTTTAGGAAGAAGGATAATGACGAGAGGAAGAACCATCATGAGAACCTGAGAGAGTGAAGAGTGAAGCGTGAGTGATTTCACAGCAGAGTAGGGTACCGTTTCAATTTCCTGGATAACATGAGACTTTTTATGGGGGTTGTAGAAACATTGGACAACTAAACCAAATCTCATGGAATTTATGAATTGGAATAATAATTTTTTGAACGAATGAGATTTTTAACAGCCACTTTTCTCCAGCTAAATATAAGTGGAAAGTCAGTCTATCCGATTCCTGCTCTTAACTCTTACATTTTTATTTCCCAACCCTGTATGAGTCTCTGGAGCCCACACGTATAGAAATAGACAGAGATACACTGTATGGGTCAAAATTACACATTTCTCTCTTATGTCAAAATTCATTAGCATATAAAGTAAACGTCAAAATATTTAGTACATTTCCTACCATAAATATATCTAAACTTTTGGCCAGATTAGTTGTATCTCAGACAAATATTATCCTATCCTAAGAGATGATTTATTCAGCACCATGGGGTTCATGAAGAAGTCGGACCAGGCCCAGGTCTCCCGCGGGATGAAGTATGAATGCAGGCCGACGCTCCTCATCTGAAGAGGGTACGGCAGTCGGATGACCTCTGAGGTCCTGATGTAGTTGACCACACGAGCCCTGCGCGAGCACACAACCCTCATCACTCCTCAGTATGAGTCAGAGCTTAGTGTCCAGTGTGAGTGTGTTTTACAGCGGTACTGGACCTCATCTTCCCTGAGCTGGTGATGTCCACCCGTACAGGCTGGAATCTGTAGGTGGGAGATGAGATCTCCAGAACATACGATCCGGACGGAACATCGCTGACCGTGAAACTCCCATCATCTCTGCGGAAAGAAGCAGGACCAGATCATAGAACTGTCCCACAGAACGCTGTCCTAGTGCTCCTGTTTCTGAGAATGTTTGGTTCATTTTGGAACCAAATTAGTGTCTGAAAAAATAACCTTCTTTAAACATACTGAGAACGTTTATATCTGTTTTGGGGAAAGAAATAAGAACATTATGTTTTGTAAACAAAACAAACTGAGAACATCATTTTAATATACTTAGAATGTTTCTATATATTTTTTGGGAAACCAAATAAGAATGTTGGGTCCCGCTTTATATTGCGTGTCCCTAATACCTGTGTACTTCTATAGTAACTAGATGTGTGTGTAGTGTGTACACACCGGTACACAGTATCTACAGCTGTAATATCACACGTAACACCCCTCAGCATGGTGTGTGTGAGTACACATGTGTAACAGGACTAACAGCACTGTTTGGTAAATGAAGTGTCACACTTTATATTAAACAGACAGCTGCTCTGGATTGAGCACGTGGTTACTCTGATGCAGTGAATTAGGCTTTACATAGAAATTGAGGTTGTGTCCAGAATGTTACTCTTTATGTTAAGTGTGCAGTTCCTGAGGAGCTCTCACGTATATACACTGGTGTTACAGAGGAGCACCAACTCCACCCACTTCACATATCCCTAAACCACACCCCCTGACCCAGTTACTCTCATACACACTGCTGTTACTAAATGTAACTCCTGTTACATGACTACTTAGTGAAGTGAAACAAGTCTTGTTACCAATGCTTGTTTTTTGTAAAAAAAAAAAAATACACTTTCCCGTTTAAGCAGCAGGACGCTAGAACGCGTGATTTGGGAACCAGAACGTTCAGGGAACAACATAAAGGAACAGTACTCAAGCGCATGCACGCATCGCCCACGCGCGTTTGTCCAGCCGTGCACGCGCACCTGAGGAAGCCCACGTGCTCGTCTCCGTCCAGCAGAACCCGCGCACCTGAGATCCAGTCCTGCGCTCTGACGCCCGGAACCAGCGCTCGACCCGACACCTGCACCCTCGCGTCTCCTTCGGGCGTCTTAAACATCGCTTCTTCATCTTCATCATCGTGTGGCTGGATGTCTAGAGAGGAAGACGCGCGCAGCAGCAGCAGCAGCGCAGCGACACACGCGCGCACGCGCATCTTTATCGGATAGAGCTGCTGTCGCTCCGAGATCAAAATAAACCAACACATGACGCTCTGCTGTCAAAGTCTGACAGGCGCTGCGCGATGACGTCACCGAGCGCGGCGTGAGATGACCGTCAACTAAATACTTATATTATATACATAGGTTATAATTTATCCAACTAACCAGATCCTCAAGAGATGCAAAGCTGATCTCTAGTTTTTTGTGTGTTTTTTTTGGTAAAATATTATTATTAATTTTATTTTTTAGTATTTATTATTCTGAATGTATGTAGCCTGTTAATTTTGTATTTATTTATTTATTATTGTTGTTGTCGAATGTTTATTTTATGTGTTGAGTGGATATACAATTAATATAAGGAAAAGAGATATTATATTTTGTTTTAATAATAAGATATGGATAAGGGTCGTGTTTTTATGCTGAATTGTATTATTTTATTAACTTTTACATGTAAATGGTCAGAAAGGAAGCCCAATGTCTCTCACTTCAAAGTGTTATTTATTTTATTCATTTCTTTTGAAACTCTGAAGTGGGAAAGAACTATGGATTCACTCAAAGAGCGAAACCTCTCATTTCTGTTGTGAGTATTATAGAATACACTACTCGGTGATTTTATCTTTCCTTTTTCTTTCTTAAATTGTGAAAGTCATCAAGAGCTATTGCTAATTCTCTGTTAATTAGGAGCAGAAGTAATTCTAGAAGGAACTGCAAGTGTAAAGTTCTTAAGAATGTTAATAGTGTAAAGTATTAAATATAATTCTGTCATCCTGATCTGTTACCCCAGCAGTGTTACTATACCCCGACACAGCGTGTATTTGACATCATCTGTGAGATCTGATCTGGGTTCTTTATATAAAAGTTGAGCACTCCGACTCAAACAAGGTTCAGTGTTTAATCCCAGCATGCAGCGTGATTCTGTGTTCTAATGGCCAGAGCTTGATCCTGTTTGGTCACTGGGTGTGAAAAGATAAATGGTTGCCAGCAAACTGGATCACACCTGTCTCTTTTCAGATGAACAATGCAGGCAATTTCACAAACATTCACATATTTTGTATTTAGTGCGGCATTGAATGCAGTGTATAAAGATGTTAAAGTCTTTAATGTTGCTGAAAACCAAAATAGACAGAGCATTTCAGTGGCTTTGCTGCCCTCAAGTGGAATTCTGAGCACATAACGAGTATTCGATTCAAAAAAAGAGCAAAAATGGGACTAAAATGGTTAAATGATGAACTTTAAACCATAAGTTCAAACTGATATAAACCCATGGAGAAATCCCTTACATCTACAAACAGCAGGCATCGGTGACCTGGTGTTAGTTTTGATTTAAAAAGGAATACAAGCACAGACAGGAATCGGGTAAGGTATAATGTTGATCTTGATCTAGTCTGGACAGGTTCTGTCAGGTGTTAAAGGACAAGCAGAAACGCAGGGAAGACTGTTACACATGGCCACTGAGTAAAGAAATAGGTTATAAACTCAATTTGAAAGATTATTAATGTCTTTACTGTCACTTTTAAGCAATTGAATGTGTTCGTGATAAATAAAAGATTTATTATTATTACATTTCCTGTGGAAAAAAATCAGAGATGATACTTGAGCGGTAAACCAGTAGGCTATATTAGAATGATTTCTGAAGACTGGAGTAATGATGCTGGTGTCTCAGCTGAACATCACAGAAATACATGTGATCATCTCACACAATATGAGCTGCTGTGTTTCTGATCTAACAACACACACACAAACAACTAATAAACACGAGAACGCAACAAAAGGCGACATAAAGGGGAAATACAATGTTCTGAAAGTTAAATCATTTACAAAGAGCCTCTGCAGGACAGACCAAAACAATGACGTCACCGCGCAGCGGCGCGTCACGTGACGCTCAGCTCAGCTGACAGGGAAAGCACAGATCATGTGACCGCTGAAGCAGGAAGAAACGCGTGAAAGTACACAGGTGTGTGTTTGTTTGTTTGTTTGTTTAACTTGAATCTGTTCGACATGTGCTTTTTATTTACACAGAATTAATTTATCTATTATAATTATATAATATATTTAAGCAAGTTTTTGCTGTGTTGTTATCTGCAATGATAAATGCGTTAGTGTAACCAAACTGAATTAGTTTTGTAAAATATAAATAATTCTGTTTTAAATTGCAGAAAAGAAGCAATACATTTAGTTTTAAATAATACATAATAAGAAATAGAAAATGAGGCATAATGAAAGGTAGCTGACAAAAAAACCCATCCAGTAATATATCATTTTTCTTCACTGCTTTTATGTCAAGCTAAACGTTGGGATGTTGTATTCCATATTTCATTGATTTTGTATTTAGAGGTGATTATATGTGTTTTTGCAGGCTGTTTTGTCTGATGGAGAATCACAGCACTTCATCTTCAGTCTGAAGTACACGAGCTGTGCTTTAGTCACGTGACGCTCACGGGACTCTGTTCTGCTTGCTTGTGATCAGCTGATGAAGACGACGATGAAGGTGCTCTGGGCTCTGCTGTGTTTGTGTGCTTCCATGGCTTCTGTCAGCTGTGTGTCTCCCGTCGAGACTCAGCCTGAGCAGGTGCACCTCTCATATCCAGGTGAGACCTCACTCCTCGTGACTGACTCCTGCACACTAATCACTTTCTGCCTTTTACCAGACTTGATTTGCTTATATTTGTAGCAACATCCTGCTATAATTGCCAAGACCTGTATTATTAATTAGATATTTTACAGATCACATTTTACCTTTACAAAAAACAAACAAGAAATGATATTTTAAATGTTAAACATGAGGCATATGTTGAAAACACTTGAACGTGTGGATATGTTTTACAACCTAAATGATATATAATCAGTTTTTCCTCATATATTAATGAACATTTTGTGTCAAGATTGGTTGAAATGTCCTGATATTTAATATTTTATTATTAGTTATTTATTTGTTTTTGTTTTTCAGCTTGTTATTCAGGCCAAGCAAACCTTTGACAGCTAATGTTTAAAGACTTCAGTCTATTTAATTTAATTGAAATGAAGTGTTCGTAGTATATTAATCTTGGGGTGTGAAACACAGTAGGCAGTCGGTCAGAACTGAGTGACACGATTAACTTAGTTGAAGAATAGTACCCAAATGGAGTTAGAAGGTTTCTTCTTTATTCAAGATTGTATGATTTATACAGGCGTGTGGTTTATTCTCATGCACGCACACTTAAGTATAAACTCAATCAACGTCTTGCATTACCGCCGAGCTAACAAAAAGGGGAAGTGTGCCAAACTCTCAGACTCGTATATTCTGGATCCCTCTACCTGCCTGCAGTCTAACTCCGCCTCTTCTTGTGCCGTCGCAGCAACACTACAACTTTGATTCATCTGGGCTTAAAGGGACCTGTGCCTTTTGTACATTAATCAATTTTCTTCTTTATATGAACTTCATTTCAAGGAGGGTTTGATTTCATTATATTTTATATTTGATTAAATATTAGTTGATATTTTTAAGATACAAGAGAAATCTTAAGATATTTAATTTAATTGTTCATATTATTGAGACCAATCAAAGTGCAATGAATGATATTTTGAGAACGGTTCAAATGTTGTTTAAACAGCTTAGATATTTAAACAGTATTTCCCATCTGCTCTATCATTACAGTAATGAGGGTGCGTTGAAATATCATGAGAATCTCTGTTTTTGCACTTTGTGCAGTGAGAGTAACGAGGTCATGTGACCCGAGCAGGTGTATAACGCTGCGTCTTTCCTCAGGTGTGAAGAACTCGATGCTGGTCACATGGTCCACCGCTAATGAAACCGAGAGTGTTGTGGAGTACGGTCTGTGGGGCGGGAAGCTCTTCAGTCACACGGCGAAGGGAACCGCACGAGTGTTTATAGACGGAGGACCCGAGAACAGGACGATGTACATCCACCGAGTCACACTGACCCAGCTGATCCCCGCTGCTGCATACGGTAGTGTGTGTGTGTGTGTGTGTGTGTATTTATCACCTTATGGGGACCAACTGTCTCCACAAAGATAGGAATATCAGTAAATGTTGATCTTGTGGGACATTAGTTAGGTCTCCGTGAGGAAACAAGCTGTATTTTTCTGTGAGGGCTAGGTTTAGACAGAGGCCGGCTGATAGAGAGTACAGTCTGTACAGTAAGAAACCCTAACGCCTGTGGAGAGTTACCTGTGTGTGTGTGTGTGTTTCAGTGTATCACTGCGGCAGTGACGCTGGATGGAGCGACATCTTCTACTTCACGTCTCTGAATGAAAGCGTGAGCTTCAGCCCCAGATTCGCTCTGTTTGGAGACATGGGCAACGAAAACCCTCAGTCTCTGAGTCGCCTGCAGAAAGAGACGCAGCTGGGGATGTATGACGTCATTCTGCACATCGGTGAGACCAGACACTCGAACCATCTTCATTAACGAGGCATTAGCTGAAAATGTGCTCAGGCCACCTGAGAAGTGCTGTGGATCATTCGGATGTTTTTATCAGATTCTGACGGCACCCATTCACTTCCATTACTGAGACGCACTCCTCCTGATCTGGGATGAGCACATGTGCAGCTAATGTTCATTTTTGTGTGAACTGTTCCTTTAACTGACTAAGAGCAGGTTAGTTAGTTGTGCCAGTGATGATAGTTTGGGTGGTTTAGTTCTAGTTTAGTGTTTTGCTTGAGGTGAATGATCTTTACAGCGTGTGATTGTTTTCACAGGGGATTTTGCGTATGACATGCAAGAGGTAAGAAACACACATAGAAGTGATGATCCACATCATTTTGACTCGATTATCTAATGTTGCCCATGACGATCATAATCAGCTCACTTCAGCGGAAACCCAGCGAGCGTCTGAAACCTCATTAGAGTAACGAGACTGGTTTAGTTCAGCTATGATTGTGTAAGTGTCTGGAAAACAGACAGATCTGATTTGAGTTTCTGACCATGTGCTGCTTTTATTCATAAATCTGATCAAAGTTCACTGTTCTCCCCATGACTGAGCAGAAGAAGAATTGTATTACTAATAATAGTCATATAATATAATAATAATAATAACTGTATTACCAATAATTTCGTCACACTATTTTATCTCACTAAATATATATATGTGTGTGTGTGTGTGTATATGTATTTTTTTAAATGTTTTTTAGTGTTTGCAAAAAGCCTAAATAAAATAAATTTGAATAGTTTATTATTATATTTTAGATAACATTTATTTAATTTGAAGTAACTATATATAAGAACCTAGATAACACTATTAGCTTTTATTAATAGTTTTTATTATACATTTAAATACACATATTATACAATTTAACATTTTCTGTTTTGATTTGAAATACAACTTTAATAATTTTCTTCTTTGTTTTTGTCATTTTTGTTAGTATTGTTAATTTATCACATTACTTATTTTCTTTCAGCTAGTTGGCAAGGAAAAATAAACTAATTTAATAAATACATAATTAAGATATACAAACATTTAAAAAGAAAATATACAACAGAATTGGTAAGACTTTAATGAAAATGAAAAAGTAGCTGACTTGGACTGTTCTCAGAGGTTCTGAAGCTGTGTGTGTGATCAGGATAACGGCCGGATTGGAGACGAGTTCATGCGACAGATCCAGTCCATCGCTGCTTACACGCCGTATATGACCTGTCCTGGAAACCACGAGTGGGCCTAGTAAGTGTGTTTAATCTGCATCAGGTCACCGAGTACAGAAATCAGAGGTTTCCTGTAGAAAAGAATCTGTTCCACAGCGGAGATTCAGAACATTTTTACGAAACCTTTCTTGACGCGAGTCATTTTAATCGTGTGTCTGGATTTGCTCAACATCTGACCAACATCAGCAGAGCCAGAGAACTCAGAGAAACGGGTCAGGGCTCAGCGGCGAAGAACCAAAAGACAAATACTGTTATTATATTTGGCATGGACTAAACATGTTTGGGGTTTTAGTTGCTTTGGGTCATTATTATGTAACATAATAAGCTTTCAGAATGCAGTCAGGATCTCTGTTTTTGGACCTGAAAAATTTGTATTAAAAAAACTAAACAAAACCATATTGTATCAGCAACCTTTTAATAATAAATGATGATAATAAAAAAAAAATAAATAAATAAAAAAAAAGGTGAATGTTAGTGTATTTACACTACGTTTACTTGTTTATTATTAATTCAAACATGTTCTTTAAAATTTCTAATTATATATTATATATTTCTAATTATATATGTATATATAATAATAATAATTATAATATATATATATTTATATTTCCTATTTAAAAATGATTTAATTAAATAATTATTATCATTTTATTTGAATACATCACTGCATTACATTTATTAGAATGTATCATCTGAGAATTAATGGCATACATAAATTATTTACTTAAATTAATAAATAATGAATTAATAATTCTTGATTTTGAGTAATAAAAACCCAAACTTATGAAACATACGTATTCTAATAAAACAAAATAAAGTAATAAATGGTACACTGAAAAGGTTTCATGCTAAATAATTCATACCCGGGTATCTCTTTAAAAATGTTTGTAATAATGTGTATTTTTAGGGCAAATTTGTGCTGGCCTGGGCCGCCCATACTTGCTGTCACGCTACATTCATTTCGCGAGCAGAGTTAGTCTGGCCAAGCTGCCGTTCCCAAAAAAGTGGGAACCAATGAGAAACGAGCAGTGAGTGTTTTTGTGTCTGTTCGGCTCTCGCTGCAGTCAGAAGAGAACGTCCAGTCAAAGATTTGTCTGATTCTGGGACATCAAATCAAAGCCACGTGGATGCCTGACCCTGCGATGATCCTGATGTGACGTGAAGCCAGATGTTTACAGATGTTTGTAGATCAACAGATGATTTTAACCCACAGCTATCTGCAGGAATCTTCAGGATGTTGTGATGATGATCATAGATTTAATCTCTGCAGATCTCTGTTTACAGCAGATGCAGATTGACAGGATGTCAAGTTTAAGACCAGAACAAATATCTACCAGTGCAGTCAAAAAACACACACACTTTAGATCTTTTTACCACATTAAAGTGGAATATTCTATAGAACTTGTTTTGTTTTATAAATTGTTTGTTAATTTTTATATGTTGATTATTTTTGTAATACAACATTGATTAAAATTATATTGTAATCTTTTTATTTAAATGCTGTTTATTTTGCCATACATTTATAATAAACTCACTTCATTTTGACCAAAAAAGAAAGAAAGAAAAACAATGTAAAAAATATTCTATTTAAGAAGAAAAATATGTTTTGCCGTGTATTTATTATCTATAAAATATTCAGTAATTTAGCAAGCGCTTCTAATTTACTTCACGTCGTAGTGCGTGTTTTCATGTTTTGGTGAAGTAGTTAGTATGTCGAGTCCTGACCACTGGAGGGAAGCACAAACCTCTTCATCCACTGTTTTTTGGAGGTTATTTGTATTTGTGTGTGTTGAAGTATTTAATGGCCTGTTTTCCTAGCCTTGACCTAATGACCCCAGGGAGATCTCAGCCTCCTGACCTTTGACCCCTCCTTCTGAGGTCACTGACAGTGACCCCACGGCCGTGTCTCATGTTTATGATCCGAGTGAATCTGTGAAATACGAGAGCTTCAGTGTTTTCTGTTCCAGCGTGGTTTGAAGGCTGTTCCCTGTGTAACTCACTAATGGCTGCTGAGCTCTTCAGTCGGTGATTTTCTGTCTGTGTTTGTTTTTCCAGTAACTTCTCCCACTACAGGAGTCGCTTCAGTATGCCAGGACACACAGACAATCTGTGGTACAGGTACGAGCGCTAAAACCCAAGACAATCTTCTCAGATCTTGAGCTGTTTGTGTTTTACGTTTAGCGTACTGTCAGAACTCTACACACAAATCAAAGAACTCACACACAATGGGCCAAACCCTTCAATTCTCCTGCAAAACCAAACTTTACTTTCAAAACAGTCGAATTTCTTCTCAAAATGGTATTTTGTTTTCAAATGACACAAAAGGTTCCGCTTCAAACACAGAAAGGGTGATGATTCCAGCTCTGCTCTGTTGGATGGTTGTTCTTCCCGGTTTATCAGTTTTTGAAAACTAAAGCATGTTTTTAACTGTGTGTAGCTGGAATGTCGGACCCGCTCATATCATCTCCTTTTCTACTGAAGTCTATTTCTATCTGGAATACGGCCTGGATCTGCTCTTCAGACAGTTTGAATGGCTAAAGGCAGATCTACAGGTACACAACTGGTTCTGCTGCAGTGCTCTCACTAAATCCAAAAGTCACGTTCATAGGTATAGATGAGTTTATTTCTTCATCAGATTTGGAGGATCGCAGAGCAATGGCTGCTCTGCAATAAATGGGTGCCGTCCAAACACTCCTCAGCACAACAGTTCCTCAGTTAACCTCTGGAGAAGACAAAAGCAGTTTTATAAACGCTGCTGGATCTGTGCAGATTTCTCTCCTGATCCAGAACAGAACACTTCTTCACTGGAGGAAGAGCTATTATGGGTTATTTTAGTTAAAAACACTTTAATTAGTTTGATCTTGTGTCTTCTCCAGATGTTAACCGATAGACCGGAGTGCTGTGGATTATATCATTCTGACGGCACCCATTCACTTCCATTGATGCAGAGACCCGATGAAGACACTCACTCTGATGTGGTTGCATTTTCAGCAGTTAAAATGTTTTGGTCAACTATTTCTCTTAACAGTTTTCCTGCAAAAATACAATTTCCTTGAACGCAAATAAGACATTTTTTTGAAGAATGCAGTCTTGTGTTTGTCTCGCTCTCGCTGATGAAGGAGGCGAACCGTCCGGAGAACCGAGCTCAGCGGCCGTGGATCATCACGATGGGACACAGACCCATGTACTGCTCCAACGACGACGGAGACGACTGCACACACTTCCAGAGCTACGTACGCATCTGAAACCCCAGAATCTAACCAGGGGTTCATTCTCTGTCCGCGGTCTGACCAGTGTTTCGTCTTGTTTTAGGTCAGACTTGGACGCAATGACACGAAGCCAGCTGCTCCTGGACTCGAGGATTTATTCTATCAGAACGGTAAGAGGTTATTTTAATTTTGCTTCCATACTAAAGCTATTCTCATAGGAGTAGTGAATTATTCCAAGCCTAAACTGTGTGTGTCTCAGGAGTGGATCTGGAGCTCTGGGCTCATGAACACACGTATGAGAGACTCTGGCCTGTGTATGATTACAAGGTAAACGCTGAGCACTGATGTGAAAGCGCTCTGTGATGTGGGGTACTCAGCAGTGTGTGTGTGTGTGTGTCTCGCAGGTGTTTAACGGGAGCTCTGAAGAGCCGTATGTGAATCCTAAAGCACCCGTGCACATAATCACAGGTTCAGCCGTGAGTATAAGAAACGAGAGCAGCTACACACGGTGTATAGTTTATAACAGTTTGAGCAGAATCACCACAGACACAACCAGACAGAGGGGAAAACATTAACATTGAGAGAACATTCTGAGAACGCTCCCAGTTATCTGGGACCATAATGACTTCAGTGAGGGAAAGAACTACGATCCCATGATGCACTGCAAATGACATCATTGAATCAAGAACATGATGCAGTGCATGTAGTCAGGGAACTTGAGAAACAGTTCAAATATTTTACTTTAAACTGTAAAGTCTTTTAAAAAAGAAATGAAAAGCGCCAATGCAAATTAGCAAACCTTTTTGTAATGTATAAAAAAACTATAATATTATCTCAATGCAAAACATCATCATCTAAATAACCTGAAAAATGTTCGTTTGGCACATGACCTCGTTGCATGCTTGCATTTTAAATAGAATTGGTCTTCCAGCTCATTCAGCACTGGAGCTGGATGGATGGCTTTAGTGCATTGCATTGTGGGTTAGGAGATTTTTGTTTTTTGTTCAGGGCTGTCGAGAGAAACACGACGGCTTCATCCCTAAACCCCGCGACTGGAGCGCCTTCAGAAGCACAGATTACGGATACACACGCATGCGCCTGATCAACAACACACACCTGTACCTGGAGCAGGTGTCTGACGACCAGGTAACACTCGCTGTGTGTGTGTGTGTGTGTGTGTGTGTGAGAGTGGACTTGTTTGACTACACTTGCGAGGGACCAAATGTCCTCACTTGTGTGAAACGTGAAAGATGAAAACAACCCACTAGTGAGACATGTTGCTGGTCCTCACTGAATAAATCACTAAGTCTATGTAATGTCCTCAGAACAAACGTGTGTGTGTGTGTGTGTTCAGTACGGTAGAGTGATCGATCAGATGCTGCTGGTGAAGGAGAAGCACGGAGCAGACGCCTGGAGCTGAGACACACTTTAATCAAACAAACGAGCTCCTCAGACTTCTGCACTCATCAGGTCTGACCCTGCAGCACGAAACCAGGCACACGGGCCAGGATCTGAGGAGCAGAAACATCCACATATTGAGAGAAACATCAGTTGTTCAAATGAAGTTCAAGCAATGCATATTACTGATCGAACATGACGTTTTGATATATTTACAGTAGGAAATGTGTCTTTGCTTCGTATCCTAATGATTTTTTGCTTAAAAAGAAATGTATTACTTTGACTCCTACAGTATATTGTTGCGAGGGTCAGAGATTCTCATTCCTCACACGGGTTTCTTCTGGATCTTGGTGCTGATCTGAACACGGGTTAAAGTGTCTTCTTTGATTGTACTTGTAAAGGATTATATTTTAATATGGGGATAAATACTCAAGTACTGTATCAAATCAGGTTACTTGATTTTTAATTTTTTTAAACTCTAGACATTCCTATTTAGACAGCATTTTAAGCGTCACATACAGTTTGAAACACAGTGCTTTCACACACGACACGATTTTACATTTAAAACCATAAACATCGTTTACAAACTTTACTTTATAAACATTCACTGTGTGAGTAATATTACCGACAGTTATAACACATTACAGTTCTGCTGTTCAGTCACCGTTTAGAAAGAAGAATGTATTAAACACAGCAAACCTTCACATATTACAATGCATTTACAATTATGTATGAAAAGATAAATTATATTATATATATATATATATATATACTTTTATAATGTGTTATACATGTTCTCAAACCTACTCAAATCTTTTAGCTTGAGTGACGCATGTCATAAAACGGTTTCAGTGGATAACTAAAACTAAAATGTGAAAACAATATTTGAAAAGAAGCATATTTTTAAATAAGCATAAACAAAATGGCAAACAACTTGAAACTAAAACTAAAATGAAAACAAAGTGTGAAAATGTAAATGTATAAATAAATAAACTAAAACTACACATTTACAAAATGCAAAAGTGGTTAAGTTAATTTCCCCAAATAACCTTTTATACCAAATACGTATGGTGCAGTATTTTAGAGTATATTTGTGATGTGAAAATATAGAAAAAAGAGTCCCATCTCATTGTTTTTGTTTCCAGCTGCTAATATTTGTTTCGTTATCTTAGCAAGGTTTAAAAAGCAGGACTGATGTGAGCTGTCTTAGAAGTGTGCTGTCTATGTAGTGCACTAGGGTTTGAATCTAAACCTGCTGTGAGCTTTAATAAACTGGTTGTGTCAGTAAGCGCTGTCTGTCTGTGTTACACAACAGCACCATAGCTGTGGTTAACACAGATCAGCAGAGAAAACACTTCACCCAAGAGTCACTTCATCTGGAGAACGGCTGTTCTTCTGTCCAATATCTCAGCGTTCCTAAATTAAGAAACATTTCGATGAAGATTTGACTTGTTTCTAAGCTTATAATCAAGACAAGAGCAGAACATTCATTCATTCATCTTTTAATGAAAGTGAAAGTGTTTCATTTATTTTTCTTGGAAGCATTGCTAAAGCAGTTTATTTGTAGAAAGGGACATATTTTGTTCAATTCAAATTATTTTTAACAATTCACGCAAATGTCATTTGGCAGCACTCCATCGTTTTAATTGTTCCTGCAGAAACTCTTTTCTAGTGAACGCACCTCTGTGAGAACGTTTATTTAAAGTTGGAAGGTCTTGCAGGGTGTTGTGTTTGTGATGGATCTGAGACGTTCTGCTGGGAAAGTCAACGTGAATCAGACCACAGCATGTGTTTACATCTCACTGCCTGGAAAATACTCTCTCACAGCACTTCTGTGGCGGATCGCTGATGAACAGAGAGAGAACTCACCTAAATGAGACTCGAGCATCGTCCCATTGATTGATTGATTGATTGTAGTGGAAACCCATGTCTTTTAGTCTATTTTTGTATTGTCTGTTTTGATTTTCGGTTAAAGTATTAGTATATATGTTTTTCTCTAAATATTTCTATAAAGCTTTTTTTCATTTTATTTCTATTTCAGTTATTTTTGTACACCAAGTTATTTCGGTTCATGTTTATTTTATTTCAGGTAACAGTTTATAGTAACAATACAGTTCAAGTTCAACTTTTATTTATTTTTGTTTTTCTATTGTGATTTTGACTTTTTTTTGGGCAATAATAAAAAAAAAAATCTTACAATTTTGACCCTAATTTGCTATTCTGACATTCTGTATTGCTCTTCTATTATTATTGTTTCTGTCATTTCTCTCATAACTCTGACATCGGTTTAAAGGAATAACCTCGCTCAGGGCACATGTTTGCTCCATCAGAGCTCCCTCCAGCTCTTCTCTGTCATTCTGAAAGCAGCCTGCGCTCCATCTCTTATATAACTGCATCTGCTTCCATTCAGACGCGTCTTCTCTCGGTTTATACGCTAATCTGAGCGTGTGTTTGTGTCTCCACCGCTGAAGAGCGCAGATATAATGCATTTTTGGGTCCATAAGAAAACTGGTGATTTCAACATTCTTGTTTCTTTACCTAAATGTGTTACCTGCTCTACTCCTCTTAAAAACTGGCTGTTTATTGCTGAAATATTCTCCATTAAGACTGATTTCTCATACTCTTGAAGGAACAACATCACATCCTCTTGAAGCACTGTTTGAAGATTTGATCTTCTAGAATCAGGCAGTAGGTTTTCTGGACTGAAAATGAGCTCCCCAAACTTACTGCTAGATTCTAGATCAGTTCTTCAAACGGATGTGATGCTGTTCATCTTTTAGGGTTTTTTTCTCTGAGACGCTGACACACTGGAGACTCCAGGAAGGTTCAGTTCTAGAAAATAATGTCGCTGGAGACTTTAATGGTTTCTGACCCAATTCTTGACGTTAATTCTTTTGAAATGAATGCGTCTTTTCTTCTTGACTTGTTGCTGTTTTTGACTGTGCTGAATAATTCGGCACATCTGAATATAAGCAGCTTCGTGAACATTTACATACCACTTATATATGATTCAGTACTAAATCAAGAGTAGTTATTAGGATCGATGGGGTTTGGGACTGGTAACATGCTCTTGTAAAAAAAAATATAACCCAAATTTTAACTTGCATAATAATTTGGAACACAGTGTATATATAAACACAAACACATGTATATAGTTAAGAAAAATATGTTATGTTTATACATAACATATAATAATATCAATACATCAATGTATATATATGTAATATATACAGAATGTGTGTGTATTTAGATATACATCATAAATAAATACAGTATATTATGTAAGCAAAGCTTTTATTTTTGACAGCTCTGATATGTATACAGTATAAACACACACAATTCTATTATAAATTATATTTCTTTTATTTTTATGTTATGTTATCGTTATACTTCAATATTTTCCCTGTTTATTTTTTTCTCATATTATTTTATTTTTTCTGCACAAAAGAGAAAGTACATTTTGACGTTCTGATTGGACCCTGAGCAGCTGAATCAGTTCTGTAATAGACCTGGAGTGTGTGTGTGTGTGTGTGTTATGACCGTAGAAGGCAGCAGCGGAAGCTCTGTGTCAGATTACGCCTGTGTTTGTCTCCAGATGTCTTGAAGTTTACGGGAGATGGTTGTTGTGCTGTTGTTGTGTGGTTTCCATGGTGACCGCTCGAGTGAATGTGTATGAGTCCACACACAACTATCAGAAACGCCGCGGTTGAGCTGAACTATAAAAGATTATATGATCAATCAGTCATGATAAAATGTTTTTTTAACTCATCAACTTCAAATTTCATTTTTGAGTTATTTGAGATTTAGGACAGAGTGTAGAGCTGAAATGACTTGGACACTTGAAAATGTTTCATTAGTTGTTTGTGGTTTAGGAGTGTTTTTTTTTACTTTTTTAATTGATATATTAAACATTTAGTTTTTTGGTGGGGATTGCACTTTGCACTGTTTTGCTCTTTTAGTGATTTGTTTTGCTAGTTTATGGTTTTTGGTGGTTTATGGCTGGATTTTGGTTATTTTTTCATATTTATAGTAAAGTTTTGGTGCTTTTGGTTGGAGGATTGTTTTATGGTGGGCTTTGGCGTTGTTGTTTTTGATTGTTTATGGCTGGATTTTAGTTCTTTTTTATATTAAGATGGAGATTTTGGTGGATTTTTTATTTATTTTTTAAGGTTTTGGTAGTTTCTGAATGCACTAAATTTTGTATGGGCAAAAATTAATATTTACATTCATTTAGCAAGCATGTAACATTTACTGCAATATTTATTAATATTTGGAAACATTTGTTCATGTTAGCTCAGGTCAATTAATATATAAACCAGATAAAACTATGGGAAACCATACCTGGCCACATGTCACGCTCTACTTTATTGCATTTTAATTTTGTGTTGCTAAATGTCAAAGTTAATAATACTGTCAGTAATAAAAACAATAATTACATTAACAATAATAATAAATATGTACTATTCCAATTTCAATAAATAAAAGAAATGAATGAATGTAAAATAACAGAAGAGTTCACAGCCTCGGGGTCTCTATTACAGCAAGAGAGGATAGTGACTCATAATCAGTGGTGGTGTGGACGGGTTTCAGGATGGATGTGAGCTCTTTGTAAGGACAGGAACATCCGCCAGGCTCTGACTCAGATGATGGAGAGAATCTGGGAAAACAATCCGTTGCGTAAGCAGAGAAATCTGACCCTTCAACTCTGTCCTCTGAGCCGAGATAAAGACACTGCGGAATCGGCTGGTGTGTTAACCCTTTCTTTATGAGTTGGACTAGTTAAGCCCGGCAGTGCTCAGTCTGAGCTAAGAGATCTGATTTTTCTGCAGAATCTGTTGAAATGTAATGAATCATGTTAGGAAACGCTGTGATTTTCCATTGTTTATATATAATTGTCTATTTAAGTATCCATTTTGTACAATTAATTCTATAAAAAATGTTGTTAAAACATTAATATATTTTGCAAGTTACGTAATTAGAAATTCCTTCCCATTATATCAGCGTCTAAATGTGAAGCATGTGTTAAAGATTCTGCTCACACATGATCACAGCCATTCAGACACTTCTGTATAGATGAGATATATATAGTTTGTAATGTGTAAAGAATTCATTTGCAAAAACAGATGCATTTATTAACAATATATTCCATTTTGTGTGAGTCTCTCTCTGAGTGTGTGTGTGGCGGGTGGTGGGGGGGGGGGGGGTGTTTATGTGGAAAAAAAAGTATTATTGTTGCTAAAGTGTTTCACAATCAGTGAAGATTTCTTCCACTCATTCAGTCATTCAGCTGGAATCCACCTGGAGACTTACAAACGCTTGGCAGGAGTTTAAATGTGTGTGTGTGGTATTTATTTACAACACTAATTACTTTACCTTTCACACAGACTGAGCTACTAAACTTATACTGTTTCAGTGGAAAGGAAACTGCAGGTTTATTTATTTATTTTAAAGCAACTTTTATTCATGAATTCCTTATTGTTGATTTATTTCTACATCCATCTTGATGATTTCGAAGCAGTGCATCTTTCTCTCCTCCTGCAGGGGGATTCTGATGATGGAGGGGTTTCTTAGATGTTGGTGAAAGCGACTGTGTTTCTGCGGTCAGTGAGACTCTGCTCGAGTGAGGGTGACGTGTCTGTGGTCAGTGAATATACTCTGTTTACATTCTGTTCCGCTGACTCTCTGACCGCAGGTGACCGGACTGAACCTCCGTCTCTGCTGCTGAACCTACACACATCAATCCTCAGATTCATTAAAGACATAAAAATACATCCAAACGTGTCACTGAGGTATGCAAAATAGCTTTTTACAATTTCACAAATATTGGAACAATTCAGAGTTGCATGATTATAAACTAAGTAAGAACTGCCAAATACAAAATCAGTATTTTAAGAAAGTGACGTGTGGCCAGGTATGGTTTCCCATACTAGGAATTTGTGCTCTGTGTTTAACCCCCTCCACACAGCAGTGTTCACTCACACACAGACACACACACACACACACTCATGTGTTCTGGGGTGTCTCTCTTCATAGGTGTAATGGTGTTTGCTCATCGTTAGACTTTCATGAGAAAGCTTATGATTTCAGATCTGAAGGCTGTTTGTTTTGTTGTTTATTTTTGATGAGAAATATCTAAGCTGGAGTCTTGTCCATGTCACCTTGCTGCTGTCTAGAGAAGCTGAGAGTTGAAGAAACCCGGCAGAAGCAGATATGACGTCCGGAATCATGCAGAAATATTTCTCCTGTTGTATTAAGTGACATTTTCCTCAAAAACGCATTAAGACGGAAATTCGATGCCGCTGATGTCCAGAGCAGAGAGAATAATATTGTCTTAAGCTGCTATTCTGACAGCTCTGAGACATCTGTATTCTGTTGAATCTTGTACGAGGAGTTTTCACTGGAAATAGATTCTGGAGAGAAATTTACTGAATGAACGATTACCAGCACATCAGAGCAGAACCGGTGTGTGTGTGTGTGTGTGTGTGTGTGTTACAGACGATAAACATCACGACAATATCAGGAAAAACAGACCAAAATACCCTCCATTACAGTCCAGACGGATGAACTCTGTGTAATCAGACATGATCGTTATGTGCTTTCAAGCCGAAGAGTAACGTCTGCAATAATTACGATTTTTTAGTGTTTCTGAAAGAAGTCTCTTCTGCTCACCAAGGCTGCATTTATTTATTTATTTTTAAAAACAGTAAATTTGTGAAATCTTGTTGAGATTTGAAGCAGCTGTTTCTCTGTGAATATCTCGTTTATTTCTGAGAATGATTTTCAGCATCATTCAGCGTTTATTCAGTCAAACCAGATCTCATTGTTTTATGATACTTTATTTTATGTTAGTGGGTTTAATATATGTAAGCGAGGATAGCAAAATAAAGTAAACTGTAACATATTAATATAGCAGAAAATAATCCCGACACATTAAGCAGAGCAGGTCATGCTCCTGTGCTTTTCTTTAATTCCTGCTTTGATGTTTTTCCTCCTCAGACTGAACTAAACCAAGCATTGAGTCAAGTCAAGTCACTTTTATTTCTACAGCTCTTTTAACAACACAGATTGTAGCAGAGCACTGAACATTATCAAATGGAACAACAGAGTGATGGTAATGTATAATGACCAGATTAAACTTTATTTATCAAACGCAGAGACGGTCTCTGTAGTAAGATGACGACAATCACTGGAAATCAGGTGTCCC
>JAUYWG010000053.1:3566225-3586434 GCA_034779775.1 Enteromius afrohamiltoni
GGAAGAGACAACAGGTGGAGATTATAGACAATTATCAAGACACCCCCAATAAAGGAGTGCTTCTGCAGGTGGTGACCACAGTTCCTGTGCTTTCTGGTGATGTTCTGGTCACTTCTGAACGCTGGCGGTGCTTTCACTCTAGTGCTAGCATGAGACGGTGTGATCGCTTTAAGAGATAATGAAGGAGATGCGAAAGACTGGACATCGTGTTGGTTTCATATGAATGACTTTATCACTGAATATTTGTTTTTAATAAGACTTGCTTAGTGTAATAGTAGACGTGTCAGGCTTTCTACAGATATAACTCTCATGCCTCTTTGTGGAGTTTTGCTGAGTTTCAGTTCATTTTAGTGATGTGCTTCTAAATGAAGAAACGTTCCTTCACAGATTCGATTGATGATGTAAAAAGAAAATATAGTGAGGGAATGAACACTCAATCCATGAAAAAACCAAACGAAACCCAACCAGACAGAGGTCAAGATCCACACACGATGCTTCTCAAGAACGAGAGCGAACACTTGAAGCTGCGCCAGAACCAGGTCGAAGACAGAAGATATGTTTGATTGTTTTAAATGAAAACAAACTAAATTGTTATATTATTTTCATAAAACAAGACATAATATCTTAAATCATTTTACCTGTCAATGAAAGCATCTTAATTCCAGAATTTGTATATATATATATATATATATATATACTAGAAAAAAGACAAAAATACTGATCAAGAAATCAGTTTGTTTTTTTTTTGCAGTGAACAAGTTATCGTCTTGTTTTTGTTGGTGAATAAATGTTGTTGAGGAAAATTATGCTGAAAATGAAGACTGGTTTGATTGAGACAGTATTGGGGGGATTCCAGGAACATGGTTTGGGACCACAGGGATAGAGATGGTCTTGGGGGGGCCAACAGGGAAAGGGGCCCGTTTCCCAGGATCTCCATCTGCTTGAGGTGGCAAACATAGACAACACCTCCCAGTAAGTCTGTGATTTCTCCTTCCAGACACAGGTTCACAGAGTCCAGCAAAGTGAACTAGCCAAAACTGAGCTCCTGCACTACTTCAAGCAGGACTTGTGCACACAACCTGAGGGGAGATGGTTCTGGCAGCAATCTTACATCCATCCGGCCCGGAATGTGTTTTTAGAGGCCAGTACCTGACACCTAGGACCTGGAAACAGGAACAGACCCATGCAGCGCAGTCGGTTAGCTTCTCTGGCTGGTTCAATCTATCAAGTGAGGAGGATCAACTGTATGTCCCATAAGAAGAAATACATGATTATATTCTGTTGCTTCTCCTATATTTCTTAGTGATATATTTAGAGTCAGTTTATCAGGAAGTGGTGGAAGTTGTTGTTTGACTTGTTGGATGGAAACAGTGCTCTATTCACAAATGTTTAATGCAATATTCCAGTTTTGCAGTTAAATTCGAATCCTTGTATGGAAACATAGTGATTCTGATATTCATGAGACGTGATTCCTGTCAGGATGTGTTGTTGAAGAATGATGACACTCAACAAAGTCTGAAACTTTCACGAATGCAATATCACAAACAATGATCTGAGCTCTCAGTTTCTGTACGAATGTTTTTCATCAGATTTAAACTGATTGAGTTTCTGTGAACTGTGCTTCTTCTGGACAAGTCGTTCGGTGGTTTTGAACTGCGTTTATTACGACGGATCATTATATTGAGGTGAATTACAAGCCGTTGCTCACACGCAGGCATCTGTTTGCTGTGAAAGCGGCAGACTTCACCAGCCTGTGCATAAATCAGTCCAGCAGTGTCCAGCTTTGGCATCATGCACGGCTCTTTCACCCGCTCTATGAATGATCCTTGCTTTACTTTTCTCAGCTTGGCTCCTCTGTGGTTCTGACCCATATTTGAGGAATGTGATTCCTGAGCATTACTGATGCCAGTGTGCATGTGTCTTCAGGGCCGATGCCAAACTAGTGCATGTATCTGCTGCTCCTGATATTGTTGATTTTAGAATCCACTGAACATGAAGCCTGAATATTCTTGGATATGTGAGGAAACGTGTTTCAAAATGATTTGGATGGCATTAGATTAGGTTTAAAGGAGTCTTATGATGTGATTTCAAGTTATCTTTCTCTGTGGAGTGTTACGAGCAGTAAAGATTAAAGTCTCAAAACCAAAGAGATATTCTTTATTAAAGTTGTGACTCGACCGCTGCTTCCTAAAATAATTTGTTTAAACAAGCCTCCACTTTTCTCCGTCACAGAGTGGATTTATTTTATTTATTTTTTATCTAGTTTCCAGAAAGAAAGGAGGCAGGGCTATTATTCTGTCTGTAGTGTTGCTGCGGGCGCCATGTTCTGGAGACGCTGTGTGTCGTTGTGGGAGTCAAACTACTTCCAAAAGCACAAAAACGGGAGTTTGGAGCAGTGAAGGGTTGTTTCTCCGATCACGAATGCAGACATGGGGTTGTGTGGGGACGAGGCGTGATGCAGCACCACACAACCAAGTCATGATCATCAGTAATTATGTCTCACTGCTTTGTAATGTGTTTTTTTCTTACATTTGGAAAATATTAAATATTTTTCTTTACTTTAGACACTGCTTTAAAATATAACATTCTTTTAAAAAAAATAACAATCTGATTCCGGTCTTTTGAACGGTAGTGTTTCATCACCTACAATCGACTAATAAATATCATATACTGATATAATGTTAATTTTTCCTTGAGGGAGAGTATGTTTAGAAACAGAACAAATAAGTGTTTGCAATCCTCAAGATCTTCATGGCTTCATGGGGAAGATCAGCGCTGTAAACGACTGGCGCTACATCTAATGATTGTAATATATTTTATGAGTTTCTGACCCTTAAAGATTGAGCAACAGTGAGCAGCTGTGATTTTGTGGGCTGTGATATTGAGGAGACACAGGCGGTGAGTGAATCAGAACGACCTTTGACCTCGGACTCACACTCTTCACATGCATTTACAGTTCAGATAGATCAGACATCTGAAGGAACATTCATATGGATCTTTTCTTCATTGTTTATTCATTTGTATTCACTAAATGGCTTTCCGGGGCATTTATGATGAAGATGTTGGCAGCAAAGAGAGAATGTGAAAGTCTGGATAAACAGAGTATGGGTGATGTAAGACGCACAGATGTGCTCTCCTCGAATCAACCTCTGAATACTCCTCGCTGCCCATAAATGGAGATGCAATGTGAGACGCATCGGAAACGACCGGCTGCTGCTGCACCTTCCCTTGATTCTTCATTCAGAAGATGTTTTTGAGATCCTGTGGGACAGACGCATTCCCTTCCTATGATCGGAACGAAGCGTAAGCCGCACCAGAAAAACCCAAACGAACATTCTCTGATGCTGTCTGTGTTTTGACAGACGCATTCAAACCATACAGACATTCCGAGCTAAACCCTTTATCAACCCAAACTCAGCATCTGTCTGTAGAAAACCACATAGAGCTGGTGATATTTATCCTGACTCATGAGTCACTTAAATTATTATGTACTGAGTTTCTAGCAGCTGCCTGTTCAAATGACTTGGAGCTGTGTGATACGACCAAATGGGAATTTACTACCATCATGATGCCTGAATTAGAGACCTTATTATTGTAAATCGAAGCCCTTGTCAACGTTGTCAGTTAAATAGTTACATTTGGAAAATATTACATTTCCGTCAGCCTCTTTTACTTTAGACAACCGGTTCTGTTCTTATTGATGCTTAGGCAGATTTTCTTTTTATGAATGAATTTATAAATACTTAATTAATACTTTTTTAAGTTGCTTACTCTTGCTTTAGACAAAACGGTCCGACCAAACAACCAAGATCTCTTATTAAAGAAAAATATCCCCTTACTGGAATAAAACAGACCAATTCTCGTAACGTAATAAAACCAACCACTTTTAAAACTCCAAACTAAACAAAATTGCCTGACATTTAATTATCTTATCTGAACAATATTTACTGACCTCTCAACGAAACAAAACCAACCGATATTAAACTTTCTTCACAGAACAAAAACTGACCATATTTAAATCGCGCAAAATTAAAAAAGACGATATTTAACTTTTTTAATAGAACAGAACTGACCATATTTAAATTTCTTAAGTAAACAAAATCAACCGATATTTAACGTTCTTCATAGAACAAAACTGACCTACATTTAAATATTTTAATAGAGAAACAAAACTCTATTTCAATCTCTTAAAGCTCATATAAAACCAACTGATATTTACATTTCTTAGTCTTAAAAAACGTACTACTAGATACTCGAACAAGATTGTCATCATAACAGTGTGATTTTCTGTAAAGCTGGGCAACACAAATACACTTGACTTGACTTGATCTGCTTAGCCTCATTAATCTCCATCTCTCAAGCTGCTGTTGTTCATCTGACAGTTTTATTCCTGATCCCTCAGCACTGTTTGGAAAGCATCACCAGGACTAAACCCTTCATTTTTGAAACTCTCTTTCCTGGAAGGTCAAGCGGCGTCTCAGAGAGGAGCGTAAGCATGTGTTCCCTGAAGACATCACCCCGTTATCTTCATACATCACAGGAGGAGGAGTCCAGACTGAGCCCTGAGGACATGGTGAGGCAAAGAGACCAAATGACGACTTCTACAGCCTCAGCTCTTTACTGAAGTGATGGCTGATCCCCAGCATGTTCAGATGAACAGCTAGTTAACTGCACAAGTTACTAATTCCAGGTAAATGACTTGGTTTAAATTTAAGATCATCTGCAACAAGCATAACACTTTCCCCCAGCTGAATCTTTCCTAAATTCTTGCCCCCGTGCCAACTTCTCTGAGACCTGTAGCAGGCATTAAATTTGAAGTAAGCTCATTTAGTGGATACAAGTGTACAGTTTCTAAACATTTGTTCTATTCTTTACGTTACATTGTCGTTTAGTTCTCATTTTATAAAAAAAATAGTGTGTGTTTTTATTTTAGTTTCAGTTGTAGTCACCTAAAATAACCTCAAGCGTTTGTTTTCTAGTGCATTTCAGATGCACAAAAACCTTCCTTCTGCTCAGTGAAAGCTGAGAGTTTGACTAAAAGCTGCTGAGATCAGTGAATGAGAGAGAGCTTGTTAGGATCAATCAGACAGTGTTTATCAGATCACATCATCTAAACTATAGTTACCGAATATTTTCCAAAGAATTGAGGATCAGTGCCAATGTGAATTCAAGGAAACAAGTCTCTCAGTTTATCAGTGTGAGGGAGGATCTAGATCTGATGTCTGAGTGTCGAGTTAGTTTCTCAGGGATCTGATTTCAGAGGAACTCAGTGTTTGTTGGCGCTTGACAGCAGTGCCAGTGGCAAAACCCAGAACCCATGCCACTGACTCATCATTAATTAGAAAGTTCCAGGCCTGAAGCCACAGATCCCAGCGTCGTCCTCAGGTCCACACGCATCCGATCTGAGGGAGTGAAGAAACCAGGTGAAAGTTTCAGTGACGCAGTCTATAAAGCCTGCTTGACAGATATAGAGATTCAAATCACTTGGCAACTACAAACGAGAGTAAAAAAAAAGGTGTTATATAACATAGATGGGTGCCGCAAACCATTTGAGAGGTAAAAAAAACTCTTAAAAGTATTAAACTTCAACACTGAACATATATGTGCTCGCTCTCAGGCCATCCAAGATCAGTGTGTGTCTTCCTCAGGATCTCCATCACAGCACTCCAGCCCATCACTTACCAGTTTAAAGTTTAGAGCTGTTTGCTTGATTGGTGCAGATTTCTCTCCTGACTCAGATCAGAACACTCGCGTTATCATAGATCATAGACTCATATTTGAGTTAAAATCATCTCAATGCTGGATTAGTTTGATCTTCTGTCTTCTCCAGATGTTAACTGATGCACTGGATTGCTGTGGATTATCCTGATGTTTTTATCAGACTCTCATTCTGACGGCACCCATTCACTTCCATTACTGAGACACTGATGCAGAGACATATTTCTCCAGACCTGATGAAGACTTGCACTCCTCCTGATGACCAGAGGGTGAGTAACCCAGCAAAAAATGGTTTGTTCTCAGCAGATGTCTAATGATCCGATGGTTTCTGGAGCTCCGTATGTTCTTCATCTTCATCTTCTACTAGTTAATCTGACCTACTTCTGTCACAATTACAATAGTAATTCATCAACATGAGCTCATTTCCTATGAGAAATGAAGCGTAGAGTGTTTCTCAGGATAGTTTCAACTATGGATATAACCGTGTGACTGTCGTTAGATCATGAAATATGACAGCTCTGCATCTGCATCTGATCAGGAGCGACAAACATCGTTTCATTCTTTCTCTGCTTAGCTGTTTTCTATTGAATGACCTTCTGACCTTTTGTGGTCACAAAACAGAAATCGCATGCACTGAAAAACTATTTTCTGTGTATATTTGATCAGGAGATGCAGTGCAGAGATGATGGAGCGTGTATCTGCTGAACTCCAGCGAGTGATATTACACAGGCGTTCAGTGACACACATATCTCTGAGTATCCACTGGAAACACTGACATCAGGCCGGTTCTGTCCAGCCTTCAGAAGGCTTTGTGCAATCACACCGCTCGTTTTATAAGCCATGACTGCATCACTATAATATTTGATATGTTTCCTGGGCGTTTGCATAGTTACACACACACACACACAGACCAGAGGAAAAAATCTTAAAGAAACGAACACATTCTCACAAAAGAATACATGCATTTGACTGATATGAGGAATAAATATGTGATAAACAGGAAATACCATAACGTCTAAATTCAAACATTTAAAGTCCTAATGGAATGCTAATGGAATTTCTGTCATAACAAATGATTTAGAGATCAAACAGAGCCCTGCTGACAGTCCTTTATTTAATACGAAATGAACGAAAGTAAAGACATTTATAACGTCACAGACGTTTCTCTTTCACATAAATGCTGTTATTTTAGACTTTGTATTGATCTCATGGTTTCAACAATGATTATAATCAGAAATGTTTCTGGAGCAGCAAATACTACAATCATTTGTGAGGGATAATGTGACACTGAAGACTGGAGCTATGCTGTAAATTCAGCTGAACACAGAGATCAATTACAGTTTTAAAGATGTTCACGTGATTTTAGAGTATTTTTTTAATTTAAGAGAACCTTTTAACTGTAATGTGTAAGATATATAAAGGTCATTTCTGTGTGTGCGCGCAGCAGATTATTGGCTGATGGAAAGTTTGCTTTGAGGAATGCGCAGTTTTTTCTCCTGATGTTGAATATGCTCGTCCTGCTGAACGCTGATTGGTCGAGAGAGCCGCTGAAGAATGTGTGAAATGACTTAAATAGCGCTGAGTCTCATGCGCACAGAAGAGCAGAACATCACACACACACACACACAGAGTCAAAGACACAAGGCACTTTCAGCAAAGCGTCTCCACTGTAAGAGTGTCTCTTCAGGTGAGTGCTTGTCTTCAGACACGGGTTTCTCGCGTAGCTGCAGACGGATGTGTGATGTGATGTTTGTGATTTCAGGGGAATCATGATTCTGAGAGGACTCGTTCTGTGCCTCTTGCTGTGGAGCTCCGTGAGCAGCAGACGCATAGGTGAGGAGAAACTTTGAAGTCTAGATTGAAATCGCACCTTTTTAGTGAGTTTGAATTCTGTTGCCAAATACAAACAGAACGCTACTGATAGGCTGAAGTTGACTTTGGCGTGCATATGATACGCACGTGTATAATAGGCTACGCTTTTTCGGGTGCTTGTGATAATGCATCAACCTCTCAGCTCTAATTCTAGCCATGGCGTATCATATGCACGCCAAAGTCAATTTCTGCGTTTAAACTGTAGCAAGAGTTTACGTTTCGATATGGCGTACTGACGCGCATTTTCTTGAGATCGGGTTGGATGTGTTCGCGCTCACATTCGCGTTTTCTCTCGAATCCGCAGAAATGCCGGATGATGACACCGTGTTTGACCTGTTCGAGCTCGCTAATGTCCACAAGAAGCATCACGGGGTGAGTTTAGTGAAGGGACCCGATCCAAACAGTCCCGCGTACAAGATCCTGAACCCGAGCCTGATCCCCTCAGTGCCCGAGCTCTCCTTCAGGGACCTGATCTACTCCATCCAGAGCGAGAGGGGCTTCATCTTCACCGCCAACCTCAAGCAAGCCAAGCGCACCAGGGGCAGCCTGGTCTCCGTGGAGAGGGCAGACGGCACCGGATCCGTCTTCGAGATCATCTCCAACGGGAAAGCCAACACCGTGGATCTGGTGTACTGGACCGCGAGCGGACAGCACGTGGTGTCCATCGATGACGTGGACGTGGCGAACGGACACTGGAAGAACATCACGGTGTTTGTGCAGGAGGATCGCGCACAGGTTCATGTGGGATGCGAGGAGATCAACACTCAAGAACTCGACGCACCTATCCAGCAGATCCTGAATCAGGAGAGCGCGGACATCGGGAGTCTGAGGATCGCCAAAGGAGCCGCCAAATCCGATCGTTTCATGGTAAGAATCTGGGTTCTGTTTATGTTTGATATCTGACTGTACTCATCTGTGATATTGTTGTATTTCTATCTGATGCGTGTTTCTTCCTGTAATGAAACGCGTAAAGACGCGGTTATTGCGCGCAAAGCGCTTCGCCTTCAGCGTGTGTTTTTGTTTTACTGTCTCCGTCTGAATGTTCCATGTAATAGTAGCTGTTGGAACTGTATGCAAATGTTTCTGCCAGTCTCGGTTTTTGACCATTATCCCGTTTTCCAGGGAGTTCTCCAGAACGTGCGGTTTGTTTTCGGAACGACGCTGGACGCGATTTTACGCAACAAAGGATGCGAGAGCTGTGAGTGCTTTATAGAGCATTACTCTTTCTATTCTTAAATCCTGAAAAAATCTAATGTTATTAAATAAATATAGCATGTGTGTGACCACAAAAAGTCAAGATCCATTTCCAAAACATCATTGAAAGCTGAATAAATCCTCTCTGCACTGATGTCTGGTGTGTTAGGAGAGGACAAGATCTGTCTGAGAGACAGCTGTTAGACGATCTGAATCTGAGGAGCAGAAACATCTCAATATTGAGAAAATTCTTCAAATGAAGTTCTTAGCAATGCATCCATCTTACAAATCAAAAAGTTTTCAAAGTGTACAAAATATCTTCACAAAACATGATCTTCATTAAATGTCCTAATGATTTTTGGCATAAAAGAAAATGGGTAATTTTGACCCATACAGTGCATTGTCTATTTCTACAAATATACCTGCGCTCTTATGACTGCTTCTGTGCTTCAGAGACTCATATTCATATATAAAGCAGGGATGTTATATTAAAGCTCATGTGTTGTTAACACAGCAGCCTTCATCACTGATGTCATGACCCTGGAAAACCCCATGAACGGATCCAGCCCGGCTATCCGCACTGATTACACCGGACACAAGTCTAAAGGTCAGATGATCATCATGTGCTTGTAATGTGTCTGGGGTCTCATCATGAACTCGTGAAGTTAACATCAGAATCCTGTTTCTCTTCAGATCTGCAGGACATCTGCGGTTTCTCCTGCGATGATCTGTCCAGCATGTTTAAGGAGCTCAAGGGACTCGGCCTGGTGGTGAAGCAATTGTCAAACGAGCTCCGCCAAGTGGTGAGGATCAAAATCAGCTGTCTGTCTGATGTTCATGAGTCTCTCCACCCTTTGTCTCTTCTGATTCCAAACAGTTGTTCCTCAGCCACTTCCCACTTGTTTCTAACGACAGTTCCTCTGTTCTTCTTCTGGCTTTTAGACAGCAGACAACAACTTAATAATGACTCAGATTAAAATCCATGAAGGGGTCTGTCTGCACAATGGCATCGTTTACAGAGACAAAGATGAGTGGACGGTGGACAGCTGCACACACTGCACTTGTCAGGTAAAAAGTGTGCTTTTGACTTCATTTGTTCTGGTCAGTATTTGTTTTGTGTGGGTAGCTGCTGGTTAAGTTAGTCCAATCCATCCTGTGTCTCTGTTTCACTGCACACATGCATCTAAATGGCCGGGGTTCAGGAATGTTTTAATTGGTGAGTGATACCCGCTGTCTCTGGTTTCCGGTGAGACCAGCTCCTGCGTGTGTGTGTGTGCGGTTGAAGCCGCTGACTCAGTATGTCTTCTCCACCCTCACGCTGGCCACATTAAAACACTTTGTTAGTCCGGTCAGATGTATTCCCCTGCTGCCCACTCAGAGTTTATATCACCGCAAGATTTTCCTGCCAAAGCCAAGGGTCACTTTTTATTGCCAGGAGAGAGGCGTTTATTTCTCATCCATTATGTGCAGCTGTTGGGATCGTGCGATTGAACTGGCTTCACATATTTTATTCGCAGAACTCCGCCACTGTGTGCCGTGAAATCTCCTGTCCTCTCATGCCCTGCGCCAACGCCACCGTCCCAGACGGCGAATGCTGCCCGCGCTGTGGAACACGTAAGTCATGTTTCACAATTCATTATGTAGGGCATCATTCATATGACCTCTGGCCACATTTAGAGATATGTGACGGGTGATGGCAAAATCAATCACAATGAGCACATTTTCAAAAATGTGTTATTTGCACGTACTGCATTAAAAGGCTTTGAAAATGACGTGCAGTTTGTTGGGATCAACAATGTTTGAGACAAAAAGTCAATTTCGAGATAAATCTAATTAAAGGTTCCAAATATAGATAATTTTAGATATTTAATTACTCTTTGGAGCACTGGGATTTCTAGACTTAATGATGGCTTTAGTGATTTTTGTGAAAACCTCAAAATCAGCATTTTCTCTGATCGTCTTCTTCAAGCGAATGATGCTGGTGTTGACGGCTGGTCACCCTGGTCCGAATGGACGCACTGTTCGGTGACCTGCGGCAGAGGTATTCAGCAGCGTGGACGCTCCTGCGACCGAATCAACAGCAACTGCGATGGCACGTCTGTCCAGACGAGAGATTGTTACACGCAAGAATGCGACAAACGCTGTCAGTTCAACTACATCTGTTGCTAGCATCATATTCGGATCCCCATACACCGGATTAATGCTTATTTCTGTCTTCATGCAGTCAAGCAGGACGGTGGCTGGAGCCATTGGTCCCCCTGGTCCTCTTGCTCGGTGACGTGTGGGGAAGGGGTCATCACTCGCATCCGGTTGTGCAACTCCCCTACGCCTCAGATGGGCGGGAAAGACTGTGAGGGAGACGGTCGTCAGACTGAACCATGCCAGAAGGCCCCATGCCCAGGTGAGTGTTTGCACCTGTTAAAGTGTTTGCAGAATATAAGCTGAAAACCCCAATGACCCTGCGTTTCTCTGTGTCTCAGTGAATGGAGGTTGGGGACCCTGGTCACCCTGGGACTCTTGCTCCATCACGTGCGGTGGAGGACTGCAGCGCAGACACAGACTGTGTAACAGTCCCGCTCCCAAATATGGTGGAAAGGAATGTATGGGTGACTCCAAAGGCACCCGTTTGTGCAACGCCCAGTCGTGTCCAGTTGGTAAGACATGACATGCTTCATTAGCTGGGTTTCCATCCAAAACTGCCAATTTAACTTACGCGCAAAATTGGAACGTTGCATAAAAAATTTGCGAAAAAATAGTTTTTCCATCCAACGAGAAAGAGAACTACATTTTTACTCCCTGAGTAGCTGGCCCTATCAGTAGGTAGTAAGTAGGAGAGAAATCATGTGACTTTTGATGCATAATTATTCAGTAAATGTGTTTCCATCCCCCACTGTTTGCATTAACGCAAATAAGGGATTTTAAATCAAAATATGGCATTTCCATCACTCATTTCTGATGTGATACTTCAAGCAAAATGTGCATAAAAACAGGCTGATAGAAAGGAAACAGCTATTAATAAGGATCAAGATGGTTCTTCTTATAGGATATCAAAATAAGTTCTGTACTGTCATGAACAGATGGATGCCTGTCTAACCCGTGCTTCGCTGGCACCAAATGCACCAGTTTCCCCGACGGCTCCTGGAAGTGCGGCGAGTGTCCGGTGGGATATACCGGGGATGGAGTCCACTGTCAAGACATTGATGAGGTGAGGCACCACACTTATGAGATACATACCTATCTCATAGACTGCTATCATCTCTAAATGACGATACTGGTGTTTCTAACTATTCTTAATTTTGGCATCTGCAGTGCAAAGAAGTTCCTGATGCTTGTTTTGTGCTCAATGGAGTCCATCAGTGTGTAAACACAGAACCAGGCTACAACTGCCTGCCCTGCCCTCCACGCTACTCTGGACAGCAGCCCTTCGGCAGGGGAACGGAGCAGGCCATTGCCAACAAACAGGTTAGACTAGTCTAAAGAACAGTGTTAATGATGGGGAGGGCCAGTACTTTCTCCAACCATGAAGTGCTAACCAACATTAAATAAACCTATTTGCAGATCTGCACACCTAGAAACCCATGTGAGGACGGCAGCCATGACTGCAATAAGAACGCCAACTGCATCTACCTGGGCATCTTCTCCGACATCATGTACCGCTGCGAGTGTAAACCAGGCTACGCTGGGAACGGTCATATATGTGGAGGGGACTCTGACCTTGACGGCTGGCCAAACACAGACCTCCACTGTGTGGAAAACGCCACCTACCACTGCAAGAAGGTATGTGACCATTTCCTCACCATATCCAATTATACAAGGTTACAGAATCTTCATCAAAACATGTCATTTTTAGGACAACTGCCCTGATCTTCCCAACTCTGGTCAAGAAGACTATGACAAAGATGGAATTGGAGATGCTTGTGACAACGATGATGACAATGATGGGATCCCTGATGACGGGGTAAGTCATAAACACGTTGTTCTTCTGCAAGAGATTTTAGAAATGACTGTCATAGCATACTACTGACTAAAAAAGAAAGAATTCAGAAGTCAGAAAGAGCTTTATTGCAGAGTATGTTTGTGGATACAAGGAAGCTGTTTTTGTGTCACAAGCTTCCCGTACACTGAGACAAAAAAAAGTAAAATGAGAATAAAAATGCAAATGTGTAAATATAAATAAAGAATAGAAAAATAAATGTAAATATTAAACAAACGGTATGTGGGTAGTTGACATATGAATGAGTCCTATGGTGCAACTGCGACATAAAAATGTAAAAAGAAATTAAATTCTACCTATTGTGTGTACATGTGTGCTATAGAATAGGAATAAAATATGATATAGGGATGTACTTGGATGTAGGGTGGTTACAAATAAATTGAAACAGAGTGAACAAAAGAGAGAGAGAGAGAGAGAGAGAGAGAGAGAGAGAGAGGGGAACTTTGCCAGTAGCAAATAAATAAAGCATTTACGATGGCTTCCATCCAGCCCTTCTGGATCGTTTGGTTTAACATCCATAATTCAAATTGTACACTTCGAAAAAATTTGACTGGGCAAACAAACAGTCAGAGTCTTGCAGCCAAACAGTGCATTCCAGCACAGCTGCGTCCCAAACCGTCACGTCCATGGCATATCGCTTCTGACATTAATTTTGTTTAGTGCGTCTCTATGATGTGTGCGTGTATATAGAAATTTCAGTCTGCGAGGAAAAGAGCATCTCCAGATGTTTTCTGTCTTTCTAGTTTCATCACTGACTTGGCTGGATGTTCTTGTTTTGAAACAGGACAATTGCCCATTCACCTTTAACCCAAGACAGTATGACCACGACCGTGATCAAGTTGGTGACCGATGCGATAATTGTCCATACGACAGTAATCCAGAACAGACTGACACCGACAACAACGGCGAGGGTGATGCGTGTGCCATCGACATCGATGGTGATGGTAAGTTTTTCATCATGTATCCTGAACAACACAAACACAGAAACCATAATAAGTACAGAGAACTGGTGTAACACTGGAATTTACTTGTCCAGGCATCTTGAATGAGAAGGACAACTGCCCATATGTGTACAACACTGACCAGAGAGACAGTGACGGAGACGGAGTGGGTGACCACTGTGACAACTGCCCACTGGAGCACAACCCTGAGCAGGTGAGATGCTCGAACTTGCTGTTTTATGAAAACACGAGTGTGCAACTATGAACAGCAGAGGATGGAGGCTTTGCAATAATCCATGTGATGTCACAGGTCGACTCTGACTCTGACAACATTGGAGACAAGTGTGACAACAACCAGGATATCGACGAGGATGGCCATCAGAACAACCTTGACAACTGTCCCTACATCCCCAACGCCAACCAGGTCGACCACGACAAGGACGGCAAAGGAGATGCCTGCGATCACGACGATGACAATGATGGAATTCCTGACGACAAAGACAACTGCCGACTCGCCTTCAACCCTGATCAACTGGATTCGGATGGTGAGTCCAGTGCTTCAGCGCTGATTTTAGTCCATTTTATGTGAATTTTTATTTGTGCAATTGTAAACTTCCACGTGCTGTCTCTTTTCTTCTGTCCAGGAGACGGACGAGGTGACATTTGCAAGGATGACTTTGACGTTGATAACATACCAGATATTTACGACGTTTGTCCGGAAAACTTTGGCATCAGTGAAACAGACTTCCGCAGGTTCCAAATGGTCCCTCTCGATCCCACGGGAACCTCCCAAATCGACCCCAACTGGGTCGTCCGTCACCAGGGCAAAGAACTTCTGCAGACTGTCAACTGTGATCCTGGCATTGCTGTTGGTAAGTAGTTGAGAGGTACCAGCACATGATAAATACATTCATCTATGTCCAATGTTAATCTTCTTATTGTTTTCCCTCAGGTTATGATGAGTTCAATGCTGTGGACTTTAGCGGCACGTTCTTCATCAACACAGACCGTGATGATGACTACGCCGGATTTGTGTTTGGTTATCAATCCAGCTCACGTTTCTATGTGGTGATGTGGAAACAGATCACACAGACGTACTGGTCTCATACACCCACTAAAGCACAGGGTTACTCTGGACTGTCCATTAAAGTAGTGAACTCAACCACAGGACCGGGCGAACACCTCAGGAATGCTTTGTGGCACACTGGAGACACAGAGGGACAAGTACGTATAGTTCTCAAGCTGCCATGAGAATATTTAATTGAGTTTGGTGTTTAAAATGTTCTGCTCACCTTATTTGGTACCATTTGCAGGTGCGTACCTTGTGGCATGATCCCAAGAACATTGGCTGGAAGGATTATACTGCCTACAGATGGCACCTGATCCACAGACCCAAAACCGGACACATCAGGTAAGTGTGGAAGCCAATTTAGATCAGGAGTGCCCAATCCCATTCCTGGAGCTCTAATTTTATCAGTTAAGCTCGGGTCCTCTTCAAATACAACTGAACCAGCTATTTAAGAGCTTGAGGACCACTTGATAATTGCACGCAGGTGTGATGGAGCAAGGTTGGAACTGAACTCTGCAGGTAGATGGATCTCCAGGAACAGCATTGGGCATCCTTAATTTAGATCAGGGGTGTCCAAACTCTGTCCTGGAGGACCAGGCATTAAACAGAGATTAGCTCCAACACTTTGCAGGACACTGGCCTTCCAGGACCGGGTTTGGGCATCCCTGACGGCTTTAACCATTTTGTACTCGTTACTAAATAGCTAAAATGGAAAAGCAGCTTCACTCACTCCTATACGTTTGATTGATTTTTAGAGTCATTATGTATGAGGGTAAGAAAGTCTTGGCTGATTCAGGAAGCATCTATGACAAGACATACGCTGGAGGAAGACTCGGCCTCTTTGTCTTCTCTCAAGAGATGGTTTACTTCTCAGACCTCAAATACGAATGCAGAGGTAACACGTTTGAACAATATTTCTCTCTATAGTTCTGTTTATGTTCTGGAGAGCTCACAAGTGTTTGTTTGACTCTCTTGCAGATGCATCTTAACGGCCCCATCAGCGTTTCCCTTTAGGATGTGCCCGTTATCTGTTCCTTTTTGTCAGTTTAAATGTGTTCTGTGTTACAAACCCTTCTGTGGTGGGATCAAGGATCAAAACGTGGAGGCCAAAAACTTTCTATCTAAATGAGGACCACAGGAGCAGGTCAAGCATTAAGACCAATCAATATTTTCATCTCATTGATCTCCTCCACTCTCAGCTTGTGTCTTATGCAGTTGGTAAAGGAAAGTTTCACTTCGGATTTGCTGTGGACTATATGATCATGATAAAGGAGCCACTTGTGAACTAAAGAAAAGCTTCCCTTGATTCTGATGGGTTTGAGATCCCACAGGAGGAACTGTTGAGGAGCGACACGCCGGACGGACTTTGTGAAAGCGTGTTCTTTAGCATGGATGATTCCCATTAAGACATCCAGATCTTCAGGACTCATTGATTCAGGCTTGTTTTTACATAAGTTATGAGTTACCCCCCCTCCCATAATCAGCAGTCTTGCTTTTGATCATCAGTGTTGACAATCCAAGAGTCTTAACTTCACTGTTTATAGAGTGGAGTGCTTCTCAGGGCTAGAAGGACCTCTGTGATTTGCCACTCAAGGAGGAAGTTCATGTCTTAGATTAATACACAGATGTCCTGATGAGCTTTTATAATCATTCACAGACTCAAGAGTTTTGTGGCTATAAACAAGCAAAAATGAAAAAGGAAGTTGATATGTTACAGAGGCGCACTTGTTTAATTTATTTATTGTGTTGAGAGGAGCTGGATGCATGAGAACTCATCTCAGTGCCACATATTACTGAAACAAAGAAAGAGCATTCCCTTCCGTCTGAGAGGAACAGACTGGGGTGAATAAACGAAATATGATGTAAACGTACAAATATTACCTCACTGTTGTATAATTGAGCTCAACAAAAATTGCAAATTATATTTGTTCCATTTATAATTCAGTTCTGTTTTGTTTTAGCGCTACTGTACGTAGTAAAACATAAATTCTGTAAATAATAAAAGAAAAAAAATACTTTTTTTTGAGGCCCCAGTAGAAAGATGTTAATATAAATAGTTAGTGCCTAATTAATGAATTGTCTTTTTTTTTTTTTTTAAATAAGTTATTGGTAAAGTTGTTTTTTTTTTCTGTTTTAATGTGTAGATATATGCTATTTAATATAATTTATGAGGAACTGTAACCTGACATTGGAAGTGTTTGTATAAACTGTTTGCACACTGATAAGGATGTTCTTGGGGGGTTTTTTGTTTGTTTGTTTGTTTAAGTATGCTTCAATGGCAGTATTGTTACTAGTTTTACACAGTAATGTTGTTTAATTCTTATCAATCCTTTTGTAAAATCAAAGAAAAATAAATACTTTTGAGTAAAAAATGACAAACAAGTGTTTTTGCTTTCTTTTGACCTGCACTGTGCTCAGTATGAAAATACAGTCAGCTGGCCTGATTTCCAAAAAAAGTTTACAAATAAATCTCAGTCCATAAATAAGAAGCTGTCTTAAGTAGACATTTTAACTGCGCAGTCTGTGTCTGTGGTTTGGTTCATGGTTAAAATGACTCACGGTTACTGCTACAATAAAAGCTAATTTGGTCAAAAGAGCATTTAAAAAACCCTGTATTTTCTCACGTTCTTTCACATGAAATCCAGGATCTTTTATCAGCAAACACTCGGCTCACCTTCAAGGTCAGGAATGATGGGAATGTAGGAGTCGCAGTAACACGTCCAAATGAACATGACACCATATTCACAGAACGCTATTGGATCTTGGGGTTGTGTTCCACACTATCAACCTCAACATTCTCTTGAATCAACTACAAAACTTTGTTGCCATTAGTGGAAGTATCATATCGATCACAAGTGCAGTATGGAGTACCTCAGGGCTCAGTACTAGGACCGTTACTTTTTACGCTTTACATGTTACCCTTGGGAGATATTATCAGGAGACATGGTGTTAGCTTTCACTGTTATGCTGATGATACTCAGCTCTATATTTCTTTGCGAGCCAGTGAAACACACCAAACTA
Organism: Enteromius afrohamiltoni; assembly: GCA_034779775.1. Taxonomy (NCBI): domain Eukaryota; kingdom Metazoa; phylum Chordata; class Actinopteri; order Cypriniformes; family Cyprinidae; genus Enteromius; species Enteromius afrohamiltoni. The sequence goes on from JAUYWG010000053.1 coordinate 3,584,035, forward strand.
AGAAACTACCGGAATGTATAGTCGATATAAAAACTGTATGATGAGTAATTTCTTACAGCTAACTTCTGAGGTGTTAATTATCGGACCTAAAAACCCCACAAGCATTCCTGAAATGTTTGGACTTTAGTGTGTGTTAATAGCCACAACAGCAATGCACTAGTGAGGGTTCTCAACTAACCAAGGAACAAGGTCAGCATCAGATTGATTCAGATGGCTTTGATCCACATATTTTTTAGGGTTAATCAAAAGCTCATGACAAGCATAAAAGGACATATTGGTTTGATTTCTGAAAAGGAACATTTTATTTTGTCCTCTTATGTTCTATTTCAGATGTTCTGGAGTCTGATTGTGATACTGACGCTGGCAGACACATCAGAGACCGGATGACAAACACACTTTCATGTTCTCACTTATTGTGCAACTCTAAAAGCATGAAGACCTAGATTATGAACCAGAGTAAAATAAAAAACAGAAGAACGTTCTCCTTCATATTTCATGCCTTTTTCTTTGTGTCAATCTCACCGTGCTGAGATGTCCTGAAGCAGATCCGAGCTGGAGAGACATGGAGAAACGTTCAGAGCCGAGCTCGTCCTGAGAGATGATTCTGATGAGGAACCTACAGGAGGTCGGATCATGTCCTCCTCACATTCCAGCAGCAGATTCCTCAAGTCCTCGTCAGACAAATGAACCGACTGGAAGAGAAGAACAGAGACGAGATGAGTACATGCAGCTGTGACACTTTATGAGTTGGTACTGGAGAGTGGTTTACTGACCATTTACACACACACACACACACACATTTATATTTCTTTTATGTAAAATATATACTATATATACTAAATTAAATATATCAGTTTTTTATATTTTGAAGTATATTTAGAAATATATTAGCATTTTTCCCCCCATGAGTTTTCTACATAAATACTTCACATAAGCAGTAATTTGTGATCTAAAGTTGAAAGAATTCTTCCTCTGAACGGACTCGAGTATAGCACGTTCATCATTCGACTCACAATGACATTCTCCAGACAGTTCTGACCTCCATCATCAGCTCATGTTCCTCAGTAAACTAATGTCTTTCTTCCCTCGGGGTGTGAAAGGTGCTGGAGGTCAGGACGAGGGTGAAGGTTGAGTTCAGACCTCCTCAGTTTACCACCATCACCATTACAGCACACACACCCAACACCTAACTCACGTTCCTCCAGCGCAAACATCTCAACTACCTTACATCAAAAAACGTTTACTGGACATTTCTGAAAAATGTATCAAACAAAACAGTGAGTTTATCATTAAAACAAGTTCAGGTATCTGCCACCGGAGTCAAAAATATAAACGTGTTCTTTAAATGAAGTCCATTGTCAAATATATGTTCTGGTTTAGTGACTTCTCTTCAGTCACTGTGAAGCTCCAGCAAATCATGATTTGAGTCTTGTATTTGTTATGTTGCAGTTTGTGAAAAAAGTAAAATGTAATGTAAATAAGTATCAAATAATATATAATATGAAACATAGTGCAGTTAAAAGGAGGGAAGTTGTGAAAGAAAAACACAGATGAAGTACAGACACTGAAAAAAAGTACTGTTAAAGCGGAGTAAAAATACTTCATACCTGTCCACCTTCTGCTAAAGACCAGAAATAAATGTTTGTATTCAATTATATTTTATCAAAAAACATACATACAGTATATCAGTAGTTTAGCTGCTGTATGGGGAAGCAGGTTTATTGGTAATGATGAAGTGTTCTGACCCTCAGAAGTCCTTGAGACGCCTCCGGCCTGAGTCTGTCTGAGCTGGTGAAGAGCAGTGTTTACGGCTGAGAGCGTCTCGTCTGTGAACGCCTGCTGAACGAGACTCACACACGAGTGTGAAATACTAGACCTCAGCTCCATTCAGTCACAATGAGCACAGAATGATTCATGACACGCAGCTTTAGCTCTGCTTCTTATCATCAGATCAGACACAATATCAAGGCTCCATTTTAGATCGTGTGCGTGAGACTAAATCCCCAGGAGCTTGATTCATGAATCAGAACACACACCTTTACCTTCCCAACACTCGTTCTGTCATCATTTACTCTAGAGAGAGAGAAAGAGAGAGAGAAAGGAGAAATGGAAAGAAAGATGAATTTTCACTCTCTATAAATCTTTTTTTATTTATGTTTTTTTCAGCTGCCTGTTAAATAATCAGCTCAGACTAGTCTTAATAAGTTCAACTTTAGTGAGTCGATCATTCAGAGCTGCTGTAGAGGTCCGAAGGTCAGTTCTAGCCTGTCTAATAATTCAATCTAATCAATCTAGTTCACACACACACTCATGTGTTCTGGGGTCATAGGTGTAATGGTGTTTGTACTGTACAGACTGTGTGTGGTATTGTCCTACACTGACCCTACACCTAAACCTACC
>JAUYWG010000053.1:3589284-3601524 GCA_034779775.1 Enteromius afrohamiltoni
GTCATTATACATCACCATCACTCTGTTCTTCTACTTGATAATGTTCAGTGCTTTGCTACAATCTGTATTGTTAAAAGTGATATAGAAATAAAAGTGACTTGACACACTCTCTCTTTCTCACACACACACACACACACACACACACAAACACACTCTCTGTCTCTCTCTCTCTCTCTCACACACACTCTCTCTCTCTGTCTCTCTGACACACACACACACACACACTCTCTCTCTCTCTCTCTCTCACAAACACACACACTCTCTCTCTGTCTCTCTCACACACACACACACTCTTTGACACACACACACACACTCACAGTGCCGGGCTCACTCTCCTCCAGGAGCTGCAGCTGCTGCTGGATTTCTTGCAGGCGTCTCTCGTCGTCTCGTCTCTGTCTCCCTGCGTCTCCGGTGTTCACACTAATCTGCAGAATAAAGTCATGTTTCAGACTCAGAGATATCGTGTGTGAACACATCCAGATACAGATCATCACGGGAACATGAACCAGAGCTAATCAGAAGAGGGATGATCCACAGAAACACGTGTGTGATATAACTCAAATTATTATTTTAGCATTTTACTTTGAGTTATTTTAAAGGTCCCTTTAACACATTCTGTTGTCTGTAAGTAACATTGAACATACTAACTAACTAACGTGACATGAACTTGCAAAGTTACTTATAGTAGAGGGTCTGTTGGGAGACAGCGTTAGCAGTTATTAAGCAGACAGTCTACTAATATTCTAGAGTTAGGTGACATGTAGGTGTGATATGAATAAATATGGTGTTTTTTATGGTTTTAGTTTAATTGAGCTATGTGGTTCTTCTGTTGGGTATGTTTATATATGAATGCAGTGAAGTGCATTATGGGATCTAAGCAAAAAAAAGCTGGTTTATTCTCTTTCGTTTTCCCGCCCTTATGACCACTAAATACATGTTTGTTTTTTAAGTGACCGGCATTCTCCCGTGACGTTTGACCACCATCCATAAAGCACAGATACACACAGCTTTGGGTTTTTTTCAGCGTTAGAAACTAGTTTTTGTGCATCATTCTGCACTGTCAGATTCAAAACAAGGAGCCTTTTAGGTTTGACAAACTGAACGGAACTCTTTTTGACAGTAAAACACATTATATATAGAGATATATATTACAGTGAGCAGTAGGACATCCAGCTCTAGAACTGAGACTTCTTCTGGATTCAGACGACACACAATCTTTCACAGCACAGCAGAGATGATTCACATCCTAAACAAACAAACCACTATCAGCAGCACTTTCACTAAAACCACTTAGAACTAGTGCTATAATGGTATTTAAATGTACTAGTAAAGCTGCTATGTAAAAGTCTTCCTGAAGGCTGTGTAATGCTCTGTCTGGAAACTGGCATCTCTTATAAAAACAGAGACTGAATGAGTCACAGAGTCAGAGGAGCTCTGGATGTTCGGTCAGTGCCACGTGTAAGCAGGACCAGAGCCAGACTTTCCCAGAGCAGCTCCTTCACGAGAACTACTGCAGAACACACACCAAACTAATCCAGACCAAACCACACACACACACACATCAGATCAGACATCAGAACTTGACCGGACAGGACCGGACCGGACCAGAGCTGTCCAGAATGCACACCGGACCAGACCAAAACATACATACATACACCAGACCAGACCAGAAGAAACCAGACCGGACCACACACACACACACACTCATGTGTTCTGGGGTCATAGGTGTAATGGTGTTTGTACTGTACAGACTGTATGTGGTATTGTCCTACACTGACCCTACACCTAAACCTACCCCTTACAGGAAACACTACACACTCTTACATTCTCACACACTTCATTCTGTGTGATTTAGAAGCTTGTTTCCTCATGGGGACCTGACTAATGTCCCACAAGATCAACATTTACTGATATTCCTATCTTTGTGGAGACATTTGGTCCCCATAAGGTGATAAATACCAGGTGCACACACACACACACACACACACACACACACACACTCATTAAGCAGCAGATCAGAAGCAGAAGCACATCGATGTTACAGCTTCACTCACAGAGAGAGAGGAGTGCAGCTCCTTGTGAGCAGATAATGTTGGGACTCGGTCCAGTCTCTGAACACATGACAACAGAGCACAACAACAACAAGAACAAAACACGGCCGTCAGCTCTGATCGTGGAACGAATGTCACGAGCAGAGCCAAACGCGACTCAGATAGACTCTGGTCCTCTACTGAAGGCTCCAGCATCTCTGACCCACATTTCTCAGCTGGACTCAATCTCTGTTGTTTTCATCGATTAGACACAGTCTGCTGAGAGTCCATCAGAGCACACAGAAACACGTCCAGATCTCTGACAGCAGCTTATGAGGAACGACCCTCTCGAAACATCAGGCCATTTCACCAGAAACACTCCTGGAGTTCACACAAGATCATGTCATTCTACCCCAAAGACGTTTCTGATGGTGGTGAATAAAGCAATAAATACAGCGGAAACTGGGGTTCGAGTGGAGCAACCCTTCCAACACATTCACGATGTGCCATGTAACGCATTTAACCTTTCCATAAATGATTGTGAATGCATTGTAACATGTGAAGGTCTGAGTTTTAATGCATTCCAAAGGTATGACAACGAACAGATAAATACTGTCCTTACAATCATGAGATCATACAACGAAGTTTCACTACACATTATTATTACTTTTAGAATCTGTTATATGTATAAATCTTTGAGTAAATTATTACTCAGTGTGCATCTCAAAACAATACTAAAACATGATTTCATAACTAGTGCAGTCAAATGATTCGTGGTTTCTCTTTAAATAATGTGTGTATTATGTGTATATTATAAATACAAACACATGCATGTAGATATTTAGGCAAATTTGTTATGTTTATGTATATTAAATATATTTATATATAATATAAAATAACAGAATAGAAATATATTAACGTAAACATTTAAAAATAATACTATAATAAATATACACAATACACATACAAAAACTGTGATTAATCGTGATCAATCATTTGACTTCACTGATCATAACATTATTTTGTCCATGTTTTCATTTAATTAAAACAATCTTGTTAATTAAAGCTAAAAAGTGTTTTATGATTGTAATGATTCAAATTTCATTCATTAATCACATCGTTGAAAGTTAGGATGCATTTGATTGTTTTTTTACATCATAAAACACAGGTTAATTCATTTCTATTTTAAATGAATAATAAATAAATAGGTACATTTGTATAGTGTAGGTGCAGCAGAAGGGTAAAGAAAGTTCATGAGGAAGAACAGAAAAACACTGCTCGATTCTTCTCTTCACATTCACCTCTAATAATCGCCCCAGAGCCCGTCCAGGAGCGGCGTCAGTGGGAAAGAGTTTCAAACTGCTCCCAGGCGACAAATGAACCTCCGTATTTCATTATTTATGACACTTCCCCAGCCTCGGTGAAGTCTCTTGGCCTGATGAAGACGTGAGCTTCTGTTACAGACGCTCATGACGAGCTCATTCCAGCCATACGGCCGTGATTCACAGAGAAACGTCAAAGCACTGCAGGATTCTGATCCACAAACAGCATAAACGATCCACAGAACCATTCTGCCAGTCTGCCTCAGAACGGTTTAGAAACCTTGGACAATAATGAGCTTTCAACAAGATATCGCCTTTGCTTTACGTTATCGCAACTCCAAATTCTCCTTTGGTTATGTATTTTTTAATAAAATAATACAATAGGCTAGTTTTCCATCACCAGTTCAACAGTTACTGTTTTCGATCTGTAACTACACCGCTCACTAAGACCACATGGTATGAAAACAAAGTTCATTGATTGATTATGCACTGGAATGAGAGTATAGCTCCTAGCCACATCAGCCTAAAAATCACAGCTTTTCATTTCCGCCGGTCTTAGCACACAGTGTACAGTAACTTGTGACGAGTCAGCTGCCTCACCGCCCCGCACCAGGCTCATGAATCAGGCCTCATCACCGCCGCTGTTAAAGGCCGCTGAATTCCCCTGGAAGTGGCATGAGGGCCAAGTAGGATGAAGCCTCCGAGACGCGAGGATCTGAGACTCCGCCCCTTACCTGGACCCTTCTCCCACGAACACTGCCTGACCTTCACTACCCCTGCAGCACGACGAGGACAACAGTTAAACACTTTATTATTTTATCATTTTGTTCAACAAAAGCCTCTCCGAGGCCTGTCGTAAGCTCCTCCAGAAAACACAGAAAACATAAACATAACTTTCTGGTCACTTTTTAGCGTGATGCTAACGGTCTAATCAGATATAATGATCTATGCTAAGCTACAGCTAAAAGTGCTACCATCAGACCCGGAGATCAGCTGGACGGATTCAAAAACGGTAAAACTTTACTGTTAAACCAGCTGGGAGAGAAGAAGTCCTGGTTTTCTTTTACGTTTGCATGTCTTATATCAGCCGTGATTATTCCACTCTGTCGATTATGCATATTCACTAATTATGAGAAGCACAATTGACGGACACCTAGGCTGAACGTGCCAATGAAACGGTTTATTTTTAAACCTTTATTTAAAAATGGCAACGTGATATCGTGCTCTACAATACTTTTATGAATACATCTCTGACAGTGGCCTTCAGCCAATCACTGTGGGCATAGCTACCCATCCTCCACAGCAAGCCCCGCCCCGTCCCTTCACTCTGAGCTCATCAGAAGCAGCAGGTGCGTCTCAGCAGCTCTGTGAAGAGGTTTTAAGAGAAAACTCTTTGCTGTTGTTTAGGAGAGCTCTTAGTGGTGAGATCCAATGTTTCGTGAATCCTGGAGAGATCAGTACCTGTGGCGAGCTCCGCACAGACAGGAAGTCCTGCACAGGAATGAGCAGCTGCAGTCTGGAGTCAATACGATGAAGACTGTGGAGGTCTGCAGGTTCAGGACTGAAACCTTCACCGACTGATAGAGATGATGAGACCACCTGCAAACCAGAAGAGACATAACTCACCCAACAGCAGATGTTTTTATTTATTTTCATCACATTTAACTTCATCATTTATTCACCCTTGTGTCATTCATGTAGGACCGGGGTCATCAAACCTGATCCTGGAGGGTCGGTGTCCTGCAGAGTTTAGTTCTCACTTGCCTCAACACACCTGCCTGGAAGTTTCAAGTATACCTAGTTAGACCTTAATTAGCAGCTTCAGGTGTGATTGATTAGGGTTGGAGCTAAACTCTGCAGGACACCGGCCCTCCAGGACCGAACTTGGTGACCCCTGCTTTAGGAGGTTAGATTAATAAGAGATTGAAACAATCCATTCCAGACATATCAAGCGGTGCTGATTGAGAGGAACAGTGAAAGTAAAGCTCCTCAAAAGATCCTGATGATCAGGTTCTTCTAGAAAATGACTGATGGAGAATCAAGCTGAGCTGCTTCAGTCCAGAAAGAGTTCGTCTGGAGATATGACCGAAGTTATTCTGACGCTCACTTCATCAAAGTCAGTCCAGATCTGAGTATAATTACACTAAAAGAGCTTTTCTTTTACTGGATAAAATGTTTTAAACTCAGATGAAAGACACATGTCATGCAGTAGATGGAGTGTGAAGGCCGAGTTTGGGCATTTAGAGACTTTAGAAATTCATCAAACAGTGGCTTTATAAGGTTAAACAAAGTTCAATGGGATAGAAAGCATCAATATGAAGCGAAGCAGTATTTCTCAACAATATTTATTATCCGGGGGTAAAAACACCAGCAGGCCTCTGTCACAGATTTCATGCTGTTCTGCAGAAGCGCTCACAGGAAAATAAAGCCCAGTGGTTTTCCTGCACCTGGTATTTGCTCTTGGATGACACACAATATCCTGATTGCTGCTCTCGGACGTTCGGCCAAAGAGCCCTTTAAAGCCAAATATCTAAGTCTTGACTAATATCCTTCTGTTTTCCAATGAGCGAATCTCCCATCAGGCCGAGCGGCGAGCTGAGGTCAGAGGTAGGCGAGGGTGAGGTAAGCGTTGAGATGCTGCCCGCGTGATTATAATGAGCTCACAGAGCCTGGAATATGAACATATAGCTTCAAATAATAAAACACGGTCATTTTTATAGATGTTTGTTTTGTTTGTTTTCTGCTTTCATGCTTAGTTGTAGTAGGTTTGTGCTGTGTTTCTTTCATTTTATTATTTAATATATATTTTTATCTTGTGTTTTTTAAAAATCTGAAATACTATTAATTCAATGTCTGTGTTAAAGTGTGTTGTGTTTTCAGCACCATTACTCCAGTGTCACACGATCCTTTAGAAATTATTATAATTTGCAAAAAGATACATTTCACAGAAAAATCATTTGACTGAAGCAGATGAACAAGCGATTCAATATATGCAAAGAAGAGACGAGACCAATCCCAGTTCACCATGAAAATGCAGTGGAAGGTTTTCTTGAAGCGTTCCCAAGGACACAAGCAGGGCTGTGAGGATCCGTTTCTGGACGCTGTGTGCACACACTGAAGTAATTCAGAACAAGCTCTAAGCTGTACGTTTGAGGGATATCAGCACAAGCACTAATAACGCGATCCTCTGGCGCTGCATTAGCAGCATCTACTTATTTCCATGCAGTCGTTCCAGAAGTGCATGTTTGAGAATACAGCGAGATCAAACCCAAGGTAACGGCTGACAGAAGCCCGAGCCGACACAGAGCGCTCTTTGTTCTGCCATCAGAATCAATTTCCCCCGGCTCTGCCTCCTCTGGCACGGAGGACGCTTTCAGGGCAGAAGCACCTTCAACTGCACATTTTGTGGGCTAAACGTGCACATTATGTGAGCGTGAGTCTCTCTTAAAAAAGAACGAGAACAGCTGCGGTCAGCAGTTCACTGCTGCATGAAGATAGAAACAGTCAACTTCTATATTCTGTGCAGCTCGTATACAGTTTACTCGCTCGCAAAACATTGATGCAAAGATGCATTGTGGATATTGTGTGAGAAACAACATCAAGTGCACTTTAACATAAGGGATACTGTGTCTCCAGAAATCAGAATCATATCAAAGCTGCACGGGTATTGTGTGAACTATTGTGTAACATTTATTCTTCTAATAAAGTGTATTCGTTGTAACGTAAATGGTGCTGATCGTTTCCAGTAATTGGGCTGTTGATACACACCAATCGGTGCTTCTCTAGAAAACAATCCTCGGTCACTGAACAAGCAGTTTCCAGAGCGCTGGACTGAACGCAGAAGAATGAGGATGATTAATAATGAGGTGGTGTAGAGCGAGACACAGGGCCTTGAGTGACCCGAAAACTCACCTGAAATTCAAACCCAGTTTTTTCATTTACACAACAAATTTCTAATTTATCAAACAACTTTTATTTTTTCCCTCAGATTATTTTCCTTCAGAATTTCTGAACACTCATAACACACTTATTGTTCACCATCATTACTGACCCTATCAAGTGAGAACAAAACCTGCACTGAACGGATCTGAATCATGTCTGCTGAAATGCATAAGCGCTATAGAAACTGAAGTGACGTGACCTCGCTCAGCCGGGGTCAAACACACGCAGAGAGACTTTAATTATGTCGAGTCCAGAAGGCATCAAACATCTCCCGCCCATCGACAAGCTCCTGCAATAACAGGAAGTTTCCATCGGACCTGTGAGGAGCATCCAAGCGTCTGCGGCCCTGCCGGGCTTCCGCACGTAATTACACGAATCACGACACACTCTCTTTAAACGACCGCTAACTATCACAGCATCTGAGTCTCACAGTAAGAAAACCAAGAGGACTGATCGCTAGTACCAGAGGTGACTAATGTTTGTGTGATGTGGACTCGGTGTTTCCCAGAAACTATGGTGGTATATGTTGAAGCCCATATTACCTGTGGTTCAGTCATCATCTCGCTGTGGTTCTGCTCCTCCTCTAGATCCTTCAGCAGCTCCTCTATTCTCTCTTTCTCCTGTGGTGTGAGCAGAAACCAGTTTCCTGACGCTCCTGCGAGCTGAACAATCACAAACACCTTCAGTCACGTAAACAAACCTTGGAGTTATGATCCAGTATTTGTGTTCGGTTTTCCAGTGCAAAAATCATTTTCATCCGTTTCATGAGACACGGAGGTGAGTTTATGACAGCAAGAACAAATTAGGTCAGCTCAGAAGAGGTTTTAATCCTCATGGACACATGTTCTCTTCAGGACAAACTCACTCACTTTGCTACATTTTTGTAAACTGAATTTCTTCGTGTGTCATGTATTTTGAGTTAAAAGTTCAGACGTTTAGCCAAAAATACAGATTTTGTGCATTCAACAGTTAATACGCTCTGATTGAGTGAGTTTTTGCTTAAAACAAGAACAACTACTCAACACTGGCTCAGAACATTCATCTTGCTTTCCCTTTATTTTTCTGAGCTCGCTGGCAGATATTTGTTCTTCTTTTAATCATAAACTCATTTTTGACCACTCTCTTGTATTATCTGATGTTCTCGTCTAAAGTAAATTTAGGAAATGTTCAAATATTTGAACTGGAAAACAAGACATAAATACTGAGGAAGAGCATCAGTTTCTGCGGTGGACCTGGAAGCAGTTTAGCAGAAAAGCAGCCGTCTTAATTCCACATTACACCATTATTCCATTCTGTCCACATCAATGGACATCTTTGCATGTTTAAAGACCCCATGAAATACAGACCTGAGTCTTTCTCAGAGAAACCCAGTGCAAATCTCTCAGTGACATTATATTACACGTAAAAATAAATAAATATTGATTGATTTCGGTCCAATCAGATGCTCTGTACAACGAGCAAGCCCCTCCCCCTGAGAGCACCTGACTCTGAGCATCAATATTATTTGAAAACAAACAAAATGAGCAAACTAATAATCTGCGTGCCAGCAGGGGCGAGAAAACAAGGCGCTTCTCAGCATTCTTCACCCACATGTTCAGTCATATGGCTCTAATCGGCCTGAAGTGACCTCGACATACCTCAATATTCCTCCTGACAAAGTCTTGCCTGCTCTTGCTGCGAGCAGCTCCTCTCTGTCTGCTGTCTGACGACTGATCCTCGCTCACCTGCTGACCCGCTTCACACACACACACACACACACACACAGACGCTTTAGAGAAACAAAACACTCTGTATCTCTGTCTGAGATACAAATCTGAATCTGAGGAGCAGAAACATCTCAATACAGAGAAAATCATCTTTAAAGCTGTTGAAATGAAGTTCTTAGCAATGCATGTTACTGATCAGAAATGATCAAATATCTTCATGGAACAGGATCTTTACGTAATACCCTAATGATGTTTCTTATCATCAAAGAGAAACGTCTGGTCCTGACTCTTACCACTGCTCTTACCACTGCTTCGTTTATTCTGTCATTAAATCAAGTCAGTGTGTGTCATGTGACTACTGCTGAGAGATGTGTTTAATGTCACTAACACTGAACTATCACTCACGTTTACAGGCTCGTCAAGCCGATGACGTAATACAACTTACACTTAATTAAGAATAATGGTGAAATATAGAACTGTTAATATTCTAAAACAGGATCTTCTTTATGATGAGCGCACCCTAGGAATGTGACCTCCGGGGTCTTCTGTTTGAGAAATGACGCCCTCTAGTGAGATAAAACAACACCATCCACAATAACAACACCAGGATATACTTCAGCATAGAACCAAAATCACATATCATGACATGTACTCACAATCATACTTTATGAAAGTACTTTTTGGGGGAAAATCAGTCAAAGTCCCAATTCATGACTGAAGTGATTTGATCCTCAATCACACCTGACACGACTGATTCATCACGGTTTTATTTCTATTTTTGAATTCAGTGCAGTGTGTGCAGTAAAGTATCATTTAACTCTACAGTATTAAAAAATAAAAGGGCTCCTGTAATTTGTTTTGCAAGAAAATAGTGCTTCGGTCTTTTAAAGTTGTTATCTATAAACTGAATTACTGTAAATATTTGTACAGTTGTCCTGTTTTCCGCGGTGGAAGCGTGACGGTGCTTCAGAAGTCATCTACCTTCCGTCTGGTGTCTGCTGCTCATGTCACTCGTCAGATGGAGAACTTCAGTCTCAAACACAGGGACGAGATCCTCTTCATCACAGTCCTGCTCTGAGCTGCCTTTAACTGCACAAACCACACACATCTACATCAGGTCAAGAAGTCTTATTCTGATATATAAGTCATTATTAGGCAGGTTCAAATGTTACCAGTGGAATTGTTAAACAGGATGAGAGATAACTCTATTTTCTGGGTTTAATATGCTCACAGTTGTTGGGAGTGAGTGCCAGAAAGCGTCTGGTGTTCTGCAGCTCGTGGCCGCTCGTCCTGAGGGCCGTGGCCTGTAACGTGTGTCAGGGTCAGTAAAGCTCACAGACGTCTGCATGCAGCGCTCAGGTGTTTGATCTGTACCTGAAGCTCCTGCCAGAGTCTCTGGTGCTGCTCCTTTCCTCTCTGCTTCACCTCTCTCTCCGCTGACGCCCTGAGAGCCAGGATCCGGTCCAGTTTCTTCATTTTCTTGATAGCTTTTCTCAGCTCCGGATCTTCATTTTCTTCATCAGACTCTTCTGTGGAATAATCATCACAACACCTGAATAATGGAAATTACCTGCAATTTTTCTTACAGTTTACTGTTTATGATTTTATTTATTTATTTATATTTTATTTTTACGATTTATGTCTCATGAGCAGCGGATGTCAACAGGTTTGTTATTGTTAACTTTACAATTAAAACTAATATATATATATATTTTAAATGAACGTCATTAAAAAAGTAATTACTTAAATATTGTATATGTATATATATATATATATATATAAATAAAAGACAATATTTCTCACTTCTTTTAATTTAATTTAAACAGGGTTATATTCATTAAAAAACCATAAAAATCATTACTTGACATAAATATGAAATAAAACTGTAAAAAAGCTTTTTTATTTTATTTGACCCAGCTGATAAGTCAACATTATTTATTTTACTTGATGTACTAAAATAACTGAAACTAAAAAAATTATTAAAAGAAACTTTAGACATAACTAATCATTTGAACAAAACCAAAAATTACCAAATGGAGCAAAATTACTAAAATGTTATGTAAAATGAAATATTTGATTTCTCTATTATTTATATGTAGCGGAGGCCAGCAAGTAGGCGCTATACAGGTCAACCTCACTCCCCCGATCTCAAAAAGTGGCTAGTGTCTAGTGACTAACGCTAGAGGTCATGACCTTTAACCTGCTTGTGAGAGTGCCCGGGTTCCAGACCCGCTTTTTAACAAAAATAAGCTGTGCTGGTCAGGACCCAGGGGCGTTACATATATTATTTTAAAAATAAAATGTCATGCTAAAACAGTATCTCAATGATTAAAAAAACAACACTACACACAAATATAATGGCTACTGTAAATAGACATACTGAAAAAATACTATAAATGACAAAAACATTTCTACAACAAAAATATCATCCTTTAATCTTGAGACGAACACAGCTGTGCTCTGTGCAGCTTTTCAGAAGAGAAGACGTTAATGCGATGTTTTCTTGGTTGAACTGCTCATGTTCACCTTGATCAGAGCTGTTTTCTGCTGTGAGATCCGTCTGAACCTGCTTGAGGACACAGACAGACGTTAGTGCTCCATCTCCAGACACTCAGGAGACGTGATGAGAGAGCTCCTCTACCTCCGAGCGTGTGACGTCAGGACTGAGCACCTCCAGCGATCTGGGACCATCTCGACTCGGCCTCCTGATCTCGCCGGAGGCCGGGCGAGAAATATCATCCAGAAAGCCCTTAGTGATGTCCATACGGTCCACACACACTGGAACAGCATCAGCACACAGCAGAAGATGATCCTCACAGCCTCCGGTCTCACGCATCATCTTACAACTATACAATCTTCAACACTTCCTTTCTGGCAGAAACAGTTATACTACAATAGATACAGGACTGTCTGCTTCCACTGACAACAGCTAAAACATCTTCGCCATCATTTTAATTTGATTTAAACAGCTCAAAACAACTGAAATAATATTTGGCCGGTGGAAAACAATGAGATCAACTCTATTCTAAAATATTTCTCTGTTAACTATTTTTAAACAGTTTAGTTTCATGGATATATATATATATCAGTGCTGTCAAATGATTAATCGCGATTAATCGCATCCAAAATAAAAGTCTTTCTTTACATAGTATATGTGTATGTGCTGTGTATATTTATTAAGTATATAAAAATGCATGTATATATTTAATGAAAATATGTTATGTTTATATATTAAATATA
>JAUYWG010000053.1:3628679-3643200 GCA_034779775.1 Enteromius afrohamiltoni
CCTGGCTGAGAAGAAATATAGAGCTGAGTATCATCAGCATAACAGTGAAAGCTAACACCATGTCTCCTGATAATATCAGGTGTTCTAGTCCGGTTAAAACAAGAACTACCAGATTTCAGAACAGCTTTTCTCCAGTAGCCATAGAAATGTTGAACTCCTTTGTAATACTGTAATGTTTCTAATGCCCTGCCAGTACATGTGTCTGTTCTCTTCTGTGTTTATTTCCTGCCCCTAGAGTGTGAAGCACACCTGTGTGAGAAGAAGATTCCTCTGCGCAGGAAGCGGTGCACTGTTTTTCCTGTGACTCTGGCGATTCTGTCCACCAGCTCCCGATCGATCTTACTGCTGCCGAAGCGCACTGACAGCAGCACAATCAGCTCGTTAGTGCATTATTCATCAGGACACTGAGATGAGGAGAGTAACAGGGACTGACCGATGAGTTTATCGTAGTCCACTCCTTTGGCGCTGCTGGACGAGACGTTCCAGGGATCCACCTGATCATCTCCGTCCTCCAGCACCACTCCATTATCAGTCACCATCTCACCGTCCACCGGCGGACACCCAGCCTTATAGTCCTGACCGGTGACGCGCTTGTAGTCCAGCTTCATCTGGAGCAGCTGCTGGACGGCCGCGTCCACCTCAGCCTGAGGAACAGCAGAATCACATCAGATGTGTGCTCCAGCCTGAGGAACAACACGTTATTAATCCTCTGTCATGAAAGCAGGAGTGACTCACTTTGGGGCTCTTCTGAGCTTTCAGGGACCTCACTGTGTCTCCCTGCGCTGTCAGCTTCTCGTACAGATCCATCGGGCTCAAGTCTGACATCTTCGCCTGTAATGAAGCCAATGTGTTATTAATATTGTGATAAATGCGCGACATATGCTCGCCTGCCGCACGTCAACATGTCAACATCGCTCTGAAGTCACCGTCGCTGTCTCCGGCAGTAAATAACAGTGAAGAAGAAAGAAACGCACCGTTCTGTGTTTCTGATTTCACTCATTCGGCTTGCGTCAGATTCACTGTGGCTGCGTCACACCGATAACTGCCCGACAGGAAACAGTCACTCCACCTACAGCAGTTCCGGTCGCGTGCGTGACACAAAACTGTCAAGGAGAACTATTTTTTTAAAACGGTTTCAGTTATAATCTGTTTTACTTTGACAACATCAAGGCATGGGGAATGTATAAAATAGGATGTGTGTTTCATGAACATGAAATATCAAACGGAGACTCTTCGTATGTGGTGTAAATTCCTCACAGATAATGCCGAGACTTTTATTTTGTCTGGAAGTTCCTTACAGATAAAGCCGTAAAATCGAGACTTTTTCGTGTAATCTTAGATTCGCGCTTCCGGTGCTCGTGGTCTGATATTTTGAATTAAACACCACGCGAATATTAACGTTACTCGTGTCTACAAGAACAAATAGTCATAAAACGAGTTTAAACTAATATGTGAAGGCTTATGTTATGATATGGACGTGACGGGTGGATATTAACTAAGAGGATCTTAATGTCAGTTATTCGCAGTGTGGCGGAAAGTTACTTTTATGGAAAGTAACGTTTATTACGCTACTTCTGCGTTACTTTTTAAGTATGGCAGTTTATTTTAATTAATCTGGACGAATACTAAAGGTTTCTTGAGAGTGAGATGAATTAATGCACATTCAAATTTAGTCTAGAACTACTCTGTGTTTCTGATTCCTCCCAACATGAGGTCAGGAGACTTCAATAAAGAAGAACACACAGAAACTGGCGTGACCTTTTTGAAAAAGTAACTCAGTTCGAGTATATTACTCTAAAATTAAGGAAAGGATGTGACGTGTGGCCAGGTATGGTTTCTCGTACTAGGAATTTGTGCTCTGCGTTTAACCCCTCCACACAGCAGTGTTCGCTCACACACACACACACACACACACGCTCCAGCTTAAGAAGACACATGCAAACTGTAAATTGTCACAACACAACCAAACACAAACGTGCTTGCTCTCCGATCACTGTTTGAGGTCCCTATCTCCCTCTCCATCAGGCCACGACTGCCCCCATGCGCTGCTTTATTAGTTACTTGAAGCAAGTAATATTATTACGTAACTCGCGTTACCCCCAACACTGGATCATCTACAGTACTTCTTGTGCTGCTTTATATTTAATTATGTCATTAGAAATATAAAGTGAGTGTGAGCCTGGAGCACAAAAGCAGTCAGGCAGCACAGGTATGTATTTTGCCAACAATACAATATATGGGGTAAAATCCATTTTTATAAAGTTTTTATGCCAAAAATCATTAGGATATTAAGTAAAGATAATGTTCCATGAAGATATTTTGTAAATTTCCTACCACTACTATATCAAACTGTTTTTTTAATGGCTGATTAGTGATATTGATTGATAAGAACTTCATTTGAACCACTTTAAAGATTCTTTAAAGAAGTTTTCTCAATATTTGTAACTCTTGGGTGTTCTGCATGTAAACCGGATCGGGCAGAGACTTGAGCCTCACGGGGGCGCTACAGCAGCTAAGGATTCAGATCAGGTTTAGGGATGGAGATGGGTAGGTTTAGTTGTATTTTGGAGAGAGTGGTTGGATCTTTATCTGTCCACGGCACCTGGATGTTCCTCTGAGATCCTCATCCTCATCCAATACTTTGTGGAATACTAGTTGCTGAAGAAAATTGTATTCATTGTTTTTGAAACTCTAATGCATTTGAACCCCAATAATTGCTGCTTGCAACTGTACTGTATTTTTTACTTTAGTTTGAAAGTGGCTTTCAGAGACAAGCAGCCTCCAGAAAGAGGTTTATACTGAGCTCACTGAAGCTGATCTAAACCAGGTTTGATTTTTAAAAACTCTAAACCTTTCTCTAATAACGATCTGGTTCTCCCTCTGCACGCTATATACTGTGTACTGAACATAACTCAATGATTCCATTCGTTCAGTCAGCATGTACTCCTGCTCACGTTGTACTTGTGATTCAGTTCAGATCAGTCAAATATTAGTTCTTTTCAAAGTTCATTTCCACATTCACTGACACTTTATAGAAGAACACAGGTTTTCCTCTATTGATAGTTTTTCAGTGTAAGAGCTGGAACATTTTAGGTATTCAGAGTTTTGTTTCAAACGTACATTCCAAGCAAATACATTTAAGATCCATGCAGTATAATCACTGTGTGCTGTTATGAATCTGACAGATCACGCTGTTGTAGAACCTGCTCTGATGTGTGTTTCAGATTCTAGTTTCCATCAGGAGAGATGACGCGGCTCCAGAAGAGGATGGTGTTGGTGGAGTTGTGGCGGATGAAGAAAAGGAAGGGGCGGTCCACAATGAAACTCTCTGGCAATTGATTACTCCGAAGAGCATTGACAACTGCACCACCTCCTGCTTTTGCATCTGTGCCTTCCTCATTCACCTGAACAACAGACCGGTGCACCATTTTTGACAGCTTCAGCTTCACACCTTCAGGCACCATGCCAGATAAGTCACACTTAAGAGTCACTAAAGAGGTCTTTTATTCCCAGAGTCGTCAGGGCTGTCTGCAGGTCTAATGTCTCCTTCCAGCAACATTCACATCTGCCTCAATCATATTGTCCGGCTGAGTCCACTCCATAATCTGCTCATAAATCCACCAGCTTAGAGGAAGGAGAGAACAATAAAAGACAAGGGAGAGCCTTTTAAAGGTGCCATGGAATGCTTTTAAATTGTTCTCTGATATCTTCTTAGAAGGTATGTGGCTTAAGTAAGGGCGAAAAATGTCCATTTACAACCGTGGGATTTGACTTCAGAATTAAATGGTTTGTTTTTATCTTTATTTGGAAGTGTCATGAATAATACTGTTGAGTTCTGCACTGATTGGCTGTGTTTAAATCATTAACCATCATCCTCAGTCATCTCTTCTTACTCGGGTTATGTGGTAGGTGAAATCTTATGTACTGTACTGTAACTGGCTACTGCTAGCAAGCTAACCATGTCCTTTTAGTGGCTCGCGTTATTTTATTAGAATGGGTTCTTTTCTTTCTGAATACAGACACCAAGCCATGCCTGGAGCATAACCTTTATTTCCATGATCTGCCATTTTCACTACTGTCCTGCTTGTTTCTTTACGAGACCTGCAGAACTTCCAAACGTTCAGCTGGCGGCTGGTCTAGAACATGGTCCAGAACTATATGTTATGTTGGGGACGTAGTGATCCAGAGTGTTGATACACTTCTTCTTGAAGTACACTGCGCTGATGAGAGCAAGACTCGTGTCCTTAGACACATCTCCTGGGTTCAACACATACCCGAGATGACCTAAACACATCAATCAGAAGAGTGAGAAATTATGCAAAAGTGGTCTAAAAGTTGAAAATGAATACAGTTTAATGAAATCACTGCAAATCTTCTCGACCCAGAAGCAGCCTCTGGAGCTGTCTTGAAGTCAACACTCCTCACATACGTCTAGGAACTCCTGACATCAATAACATCGGTGTTTTAAACCAGGCCACTCACAGATTAATTACTTTTGCTGTGCTTTCTCAAACAACTCACATCACAAGAAAGCCTGCAGACAACCTGTCCAATGATGAATTACTGGAGCCATGTCCTGTGGTCTGATGAGACTAATGTAAAGTTGTTTGGCTCAGCGTGTGTGGAGATATCAGTCAAGCGTGGTGGTGGTAGCATCATGGTCTGAGGCTGCATGAGTGCTGCTGGTGCTGAGGAGAAAACATAGATTCTAACATCTACTGTGATATTCTGAAGGAGAACATGATGCCCTAACTTCGGAAACATAACGACCCCAAACACACCATGATGTGACGACGAAGGTGATGGAGTGGATAAACAATTTTGGTCTCAAGACCTGAAGGTGCAGCTCTGGTGAAGTCCATGCCCAGGAGGACTAAGACAGTGCTGCCCTTACAATATATTGACATTTTGGACACAATTTTGACATGTTCACTCAGGGAGAACTTATTTTTGGTGGTTATATGTTTAGGTATTTTTAAATGACAGTAAATGTGTACTTCTATACAAGCTGCACACTGACTAATCTAAAATATATCATAAATCATCATTCCTTGAGAAGATATAATAAAATGGTTGCTGAGGGGTCTAGATCAGGGCTGTCCTGCAGAGTTTAGCTCCAATCAAACACACCTGAAGCAGCTGATCAAGCTCTTACTTCCTGCAGGTGTGTTGAGGAAGGCTGGAGCTGAACTCTGCTGGCCCTCCAGGACTGAGTTTGGACAGCTCTGGTCTGGATTCACCTACAATTGTTTTGTTCTGAAGCATCCCTCTCTGTAACCCAGTCCAAAGTAGCTACAGTATGTATACACAGTCATCCCACCTCTCCCGGAATTTCCAGGAGTCTGCTGCACACCGTCTCCGTGATGCCTGCTAGTTAGAGTCAATATCCCAGAAATCATGTAGGCAAGGGAGAGGAGAGATCGCCACATGTTGAGTGAGAGAGACACATGTGCAGGGATATGGTAGTACGTTTGGGATGGTAATACAGTGAGCATCCTCTGATTATTCATTAATCGTGTCATTTGGTTGAGGTGTGTTTTGTTAATCATCGGTCAGCTCTTCGTTATAAGTTCCTTCCGTTCAGTGTTTCTTCGTCCGGTCTACTCCGTCATCGTTACAGGTACGTGTGAACCCTGCCACCCTTCAGGTTGGATTGCTCTCTGTGGATTTATTTTGTGTAATTCTTCCTCGTGCAACATTCTTGCTCAATTTTCTGATCAACTTCTCCAGAGAATGACGAAAGAGAGGTGTGTTTGATGTCCTGCTGGGAACCTTTCTGAAGTGTGACGCAATGAACACTCTGTCTGTCAACATCTCTATCTGTGACCCACCTGCAATTGAAACGTTTTTTATTCCCAAACCTCCCAAACCTGATTATTCACATGGTCCACAGATATACACTGTGTGCCCAATTACTAAGCAGGTTGAAATTCTGGTGATATCTTTTTTCCAAGAGCATATATTTGTCCAGGATGGCTCCGAGTCAAAAACTCCTAATATACAGGCGTGCCAAATGATTGAGCAAGTTTTCTTTTTCCAGATAAAACGAGCCAAGAAAGAGATTGAAATCAGACTAAAAGTTAAGATTCAGATTCAAGATCTTTTATTGTCAATACAACAATATACACCGTATAAAGCGTATCGAAACGCCATTTCACCCCAAACCCCCCCCCATGGTGCATTTATAAAGAACATCAAATATATCTACAAGAAATATATAACTGCAGATTACAAAATAAGTAATATAAGTCCAGTTTGTAGAAGTAGTTTGTAAAAGTGTTTTTGTTTATCAGTGCCTTGGAGGCAGTGAGTTGAGGGCTCTGACTGCTTGTGGGAAGAAGCTCTTGAAGAGATGATTAAAAAGAAAAAAATAAGCAAGACCGGAAGAAAATGGAGAAGAGGAAAATGATGCACAGAATGCTGTTGTAATATATCCCAGTATTCTTCAGAGATTCCACAAGATTTAGTTTTTTTTCTTTTTAAGAATAGCCTAAAATGTAGATTTGTTTGACATATTCCATGCTGCGTAGTCTGATACAGTAGGTGGCGGTGTGCACCCAGAAACCATGGTTTCAAAACGAGACTTTTATTTTGTGTCACAGATTCACGCTTCCGGTGTTCGCGCGTTGACGTTTCAAATTACACACCGCGGGACGGACGCGAGTATTACTCGTGTAAACAAGAACATAGACATAAAAACGAGTTTAAACTAATATATTAAGGCTTGTGTTATAATATGGACGTGACAGATGGATATTTACTAAGAGCTGTGCCCGGACAGTGGATCTTAATGTCAGTTATTCGTCGTTTAATGTGAGTTTATGGGTCATCTAGATTCTTGTGCTGCTTGATTATGCTAAAGGAAATGATAATAAACTACAGATAGCTGTCTCTCAGACAGATCTTGTCCTCTCCTAACACACCAGACATCAGTGCAGAGAGGATTTATTCAGCTCTATCATCTCAGTTATTATATATATATGTGTGTGTGTGTGTGTGTGTGTCTGTGCACCTGGTATTTATCACCTTATGGGGACCAATTGTCCCCACAAAGATAGGAATACCAGTAAATGTTGATCTTGTGGAACATTAGTTAGGTCCCCATGAGGAAACAAGCTTCTAAATCACACAGAATGAAGTGTTTGAGAATGTAAGAGTGTGTAGTGTTTCCTGTAAGGGGTAGGTTTAGGTGTAGGGTCAGTGTAGGACAATACCACATACAGTCTGTACAGTACAAACACCATTACACCTATGACCCCAGAACACATGAGTGTGTGTGTGTGTGTGTATGAAAGAGAGAGAGAGAGTGTGTGTGTGTGTGTGTGTGTGTGTGTGTGTGTGAGTCTCTCTCTGAGTGTGTGTGTGAGTCTCTCTCTGAGTGTGTGTGTGTGTGTGTGTGTGAGTCTCTCTCTGAGTGTGTGTGTGTGTGTAGTACTCTCTCTGATTAATAATAGCTAAACATACTGAGTTTGAGGGTTTGCTGCGTAGATGATTCTTTTCTATTTGTTGTTCACCTGTGGTTTTTGTAATATCTTATGATGTGTTGTGATGAAATG
Organism: Enteromius afrohamiltoni; assembly: GCA_034779775.1. NCBI lineage: Eukaryota > Metazoa > Chordata > Actinopteri > Cypriniformes > Cyprinidae > Enteromius > Enteromius afrohamiltoni. Next base: position 3,636,236 of record JAUYWG010000053.1, read on the forward strand.
CAGCGTGTAGTGTGGCTTCATGGCTTCTCTGGTGGACTATGAGGATTCTGACAGCGAGACAGACCAGGATCTTCGGCATAATCGTGATGAAGCCCTCATCATCAGCTCCTCCTCCTCTTCATCTTCATCATCACGAGTGTCAGCAGCACAGTCCGGTTCCTCCGGCTCCGTGAAGAGAGCTCCGTTGCAGGCGTCTGCGGTTAGGCCGTATGTTTCCAAGAGGCAGAGACTGACCGAGACCGCAGCAGGTCAGACTGAAGAACCGGACCCGTCTGGAGCTGCTGGGTCTCTGCTGCTGTCTGAGGGCTCCGAGAGGGTCCGGCTGTATCTGGACCGAAGCCACGGTCGGGCCCAGCTGCCCAGACGCATGCAGAGCCGCGCCGAGGCCCATCAGGGTCCAGTGAACACACTTCAGTGGAGTCCAGTGGATCACCTCAGCCACCTGCTGCTGACCGCATCCATGGACAAAACCTTCAAGGTCAGACTATCCTAACGTAGCCTAACCTGACCAGCTGTTGCCTCTTAGTCTCTCAGAGAAACACATGAACCAATGTCAGAGTAGCACTTGTGTGATGATTAACAGGTCTGAAAAGGTCCTAACTCACCTTGACACTGGACTGGAGCTGAAGGAAATATATATGCAGTATTAACACACATTCCTGTCCTCTCTAAGAAATATCTCTTCACTGGAAAGAGCAGAACTCTTCCGTTATTTCTGTATTACAGCGTTTACCAGGTTCATTTCTTGAAAATGTTTTCAAAGCATCGTCACCGGAAAAATGACCGTTCTTAATGAGTGTGAAAATATTATTATTTAAATATTCTCATCATAATATTTTTATTCATTGTTTTACCCCCACTCTATATTTATTTGTAGCTCTCTTAGTTTATATTATTTATTAAAATATAATTTTTTACTATTTAATTTGTTTAAATATCTTGTTTCATTATTATTTATTTAAACTATTTACTTAGGTTAGAATAAAATATTTATTAAACTATTTGTTTATTAATTAAGATAACTGGATCTTGCAGTGATTGGTCAGTCTTCCTGCTGTTAAACCCCGCCCCTCACACTCATCTGAAGGTCACACCCACATCTCAACATCCAATTAGCAACCAATACTCAATTAAACCATGCATCAATTCAGCAGATGTGTTTCTGGAGCACAGCAGCACAGATCTGGTCAAAAATACGGCAGAAATCGTTAGGATATTAAGTTAACTTTGATAACCTGAACACTGAGTGCAGGAGGGGTGTGTGAGAACTAGCAGTGAAGGTTAATCTAACACACGGAGGAGAGAACATCACGGACCTCGATTAATACCGAGCTGAAAGACTGAGAGTGAACACGGCTGTGATGCCCCGGGAACGTGTGTGTGTGTGTGTGTGTGTGTGAGAATGTGTGTCGAGACCCAGGAGACCTCTCGAGTGTGTCCCGAGGAAAGGTGAATGACGCACGCGCTGACACACACTTCTCAGATCAAAGCCGGTCACCTGAGATCTGCTGAGAGCCGAGTGTTTTCATGAGGAGGGTTAATAAAGAGCTCCGGGTCGCGTTAACTGTGTGGACCAGTCTTAAAAATTAGTCCGACTCTATCCATTAGGCCACGACTACCCCCATTTATTTTTATATCTCGCAACACTGACTTTATATGTCACAACTGTAAGAAGAAAGGCTGAATTGTGAGAAAAAGTCTCAATCTCTTTTATTTCTACAGCTCTTTTAACAACACAGATCGTAGCAGAGCACTGAACATTATCAAGTAGAAGAACAGAGTGATGGTGATGTATAATGATATTTATTTATCAAACACAGAGACGGTCTCTGTAGTGGAGAGTATTTTAGCTCCGCATCATCCAGTATGGTCTGATATAGTCGTAGCTCTCGATCCGTCATAACCTGGGCTTATGATCAGATATATGTGAGGTGAGCAGCTGAGGGTCTCGCTCGTCTTATCTAGCCCCGAAGCGTCTTGTAACTGTGTGTCTGTAGGATATGAGTCGCTGCTATCAGATGCTGTTTCATGAGTGTGTGTGTGTGTGTTTAATAATGGAGCTCTGTGGAGGGTCAGAGGAGCCTGTTCCTGACAGACAAGACCAAATTTCAAGCAGTGCTTTGATGTGCTTCAAACTGAGCTGCAGCACATAGGAGTGTGCTGCTGCTCATGACCGAGCGTGGCAGCAGAGTAACACAGCAGGAATACTCTCTGTGTTTCAGGTGTGGGATGGTGCTGGAGGTGGGCGGTGCTTGCAGACATACCCCGCCCACCGCGGCTCTGTGCGTGATGCGGATTGGCTGTCCTGTGGGCGGCGCATCCTCTCGGGGTCATTCGACGGCAGCGCAGCGGTCACTGACGTGGAGACGGGTCAGTTCAGCTTTGATCTGTACGAGCTGATGTGTTTCTGCTCATGAGAGAGTTTCTCATCAGCCCTCAGCGCTGTGCTAATTACATTTCCTAATTAAGATGATGATTCTCCTCGCTCCTCAAACATCAGCCTGAGATTGAAATCATGCTTTCCTGCGTCTTCACGGTCACATGATCGTATGCAAAGCTTCCCATTAATATGCATGCTCATATAAGCTGTGTTGCTATAGACTCTTTAATGAATTATCAGTGAAGTTCTCAAACACGTAAACGTGATTCGTCACAGAATACGTTTAAATACTTTCTGTGGACAAGATCTGCCTGAGAGACCGCTATTAGACAATCTGAGTCTGAGGAGCAGAAACATCTCAATACTGAGAAGATCATCTTTAAAGTTGTTCAGATGAAGCTCTTACTGAGCAGAAGTTATGGTATTAAATTAAAATATCTTCATGGAACGCGATCTTTACTTAATATCCTAATGATTTTTGTCATCAAAGAGGTGTACAGTACACCGTGTACAGTTGTAGCTCAGCTGCTGCAGGGTCAGAGGTCAGTGATGAACTCATTACACTGACTGATGTTCCTCAGGTAAGATGATCTCTCAGATGGAGAATGGGTTTAAGGTGTGCTGCGTCGCTCCCCGACCCTCTGATCCTGACGTGTTTCTGTGTGGAGGCTTCAGTCCAGAGGTCAGGGCCTGGGACGCTCGCTGCGGTAAGGTCAGTCTGATTCGCAGCCTTCCCATGATCCTCTGCGCTCAGCGTCTCAGGGTGTGTGTGTGTGTGTCTCAGACGCTGCGGGTCTATAAAGCGGCGGTTCAGCAGACGCTGGACGTCTTGTTCCTGAGCGGCGGGAGAGAGTTCGTCAGCAGCACCGATGCGGTCAGTCGAGACTCCGCTGACCGGACCCTCATCGCCTGGGACTACGAGACCACCGCCAGACTCTCCAACCAGATCTTCCACGTGAGACCTCAACACACTCCTAGAGTCATCCTGGTGTGTGTGTCTGTGTGTTGTGTTGTAACGCGCGCGCGCGCGCGCGTGTGTGTGTGTGTGTGTGTGTTAGGAGCGCTACACCTGTCCGTGTCTGGCTCTTCACCCGCTGGAGAGCAGTTTCGTGGCTCAGACTAACGGAGGCTACATCGCCCTGTTCTCCACCCAGAGGCCCTACAGGATCAACAAGAGACGCCGCTTCGAGGGACACAAGGTCACATGATGGAGCGCTTCTCTGACACACACAAGGGTCATGACATGAGAAATCGAATGTACCTTGATCTTTTGGCACATCAGAGGTCTATGTACTTATTCAAACATCCTCCTCCTAAACAAAAAATGAGGTTTATGCAAGCGCGAGATGACATCACAGGGCACAAAATTAGCATAAACACGCCTCCAGAGCAAGACATTGACGCATTTTTCCATTTTCTGGTCACAAGCCCCGCCCACTGGTGTTCAGTCTCTCGATGGCGCTGAATGTGAGCTCGTAGAAGTCCGTCACTGCGCTGGACGCAGGAAACAGATACCAGTCAAAAACATAGATTCAGTGAAAGAATGTTTAGTTCAGATATCATGCCCTTTGACCCCAGCTGCAGTCCCAGAGACTGATGTAATAACTGATGTTGTTGTGGTTTGCAGGTGGAGGGTTTTGCAGTGCATTGTGGGTTCTCTGCAGACGGAGGTGTTCTGGTGTCCGGTAGCTCTACAGGTTCTGTGCACTTCTATGACTTCCAGAGCTCAAGAACGCTGAGCACGCTTCAGGCTCATCAACACGCCTGCGTCTGCGCTGCCATGCATCCCATCATCCCCGGCCTCACGGCCACAGCTGATTGGACGGGAGAGATCAAGATCTGGAACTGATAAACTCAGTGAGGATTATGGGTATAGTGATGTTTAACTGTGAAATGCACCGAACGTGACCCGGCTTCTTATTCGTCTACTTCGATGCTTTATCTTAATAAAACAGATTAAATGATGTTTAATGACACCTGTTTTTATCGCCACTTTTCATCAGTTTACAGCATCCTTACGGTTTACATGATTCGTTTCTGTTATTTCTTTCCATTAAAACGATTCAATCTTTTGAATGTGTTTCAGCTAAAATCTGATCTTTATTTCTGTTCATCACATAATCCTGAAGAGTTTTAAATATTGATGATAATTAAATCAGTATATTAGTGATTCTGAAGATCATGTGACACTGAAGACTGGAGTAATGATGCTGAAAACTAGTAATAATATGTGATAGATATTCAGTTCTCTTAAATGGTAAAAATATTTCACAATGGTACTGTTTTTGCTGTGTTTAAACGCCGGCTTGGTGAGCAGAAAAGACTTCATACTGTTCAAAACTGTTTGATATACTTTTCATTATAACACATTGTATTTAATGAAACTGAGAGATGAGAACGACATGGAAGCAGGTCCATGAGTCAGATTTATTTAGTAACATCTTTGTAGATGTGTGAGAAAACGACAACAATTACAGCTTTAAAAGTAATCTCATCAAACTGTTGCTCGTCTGCTCTCTTCACATTTAGACACATTGTGTCACAGCACAGATATAGAAACATGCATCTAGACGCTGTCTGTCCTTCACTGGCGTGAGGTAGAAACAGGAAAACACTCGCGTCACTTTAACTGTGGACGGTCACATCTGTCTGAACGCTCCTTCCTGTTACCTACATGATTGACTTCAATGCGTTTGAGCTTTACGTGCTCCCGTCATGCACGTCCAAACACTGGCAGCGTCAGGTGTAATCAGAGTATTGCTGCTTGATGTTGTTCATCGTTTCATTTTCTCTCCTGGTGCTCTACAAAGAAAAACTATTTGTTTAGAAACCCAGTTCCAGCTGTTTCTTCGTTCTCAGTTTTTCAAAGCAAACATGAATTCTAAAATTGTCCTCCCTTGGCTCCCATGTCTGGTGTGTTAGGAGAGGACAATATCTGTCTGACAATCTGAATCTGAGGGAGCAGAAAAATGAAGCTCCTAGCGATGAATATTACTGATCAAACGTGAAGGTTTGATACATTTATGGTAGGAAATTTACAAAATATCTTCATGGAACATGATCTTTACTTGACATCCTAAAGATTTTTGTCATCAAAGAGAAACGTCTAACCCAACTCATGCAGTGTATTGGACAGAAATTCACCGGTGCTGCTGATGACCGCTACAGTGTAACTACTAGATACTACAGTCTATATAATTTGGTACCAAAACATAGTTTGCACATTTCATTGGTTTCTATCACAGCAAAAAAATAACGCCATGATCACTGATCTGCCTGCGAGAGAACCACAGTACAGACGTCTGGACGTTGATTGTAAACACAGAATATTGAAAGTAAATATAAACCTTGCAATCAAAAACATGCATTTTGACTCCGTATGCCACCAGAATAGAACTGAGAAAAATGAGATGAGATGAGATGAGAGTGAAGTTGCTGTGATCTGTCCCGGGCTCTTATCTTCACTGAACCGCAGTAATCAGAGGAAGACATGCTCATCGTCACACTGCTCCATGTTTCTCTGATGATGTGCTGTGCTTTGGTCATGAACTGTTCCAAGCCGATCTTAAGAATGCTTTTTAGATGTTAGCAGCTTGTGGGGATCCTCTGAATGTGCTCTGGCGAGGTATTCTCTTGACTGAAGACACGTCTGGCTCCTGGAGAGTGTTCTCCTCTCGCCTGGATGCTGTGAAAGGGTTTTTCTTCACCGTGGAGAGGATTCTCTGATCATCACCGCTGGTGTCCTGCGTGGACGTCCTGGTCGTCTTAAGTTTCTGAGCTGATCATGAATGGGATTTGTCTGCTCCTAATGCTCCTGCTTTCCGTCTCTGACGGATCTGTTTTGTTCTTGAAGCCTAGCAATGGTCTGTTTCTTTTGTATGGAGAGATCCTTTGTCTACATGTTCACAGCAACAGCTTCTGAATACAAACCACTTGGAATGAACTACATGAATTGATGTAGAAATAATAAAGGAACAGTTTAAATCTGTGCATGAAACAGCTTTTAAGTCAATTGTCCAATTACTTATGGTACCTTGAAAAAAAGCGGGAGGTAAAAAGCAGTTATTCCTTAAACGTTCCTAATACCCTCAGATTCAAGCTCAGAGTCTTGAGAGCCCGTATTCATTAAACAACTGTATCTTAACTGTAATAAAGCCACGACTGAGATCTGTACTGAAAGGCATAGCAGGAAAATGAACAGTGAATTGAAATGAGTTCAGCTGAAATCACTTTTGGTCTATATATTAATAGAAAGTATAAATTAACCTCATTTACATGTATGTACAGTCCTAGTGTGCCTTGTAGATAAAAATAAAATCAGAATCACTGACACATTTTGGTTTCTAGATAATCTCTGCACCTGAGTAATCATCTGCTGTAGTCCTACAGATTAGACATTAACACACATTTACAATCTAGAAGCTGCTTTAGTAAAAGAACCAACTGTGTGATGACTTATATCGCAGTTTTTGTTTCCAGAGACAATTTGACCTAATGAATTACACTGAGAGTAAAAGTGCAGAACAAAAGGCTTGTTTTGGAGCGTGCCCGTCAGCGTCTCCCGGAGCGTAGCTCGGAGAGTAAA
>JAUYWG010000053.1:3657644-3677641 GCA_034779775.1 Enteromius afrohamiltoni
GACAGGTGTGTGGCTTTCCTAATCAAGTCCAATCAGTGTAATCAAACACAGCTGGACTCAAATGAAGGTGTAGAACCCTCTCAAGGGAGATCGGAAGAAATGGACAGCAGGTAATATATAGCAATAATATATGAGTGTCACAGGAACACTTACGACCATGTGATATTTCAGTTTTTCTTTTTTTAATAAGTCTGCAAAAATGTCAACAATTCTGTGTTTTCTGTCTGTGTGTACATTAATGAGGGAAAAAAATTAACTTAAATGATTTTAGCAAACGGCTGCAATATAACTGTCAGGAATTTGTCGAGTCAGTCGCGGTGTAGCAATTATTACATAAACTTTAATAATCAAACTAACAGACGAGAACCAGAACATACATATTATACACATATAAAATTAACCTTAAGAACCAACACAAAAGACGAAACACAACGGGCGTATAAACACCTGGGAGAACTCAGAACTGTATGTCCTTCCATAGAATGTAAATAAGTTAATACATTACATTTAAAGGCAAGTAGAGTTTATTTCTATAGCACATTTCATAAGATTCACAAGCAAGATTCCTTAATTCTGTGTTAGTGTCACGGAATCGCTGAAAATTTCATGATGGGCTCATGGAGAAGATTACAATGCCACAGAAAGTGTTTGAGTCCCTGAGTCAGAGAGGGTCCTGGTGAAGCGCTCTTCATGTGAGTCTGAGGAAGCTCTGCGAGACGCTGACAGCTTCGCTGTGTTTCATCAGCACTGGAGCACAGCCACCTCAGTAAGTGTGCGGATCACACCGGGTGATTTTCCAGCTCGCTGTCCTCAGATGAACCCAGCGCCACTGCCAAGAGCCAGCTCGGTTTATAGAAGGTAACTGGGTTAGGAGCCAAGCAGAGGCCCGGAGAATAAATCAATCATTCCTGAAGCTCTGAGATCAGACCCGGATGGGTTTGTGGATGTTACTCTCAGACGTGAATCACCAAACACACAGCGAGAGCACTTCCTTTCCAGAGAGATCATCAGCCTAATCACACAGATACTGACCTGAGCTGATGAACCGCCTCAGACTGAGAGTTAAGTGTTTGTGAGAAGGGTTCATTTTTCATGATTAAATCTATATGTCATTTGAAGTTGAATAAATGATCTCTGCACCGATGTCTGGTGTGTTAGGAGAGGACAAGATCTGTCTGAGATACAACTATTAGACAATCTGAATCTGGGGAGCAGAAACATCTCAATACTGAGAAGATCTCCTTCTAATCACCCTCCAGAGACACATTTGTTCTTGTGTGTTACTGACACACTGTTTTTCTATTCGGTACTGTAAAGCTGCTTTGTGAAATCATCTGTGTTGTTAAAAGTGTCTTTACATGAAGGTGACGTCACTCAGACGAGAGCAGAGATGTTTCTGAAGGACTGCAGGCGTAGTGTTGATGCTGCGTCGCTGTTAAGCTGCGTGAAGAAACAAAGTTAAGCAAGACGCATTCAGCAGATGAACTCATGACTGTCAGAAGAAGCTGCTTCCATGGAAACACCGTAATCCGGTTTACAGAGACGCTGCTTTCATCTGAAGACCGAGACGCTTCTGGACACACAAACATGATTATGTGCTCACTTCATCCTGAAGAGAATAACACAAAGAAAGCAGTTTTTTGTTGTTGCTTTTGTAAAGAATAGGCTGAGAAATCTCAGAGACGGTAACAGCCTGAAGATGCTTGCACGCATGAACTCCATTAAGAGCTATAAACCCCAAGAACGCTTCGTTTCTTCTGAAGGAGTCTTCAGTGTGAGCTGAACCCTAACCCTGACCCAGACTCTGTTTGTCTTGTGTCTTGGAGACGTGTGAGGTCACAGCCCAGGATCCTCCAAGGGTTTTACACTAAGTGCTCAAAACTATACTCTAAATGTGTTCATCTGCAGTATCATAACTAGCTGGTTAGGCTGGTTTAACAAGAGCAAAATAAAAATAATACTAAACCAAATAAAGTCAAATAAAATAAAGAGCTGAGACTGTACCTACTACTCTGTTTGATATTAACACTTTTTTCTTTTATGCCAAAAATCATTAGGACGTTATATTCCTATCGTTAATACATCCAAGCGTAATGTTTGATTAGTAATATTTTTTTGGACAACTTTTAAAGTGATTTTCTAAATAGTGATGTCTTCTTTCACTCCCTCAGATCCAGATTTTCAGATATTGTGGTGAGGGCTGGTTTAGTGCTCCGGGGTCTCATGTAAGAGATGAATATAATGCATGAAGCGTGCTGATCTCAGACCTGCTGCTGTTCATATTCACATGTAACATACACCGCTCATGTGAACTGTTTCTGTTTGTACTATTTTGGTCCGGCTCAGTGTTGTCTGAACATCACAGAATGCATTCTGAACTTATGAACTTAACCTGCCACATATTTAAAGCGCAATATGATCCGCTGTGCAGAATCTTACATGTTTAGGTTGAAAGGTGATCCGGTAACACACGGCTGTCACGTAAAGCCTTGGCTGTTTTTAGATGAACACCTCCATCGTGTGTGTGTGTGTGTGTGAAACAATAATTACAGTCAACACTGGAGTTTTCTTTTCAGAGAAGAAATGCAAAAACAAAAGCACTGATTTAAGGAATCAAACAAGTGAGCGTCTTTGTGAGACTCAAACAGTTTCTTCAAAATGAAAGATTTATTGAGTCATGAATGCACACGATCACGAGCCGATGCTGACCGCACACAGAGTGTTGAAGAGGAGAGCGCGTGGTGATTTGTGTAATGTTGACGAGAGAATGTTTTTTCAGCACACAGTATATGACAGCACCTCACGCTCGCTCACTTTACAGTGTACATTGTTTTACTTTGGGACTTTCAGTGTGAACACTATATAGTGCACTTGAGGTTTAGACAGCATGCTTGTTGTGAGAGTGATTGCAGTGTAGAAACAAAACCTTCTCTCTCTCTTCAGTCCTCATCCTGCTGAAAATAATGCAGTAGAAAGTTCTACTACAAACATCAACTTTAACCCTTAAGAGCGGTAGCACGGTATATTTAGAGCTGCCTTTGGGTGAAAAATGTTATGTCCAAAATCATTAGGATGTTGAGTCAAGATCATGTTCCGTGAAGATATTTTGTAAATACATTAAAACTTATTTCTGATCAGTAATATTCATTTCTAAGAACTTCATCTGAACAATATTAAAGATGATTTTCTCAATAATTAGATGTTTTGCTCCCTCAGATTCCAGATTTTCTGATAGTTGTATCTTTTATTTGTTCAGCTTCAGAAAATGTATAAATCTGAAGTGATCCTCATAACTAGTCCAGGATCGTTAGTATTCGGTGGTTAACTAATAGAAGGCGACCAATTACGAGCAGAAACGCTCAGGGACAGGTTTCTATTAAAACCAGTTCGATCCTGTTATATTAGTAAAACTATACTTCTATATTCCAGCTAGTAAAGCTATAGTAATTGTGTGATGGTGTGTGCTGATGTGAGCTCGATGGCCTGAAGTAGTGCATGCTGGAGACTGGAGTAATGCGCAGTGATTTGCGCGCTCGGCCCGGGTGTAGTTCCGCGGATCCCGGTTAAAGATCAGAGGCTTAGCGCCGTCTGGTGTCTTCAGATGATCGCGCGACGCTCGCCGCCTCTGTTTAGATCACAGGAACTGTCTCCCCGCGTCATAGGGAGTCTCGTGCGCGCGCCGCTAGCTCGTGAAACGGACCGACGGGAACTTCTGAAGCCATCCAGAGTTTTGCAGACGTCAACAGCAGACGCTTTGCTCTCGAGGCGCGACGCCCGCTCGACGGAACACGAGTGATGCGCCTCGGTGTGCTCCGGCGTGCGTTTGGAGGCGGAGTGACGGACTGACATCCATTCATCATATAAAAGGGAAGTTGAGTCGCGGAGCGCCAGAAACTCTCCTGGGATCGATCATGAACACGGCGAAGGCGCTGAAGAACGCGCTGGCGTGTTTGGGGATCCTGCCGCGTTTCCTCATCGCCGCGTTCATGCTGTGGTGTCTTGATTTTCTGTGCGTGAGGAAAAGAGTTTTGCTCCATCTGAGGAGCGAGGAGGAGGAAGACCCTCCGCTGTGCATCTCCGACAACAGCCGCATGTTCAGCTGGGAGTCGCTCAAGGCGGTTTTTCACGGACACAAGCTAGACTGGATGAAGTCCGCGCGCCTCGGCCGCGACGCGCCCAACAGCGAAGTGGTTCCGCTCGCCGACGCGACACGCAAACGCGTACTGGACTTCGCTCGCGCGCAGAGGCCGCTGGTGCTCAATTTCGGGAGCTGCAGCTGACCGCCGTTCATGACGCGTCTCAAGGCGTTCCAGCGGCTCGTTCTCCAGTACGCGGACGTCGCCGACGCGCTGGTCATTTACATCGAGGAGGCGCATCCCTCCGACGGCTGGGTCAGCTCCGACGCTCCGTACCAGATCCGCCAGCACCGGAGTCTGGAGGAGAGGCTGCGCGCGGCGCGGCTGATGGCGCGGGAGGCGCCGGGCGTCGCGATAGTCGCGGACAGCATGGAGAACTCGTGCAACAGCGCGTACGGGGCGTATTTTGACAGACTCTATATCGTCCAGGACGGGAAGGTGGTGTATCAGGGCGGCAGGGGACCGGAGGGTTACCGGATCTCCGAGCTCCGGAACTGGCTGGATCAGTACCGCAAGCGGCTGCGCGACGCCGTGATTCGCGTCTAAATAGGCGCCACTTTCTCAAGCTGTGTTTCCATGCACCTGCTCTCATCACATCGCACCGGATGCTACACTCTGCACTGGAGCAGGATAAACTTTACGCACAGATATAACGATGGAGACTCGGCTGCGGAGCGGCGCGCAGTGTGTGAGATGGACTCGCAGTGGATCTGTGTGTTGTTCTGCTCGTTCTGAAACACCTGAGCAAAGTCTGTCCAAGTCTTTCTGTGAAAACTGTCTTGTTCCCAAAATAACAGAAAGCAGTGACAGCATCTCTTTCGTCGAGACGCTCCTCCGATACGAACATCATGATGTTCAGTGACGTCTCCTGCTGTTCTCAGTGATATTCGGTGCCGGTTTATCAGGAAGTGACGATTTTGTTCTTGTATGTTTTTGGGCTCCAGTTAAATGATGGAAACACAGCTTATAGATGATCTGGGCTCCTGATGAATGAAGATGAGAAGATTTAATGTGAAATACAGTTCTGTCTCTCTGACTCAGTCTAAATAGTTGATTATCGCTCAGTTAGAGATGAGTGTTTCTGTCTTGGACGGAGTTTGGTCACAGGTGTGTACATGAGTTCCTCTCTGAACCTGGAGATTAACAACACTGACACTCCATCTCTCCATCGCTCTCTGTCTCTTCTTTCCTGCTGTTCTTCAGGCTCAGATCGTCTTGGTTCTTGTCTTCAGAGCCTCTTCATGTTTCTTCTGTAAAAAGGATCTTGTTGTTCGTCGATGCTCGTTCTCTTTCCCTCCTGTATTTTTTGTGAAGGTCGATCTTTAAAAGGTTCACGACCAGAAGATCGACACTGATGTCTAAAATACAGGACAAATCCATGTAAATGATTCCTTTTTATCAAAGAGGTTTTGTAATAAAACTCTTGATCCGGAGGCGTGTGGTGTATCTGAATAACACACTGATTCTGACAGGTTTCTGTTCTTCTACTTTAACACTCACTCTTAACAAATCAAGCTCTTTTCTGCACTGATGCTATAAAGAAGCTTTATGCTAGGAGTGTTTCCTCAGAAATGTGATGAGCGAGTGACTTATTCAATCATTTGTTCAACTTATTATTATTATTTTTAACAATTTGTTGAGTATTGAGACTTGGCAGGTGTTATTTGGGAGTTGTCTGTCTTTTTCAGAATCATAATTTAATCTATTTTAAAAATGAAATCTTGATCTCTCCGTTTTTCCAGATTCACATCTAATAAACAAATAAATGTTTTTTTATTTCAGATAAATCAGCAAAGATGTGCTCAGTGATGTTCACTATCCTGAACACACACACACACACATGTATTTTGTGCTATGTATTCCACACGCACATTTACATATTTATTTGTTTGATAGGAATATGCAGCAGGTGTACTGAACCTGGAGTCTGCTCGGAACAACTCCATGCGCTTTAATTGTGCAGAAATAGTTCTGAAGTCCAGCTGAAGATCCAGTATACTGAAGTATTTATTGTGATATAGTGGGAGTATTTATTATTATGTCAGGTATGGGTTAAATATATTGCATTTAAACAGAGATCGTATGATCCTCATAAATAGTGTTATTAAAACACATTTCAGGCATGAAATGAGAATGTAATAAATGTATTTTCCAGTTTTTTGTTGTTGGTTTTATTGGTGGAGGAAGGGAGGAAGTGATCCGTGTTAATATCATGAATCAGTGCACACAAAAAATAGATTACAGTCAAGATTGAGTCATATTAATCCATAGCTCTTTTGGGCCAAAAATCATTAGGATATTAAGTAAAGATATTTTGTAAATGTTCTACCATAAATATATAAACACTTGAAAATGTTTGATTAGTAATATACATTGCTAGGATCTTCGTAGGAGATCTCTTAAAGATATTTAAACATCAGTGGAGAGATGATTTATATGAAGAAATTGCCCTTACGACTGGTTTTGCTTCAGTGTGAATATGGGGAAAAAGTCTTAAAGGGCCAGCAGATTACCTTATATAATCACTGATCATTCTTCTGCTGAAAAGATGTTTGAATACTGAGAGAGGGAGCTCTGGTGTAGTTCTGTAACCCATCGTATGGCAGTCAGTGAGGTCCAGGAACTGTCTGATTACCAGCCTTCTTCAAGGTGTCTTGTTTTGTGTAAATGATGACTGAAGGAGTTGTTTTTAGGTGTCAAAGAAGGGCTGCTAAATGAAACGTCTCAAGAAGGCCTTTTGTGAGAAGCTGAGCATTAGCTGGTCACGTTCTTGAAGACATGTGAAGAACACAATCAGCAGTATTGTTGGCGTTCATGGAAAGCACCGTGGTGCCGTACCATAAAAAGCAAGTATTCTTGCTGCGTGTCTCACCATCAAAGGCGAGATGTCTTTTCCAGTTGCTTGGTTACTGTTTTCTGTGAAGAACTCTTCAACTCTTTGTGTCTAGCTTGTTCTTTTATTGGAGGAAGAGTTTCTGAGCGAGTTTGATCTGCTCTTCTTCTGTTGTCACATGTAAGAGATTTCAGGAGCTGAATGATGTTATTCACATCACCAATCCATCTGTGTGACCTGAAGCCACCCCCGATCTCACACACACACACTTTACAGCAGATCATGACATCTGTCCATCAGTGCATTCTGTGGGAGATCTGTGTAGTTTTTGAGATAATCGTGCACTTCCTGAAGGTTTCAGTGTAATACAGACCATCTGGAAGATCTCGCAGTGCTTTATATTCAGAGTTTGAGGTCGTACGTGACCAGCGCTGCCAGGGAACCGCTTCAGCGCTTTAACATATTACTCCCATCATGCACTTCTCCGGTGAGAATCAGCATGAGCACTAAAGCCCTGGGCTCTGAGGTCATCCCTGCTTCCACATTATTAAACATCATTTATCTGAGAACGAGCTCTGCCAACGGACGCCCGCTTTATGAAAACAAAATGAAAGGCATGACGCTGATGTGACGCTAAAACAGAATAATCAGATCATCGTTTCCGCATGAGCTGCTCTTCCAGAAATGCTGGACTTTAAAAGTGACCTCAAGCATCTTTCCCAATTAAAATGCCACACACAAGGAAATGTAGCTTTGGGAAGCATGTTTTGAGTCTTTGTGTAAATGCAGGCCGTCTGGAGGAGGTCACATGACCCGCCCAATACTGCTGTTTCTCAAATCATCTTCCACTGATGATAAACTAGTGTTAGAAATTATGTACTGAGACTAGACTTACCCAAAAATGAACATGGAAGTGAATGGGTGCCGTCAGAATGAGAGTCTAATTACTGGAGGAAGCTTCTACTACAATTCTCTGTTTCTTTGTAACAGTTTAGTAGCAATTTCTGACTGAAAGATTAGAAGAGCACTTCTTCTGTGATGCACCAGTGCTGTTAAACGCTAATTATTCATTAGACAGATGTAGAGTCACAGAAGGAAGATTTATCAGGGATTATTCTTACGTTCATCACATGTTACATAAAAACCTAACAAAGTCCAGAAGGGCCTTCAGTTGAAGTGTGAAATTCAGCTTGTGTGAAGGGACGACACACAGCTGCTGGTTAGGGGCTGCTTCAGTACAGCTCTGTTCTGTGTCCTGTCCGGCCGGAGCCAGGAAGTGTTTGGCAGCAGTTAGCCTCGCTGTCTCTTGATTGGACAGGTCAGAGGTCACGCTTCATTAAGGGCTGATTTGCCTGTGCTGTTCGTCCACAGAGAGCACGATGACCCGGTGATGACCCCTGGGCTCCGGGGTCATGTCCAGACGTTTGGGAGATCACGTTCGCTTGTTTTTTACTTTAATGCGACCTGTTAGCTCAGAGACGCTTGTTCTCAAACACAGGGTGGACCCCAGGGTCAGGTGAGGTCAAGCTCTGGTATTTGCTCTGAGAGCTGAGAGTCACACACACACACCGGAAACTATAACCTGCTCTTCAGAGGAAGATAAAACATGGCTTAACTAACATTTCTGGCTAAAAATGATTTGAATTTCCAGTTCTGTTGTAAACAGGGCTTCCGTTCATTTTCTATACATTTGTTCTATGAAAGGTTTTTGTTGTGTTTTTTTCAGATGATTACATTTTTTATTTCACAATGATTAAAATGATACTTTTTTGTCATCGTTTAAAATAAAAAAAGAGTAACGTTGCCTTGACCTAGGTGAGATAAATAAGTTACATTTCTAAAAACATTTTAATATATTTGAATGAAAGTTTGTCATTTTTAATGAGCAGTGCCGTGGAATAATTAGTTACATCATTTAATTACAAAATAAACTGTAATCACTTTAATGAGAGAAACTTCTGAAGATGTGAGTCTGAATATTTTTCACACTGATTTGATTGATTTCTTTCCCAAAGTTCATATTGCTGTAAAACACGAGGCCGCAATGTTTCAGGAGTTTAGGACACGTTTATTATATTATTATATTAATTATTTGATTTTATGGTTTTCCTGTCACAGCTGTGCAAAGATTTGATGTACACGATCGTCACAGCTATTTGTTATGATTTTAAACCTCAGAGTCGGATTTTAAAATGCTTCTCATCTTAATTCTGTCAGCGTTGAGTTCTGCTCTGAGCTGATCCCTGCTTCTTTCTTACATTTGTTACAAATTTAGAGAAAATGTAATCAGTCATATTGTAATAAAGGAATTAAAATAGTTCCACTCTTTATTGGATTTTGAACAGAGTAACCTGTCCAGAGTGACGCAGTAATGAAGCATGAGATGCTGATCGTTTCAGCTCTGTGTGTTCTCTGCAGTAATGCTGTGGATCAGATGAAGCTCCTCAGCGTCTCGTACCTTAGATGACCAATCATGACCCACTTATGGCTCTGAGACCAGCGCGTGGGAGGAACCAGAGGATCATGGGTAACTAATCCATGACTTTCCTGCTTCCAGGTCAGAGCACATTAAAACGAGCGCATCTAAAGCAGATCAGCGCTTGCCTTCATTTCCTCCACAGAAACGTCATGATCGGAGGCAGGATTTGCAGCAAACTAGTGTCAAAGTGAAGATATATGACATATAAAGAGTTAAATAGGAATATACACATATATATATATATAGTTGTGCTTTACAACTGTTCCATCACTTTCTGGCTTTTTATTGGTTCTTACAGATTTTTAAAAAATCTCCTTTCTGTTAAAAATCAGACATATCAACATAAAGATGGTTTTCTGTTCTGAAGGTGTTTAATATGAATGTTAAAATGAGTGAACATGCTGATGGTAACAGCAGTGACCGGTGGGACACAGTTCATGAACGTATTGATATGGATTCCCAGTATATATATAGAATACTGTGTTTCAGTAATTAGTGAGGGCTGCTTTAGTTCCACCGTGAATACTGTACTAAATATAAAGTTCAGATGTTACAAATTAAGTTACAATATGGCTGTTGTAATGCTGGTAGCACTAATATAACCATTTTATGACATAGGTTACAATAAAGTAACAGTTTTGGAATATGTTGTATTTTTAGTGTTATATCTCAGTTTTCCTATCAGATTCATAATAATAACTCTAGAATGTGATCAAACACAGTTTATGATATATATAGAAGTTAATTCAGTCTAAAACAGTGTTGCTTATGGTAAATGATTTCGATATTTTAGTGTCGGGGTCAAATTTGGGAAGCTCCAAGCGTGTTATACTCCATATTTTGATATGTCCCGCTCGCTCCCGCCTTCAGAAGGATCCCAGCGTCAGGAATGAGTTTCTTCTTCTTTATTAATCTCCTCAGAGCACTATTTGTTTGATCGGAGCTTGTTTAATAAATGAAGCACAGTGTAACGAAGAGATCACAAACAGTCTTTTATTGAAAGGTGAGACAGCCGCTGCACCACAAACCTATTTCAGTACGGATGGTTTAATACGGGTAATATTTTGAAGCTCCCTCACGTGAAGCAGTGATTTGTTGAGGTTAGCCAATCAAAACAGCGTCTGATTACTGACTAATGAATAACGAATAATGAACAGAAACCTTTTTAACCCTATATTTCAGATGTATGTTTTCCAACTAAAGAGAAGCTCTGTTAGTTAGTTGAGTTTGTTCTAGATGTGTGTAGGGACCCGTCTGTCAGCGCTAGTGTAAATCTGCTTCTGTGCGATCGGATAGACTGATTTAATGTGTTCCTGTAAGACAGCAGATGAAGTGCTCTGAAGCCAGACAGGAAGTAATCCATCAGGCACGTGGATTTTCACAGAGGTCAGGCATGTTTCTGAAACACAGCGGTCATTTCAGGCATTAGACTTAGTTCAGATCAGTGCGGTTCTAAAAATCACTTCAATTAACATCTACATCTGGTCGACATATTAAAGCGAGAGTTCACCCAGATCCAGTCCTCATCTCTTCTCTCTCAGAGAGCTGAGGCTTTCTTCTGTTAAACACAAAAGAACAGCGTCTGATCCACGTATTGAGTTTTCATACTCTGGACGGGATTGGCTCCCAGCAGCGGTTTTGATGGTTTTAGATGAACCGTCCACGGTAAAAGCATGAGTAGTGACCCGAACAAACTGACACAGACTGACTAAAGTGCTTCTGTGTGTGTTTCTCACACGGCTCTCAGATCAGGGTTCAAGGGGTTTATAGATGCATCCTGAGCAGATGAAGTCCTCTAGTGGTCAAAACAGGTCTGGACTACTGAAGCAGTGAGTGCATGTCCGTATAAAAACACAGATGAACTAGATTACATTCACATGATCCACTCCGCTCCAGGACACCAAATTATCAGTCAATATAGATCCACATCAGCTCTTTATTCTTGATATGCTCACACAACATTGAGCTTCATTCTTTACACCAGAATCTCAGAACTTTACAGATTGATAGAAAATGTTTATCAGCTCCTCAACTTTTCTGATTCTGTATATATAATATTGATAATGTATATATATATATATATATATATGCGCGTATCATACACATTCATATGCAGTGTGGGGGGTAAAGCGTGAGTTGGGAAATCAAGTTACTTACTTATTTTAGATTACTTTCACATTTACAAGAAAACACCTGTTATTCACTGACAGCTGGTGAGCGTGATGTTCCTGGAACAACATCCCAATCAACCAATCAGAATTGAGGAATCATTTTTCTGCTTTAGGCTTATAATCATGGTTAGGTGCTTCTAAACCCTTGTTAATCAGCTCTCATTTACCACTGATTTTAAGCATAAAAAATTGGTTTAAGGGTAAGGATTGGGATAAGTTAAAATTTTAGGACAATAATGTTAATCCAGGATCATGCCTTACTTGGCAAAATCACGGTGACCCTGACAGCTCTCCCGTTCTGTGTTTATGAAATTATGAGTGAAATTACAGAGACAAAAGAGCTTCCTCCAGCCCGAGGCTTATTTTTTTCTCTTTTGGTGACCTTTTGTTCCTAAAAATTAAGAAGCGAGTCCAACTCAAGCAATGCCAGTAACCGAATGCAACGAGTTGCCCAGCATAGGCTGGTTAGGTAGGTTTAGAAGCTGGTATGCTGGTTGAAGCTGGTTTTTAGTTAGGGTTAGCCAGCTTTGCCAGCACTTGTCCAGCACAAACCAGCATACCAGCTTCTAAACCTAGCTATCCAGCATATGCTGTCTTTTTCTGCAGGGTATGGAGTAATGCATTGCTTTTAAAGTCACTTTCCCCAGCACTGCTCGTATGAGGCCATCATAAACAACTTCTGAACGAATAGAGAAAACACATGATGGACACTTATAGAATAGAAATATAATATGAAATAATTCTGTCCTTCTCATTTAATTGTTAGTTTCAACAGCAACACAGTTAAAGACCATCTACTCAGGAAGAGAGTGGAGTGTGTGAGTGTGTGAGGAAAAGAGGCTCAGACAAAAACGTGTTTTATACATCAACATTTATATACTCACATACTGAATGAATTATTATAGGTGAAAAGAAATTAATAAAATGCAGCGATTAAACATACAGGAGTTCAAACAACGGTACAGAAATGACTGTAAGCATGCGACTGATTTTCTCTCTCTTTCACACACACACACACACACACATACTTGCATTTGTGATTTATGGGGACTCTTCATAGGTGTAATGGTGTTTGTACTGTACAGACTGTATGTGGTATTGTCCTACACTGACCCTACACCTAAACCTACCCCTTACAGGAAACACTACACATTCTCAAACAAACACTATTTAGTCTGTTTTTAAGCCTTCTGTTTTACGGGGGCACAGGAAGTGTCCTCATAAACAATGTTTATGTTGTAGTACCCATGTCATTATACACATTCGTGTCCTCGTAAACCACAAATGCCTGAACACACACACACACTCACACACACGCAGTAGAGTTTTCAAGTTTTCAGGAAGTGCTTCTAGGTAGTTCAATAAAATAAGAGGAAAACATCCGGATGGAGATGAACAATCGAAGCGTCGGCATCACACCGCTGTGTTTGGATCTGGACTCATCCGCACGGACCGAAGGCTGCTGGAAGGCACTAAGGTCCTTCTGGAGCGTCCAGTCTGAGATCAGATGAACTGATCCGGGAATGTTGGTGACATTCAGCCGTCGATCCGATGGTGAAACCGTACCATTGTTTGAAGCAGTGAGAGCACAACGAGCGGAGACACCACGTCCAAACAAACCGTCTATGGCACAGAAGTGAACCGATCCGAGCGACACACAGAGAGAACACCTGACAGACGTGCTCTGAAACACCACATTAGCTTAAGCGATAAACATAGAAATAAAACTATGGAAGCTAGTCAGCGTGACAGTATTGGCACTGGCAACCGTCCCTGAAAATAAACACAAATCTGAAACGCAAAGAAAGCTTTCCGCTCCGCTCCGTTCCGGCCTTGTTCTCCTTCACCGAGTGTTCTGACCACAGCGAGAGTCCAGAAGAGCCTCCAGACCAAGCCCTGAGCTAGTCGTGGTTGGTCAGCATCTCTTCAGCGCGCCGGTGCGTCTCCAAGGCTTTGGTGGTGAAGGAGTCCTGAGGAAGATCAGATTTACGCCTGACCAGAGGACGCTCCTTCCTCTGCTCCCTCGACATCTGCACACACACACACACACACACACACAGAGAAAGAGAGAGACACACACAGGCATAATTATGTTAGAAATCACTGGCATCTAACACAACTTGGAGAAAAAAAAAAAAGAGTTCATCTCAAAAAAATAAAGCATATCCATAACCCTAAATAGGAAATAAATCAGTTCCAGAATAAGCATGTGTCGTATTCTGTAGTTAAATCACATAATTCTGTTACATGTAACTACTTATTTCCCAACACTGCTGTTATTAGAACATATCTGCGTCAACCTAAACCAGATGATTTTGATGAATGAAACACATAAATGAAGAAGAAAGACAAACATTAAAAGCCCTGTCTGAGTAATCTTTCAGAATGGTCAGAATGATGATCACCACCTGAGATCTGGAGAAGATGTCTTCAGAAAGATTAAGTTATTTTCACACAGAGATTTCAACAAATCTGTGCTCAACTTAATAAAAGCCCCTCAAATTCCTTTTAGATTCTTGTTCCTAAACCTTTCTTTTGGCTCCTTTGATTCTCCACCGCCACCTCAACGGGCTCACTCGTCTTCCTGCTTCGCATGAGCAACAGGTCAGGATACCATCCTCCATTGCCTGGCTCGCGCTTCACCATTCAGCGTAAATCCACTCCCGAAAGCAGCACTGTATGGAGGCAAATCAGTGCCAGCACCGCAAAGAACCGCCCGGTGTGGATGGAAATCAGTGGCAGCTCCCAAAAGACGAATCCAGATCCCCGTGGATTCCAGTCCACGTGGTCCGGGTCCGGATTTGTGGACCGACATGCCAGCTCTAATCCCAGCAAATTTTCTGATCCGCAATTTCCCAATCCTGTTCCAGATTTATGGCCAGGAGTGCCGTTCCAGAGTGCAGTTCCAGAGTTTCAGCTGGTAGCGCTGATCCTGAATCCAGTTCCAGGGTCTCGACCAGGAGAACCGATCCCAATTCCAGTTCCTGGTTTAGAGCCGGGGGTGCCGATTCCAATTCCAACCCCCAGATTCAGGTCAGGAGTGCCGATCCCGAGTCCAATCCCTAGTTTGCGGCCAGGTGAGCCGATCCCGAATCCAGGCCCAGAGTTCACGCTGCAAGAACACCCCCTTGAACTCACACCGCAAGAGTGCCCTCCAGAGTTTTCTGCACGAGTGAGGTCTCATAAATACCCTCCCTCGCATCCACCAGTGCCAGCATGGCCAGAGTGCTCCCTGACTGCACCTCTGGCCTCCGAAGCCAGAACTCCGCCTCGGTCCTCCGACCCTCCGGCTCCACCGTTGGCCCTAGCTCGCTCCTCTCCTTCGGTGCCCGTCTGTCCACCAGCTTCACCGGGCTCTATCATCCCTCCAGCTCCACCTTGGTCGGTCGGAGTCCATCTATCACTTTGGGACCCAATTCCTTCGGCTTTGCCTCATCCTTCCGTCCCTCCGGCTCTGTCAGGCTCCTCCCGCCCTCCCTCCGGCTACGCCTTGGTCCTCTCTCGCTCCAGCTCCACCGTGGCCTTCCGGATTCCCTCATCCGCGTCGGTCACCAGCACCACCTGTTCCGCCTTGGCCCTCCGGATCATCGTTGCCCCCGTTGCCAGGACGCCCGCCCCCCCCCCCTCCCTTGGATGTTTTGAGTTGCGAGGACGCACCTTTCTGGGAAGGGGGGAATAATGTCAGAGTTTGTTTAGTTTCCTTGTGTTTTGCTCCCCATGTGTCCGCCCTTGCCCATATTTGGTATTTCCTGTGTCTATGTGATTATTGGTTGATTTACTCCCAGCTGTCTTCCCCAGGTGTCCTCAGTTCTGTCCTCGTTAGTATGTGTATTCAAGCATTTGTGTTTCAACCCTCTGTGTCAGTTCTTAAGTGTCAAACCCTATGTTGGATCTGTTCTCTGTTCTCGTTTGCCTTTGTTAATAAAACCTCCTCATCTTCAAGACCTGAGCCTTGCGTGCTACCTGTGTGAGAGCCAGCGTGACATTTCTCCACATCCTTTTAGATTCTGGTAGTTAAGCGATGTGTGTTTTGTAATCATCATTCTTAAGAGCCTGAGTGCTTCAGTCCCAGAGATATTCAGAGACAGATTTGACCTCGTTTTGAACTGTTGTCACATGAAGTCTCTAGATCTGAGGTGATGATTGTTGTTTGACTAAAGGATCAGTTTTAGCTCAGGAAGCTTCTGAAATGTGATGGTCTTTACTCTCGTGATGACTTTTTTCGTGAAGCACACAGCTGTATGAAAAGGATTTCTAACAAACACTCGGTTCAGGTGGAGACTGAAAAGAGGAAGGATCTTTCCATGATGATGATGATGATGGTGGTGGTGGTGGTGGGGATGATTAATCTCTGTTCTCTGAATTACCTGAATGGCTCTGGCCTGAACTGTCTTTTTTAACATCTGAACATCTTCTATAAAGGGACCATCAGTCTCCATTTCTACAGGACTGTTTAGTCCAGACGGATCAACATACAAAACGTACTACAGTGGAAAAGAAAGTAACAGAAAGACAGAGACATGAACATTAAAGAGAGTCATCAGACGTAGGCTTCTCTTCAGACTCCTGCTGAGGGTTAGAGGTCACACAGAAGCTCACCTGTGGGTTGGACTTGGCCAGACTCTCAATCTTCATCCAGGCCTCCTCTCGCTCCTTCAGCTTGGCCTTCTCTCTGGAAGCAGGAGGTCAGGGGTTATCATCACACATGAAGCCTCGACCTTCTACAGAACCTAATCTACTCACTTGTTCTTCTCGGCTCTGAACTGCTGTGTGCAGTCGTCAAACAGCTTCTGGTTCATCTCCATGAAGAGCTTCAATGCGTTGTAGATCAAGCCGTGGATGGTCCTGTGATCAGAGAAGAGAAGAGGATTCATACGGTCAGAACCGAAGATCTGGAGAGGTCTGGAGCTGCTCAAATGGCGTTAAACACCACTCTTACTTGTTCCAGTGACTCTTGGAGTTACGGTAAAGCGCCGGGAACATGATGGGTAAGATCTTAGCTGCATTATCGCTGATGAGACTCATGATGTACTCGTTATTCCAGTAATAAAGCGCTCTCTCCGCCACCTGTAAGAAGAACACGTCACATCAGATTTATATGTATTACTCATAAACTGTACACTGTAAAAAAAATCTGTAAAATTTACAGTAAAAAACAGCAGCTGTGGTTGCCAGAATTTGACTGTAAAAAATGCAACATTTTACGTTTTAAGTTAAATTTACTGGCCCAATTTACTGATATAATGTTAATATACCAGCCTAATAAAGCACTGAAATCTGTTCTGTATCTTTGAAATACACTGATGAGAAAGTCACATGATGAACCAAAGCCCATCACAAGCAGCTTTTAAATAGTAACACATAGAAGGAGCTCAGTATCATTCACACAAACACTAAACACCATCACGATGAGACTCATTAAACTTAAATGTACAATAAACATTCATTTAACAACATTACATGTGACACACAACCCTAATAAACATCACTGATAAGAAAACACTAGGAGGAAACGGAGTTATTTCAAAGAAAAACGGTTACGGTTTTTCACTGTAAATCTTACAGGATTTTACCATTAATCATTTAACAGTTTTTTACAGTTAAAATCACAGTAATATTTTACAGTGTAGTCTGTTACTGATTCCAAATAACACAACAGGAACTGTAGTTATTAACAAAATCTGTGATATTTTACTTTTCAGCTGATAAAATCAGACTACTTCTTGATTGCTTCTTGATTACTTTTACATTCGTTTAAAAAGAGAACATTGTTCCTAAGGCCCTATGATTTTCATGATGTGAGCAAAATCATGGAATCCAATGATAAAAACAGAATTTACTGTATTGTGCAGAATCTCATGGAATTACAGTAGGTCCGTTCACTTAAATCAAAACACAATATGGACAAGTGTCTATGAATCTGAATCCTGTGTGTGTCTGTGAAAGAACGGCTTATTTTACTACACACACACTGAAGCGCCTAGACTGGCTACTTCATGAGCATTTTACCATTTGTTTTGAGTAAAACTATTGTTATGTCATAAACAAACAGAAGGTTAAAGGTCTTCATAGTAAACCTTCAAAATAAAAGTTCAGTTTAACAAACCGTGACAGAAATATTAATGTAATAAATTCATTACAGATGATTTGATTATTAATATTTAATAAAACCATAAAAATTAAGTCAACACCAATAATGGAATTATGGAATCAATGGAATCCAGAAAATTAATGGAAAACAAAATTTGAGGGAAAAAACATATTTCATAGGGCCTTAAAATATTGTGTTATAATAAAGTGCTGTTTAATATTAAGCAGACATACTTTTTGATTAAATTTAATTTAACCCTTAAAACCGAGTCTAGAATTATTGAATCAGAGTCAGAAAGGGTGTTATAATCAGATTGGGGATAATTATTATTAAAGAAGCCTGATTCTGTGGGAAAACTACAGACTTGGCAACGGCGCCTGTGACGTGGAAATTCAAGTTTTTAGAGCATCATATATTTCTCTACAAAAATCCAACCTCTTCGGGGCTCTATATGAATATTCACTCTGTGTTATTCACACGTTTCTTTAGATTCTATTTTTATTAAGAGTGTGTTGTTTTTTCGTCGTTTTGCGAGGATCACTTCAGTCCTGTACAGCACATGCTGTAACATGTAGGAGATCCAGAATGCTCTGAAGCAGACCGGCGTGGCTCCTGACCTGGAAGTGAGGGCTGGACACACACTTGGCCAGCTGACGGAAAAGCGGCTCCATGACCTTCACGAACTCGGACGGCTCGATCACGTCCAGGATCTCCTCCAGCTCGTTGAGGAACATCACCTCCTTTGGACTGTGAGTCTTGGGCCAGTATTTGAGGAGAGCCATGACCACCTGCGCAGGAGCAAAGCATCATGGGTCACTGAGAGCCGCATCATCCCATGCAGTGTTAAATGTTGAGTAGTCTTACTGGCTCAGTGAGGGTGCTGTCCTTCTCCAGGAACTGAACCACACAATACGCCAGCTGAAGCGAGAGCAGACGGAGTTAGCGACGCTAAACCAGCTGGTCAGCGAAAGTTAGCGAGGTTAGCGTGCGACTGACCTGCGGGTGATAGACGCTCAGAGACTTGACTTTGTGCAGCGGCAGTAACACCTTCAGCAGAAAGATCTTGTGCTCCTCTTTTAGCGGCAGAGCGAAGCCGTTGATGATGCTGTCGGACAGAAGAAACACAGCTATCAGAAACTATCAGAGGATATCCCAGCATGCACAGGGAGCGCTGATCTTTACCTTCCCAGGATCTCCAGTAACTCAGCGATTCCGTTGTGATGCTCCGTCTCATAAATAAACCTGAAAACACACACAATGACTTTTACACACACCTTCCTAAACATTGACACCTTCTTCCAGCTACGCTCCACAAATCATTTTCTGCTTCAGCATTTCTGTCTTGTTTTCTAGTATTAATATCTACAAATTATAGAATTAAAATGAGAAGTAAAATCACTCAAGATATGTCTTGTTTTAGGAAAAAAAAAAATCAACATTTAGTTTGTTTTTAAAACAATATATATATTTTTGTTACAATATAATTCTATTTTACATTTTTAAATATAAATATATCAAAATATATAAATATATAAAAATATCAACTCTTAATTCTAGAAATTGTTTTTATTTTTGTTTAAGACTGTTTTAAGACTGAATTATCAGCTGTATCTCACCTGTAAAATATGTTATTAATTTGCTTTCTAATGTAAGCTCGCAGCCCCAGGAACTTCCCGTATATCCGGTGCAGCGTGGTTTTCAGGAAATCTCTCTCTCGGGGATCTTCACTGTCAAACAGCTCCAGAAGCTGAAAGAAGCAGTGCTTCACTCGTCTGATACTCAACACCTCAGATTATTAGTGGAAATAATCAAATCTTTACCTGCATCACAAATTTCTGGTCGATGTATTTCTTCGCGATGTTCGGCTGAAAGTCGGGCGACTCTAGAAAGCGCAGGAAGAACTCGTACACCAGCTGAGAAACAGAGCGAAGCTGTGATGAGCAACAGATCCAACGTTTACCAGAAAACTCTCAAACGTACACGGCTGTGAGTTACGACTGAATACACCATCAGCCAAACGTGTTTGCTTTTAAAGAAAGCTGAATTTATTTCGTCAAAATACAGTAAAAACGGTGAAATATTATTACAATATAAAGCAGCTGTGTTCAAGTGTGATGTGTTTCTGTGATGTCCAGCATCATTCCTCCAGAAATCAGAATCATACACTGATGTAGAGCTCAAGCAGTACGTCAGTGTATTTTACATTTACGTTTACATTTATTCATTTAGCAGACGCTTTTATCCAAAGCGACTTACATGTGGGGAAAACAGCAGCGATTAGTCCTAA
>JAUYWG010000053.1:3693837-3703927 GCA_034779775.1 Enteromius afrohamiltoni
TATAATTTTATATATAATAAATATATTTAATATATATATATATATATATATATTTATATTACATCTCTAAATTCATATAAAATATATATCTTATAGAAAATAAATATAATTTAATTTAATTTAACTTAAAATAATAATAAACAATTTAACTACATAGTTCTTTGGCTTTGATATGTGACTCTGAGAATCTTCTCTACTGTGATGATGAAAGTAATGAAATAAAGAACACAAAACCCTTCAATTACACAGTAACACTGCTTTCTCAGCAGAAACTCCATTTGATGTTATTTGCATCCGAAACAAAAGCAAGGTTGTTTTGTCTAATCTGGACAGCGGAACAGGGGACGGAGGGAGATGTGGCAGGTAAAGGGGGAGGGAAAGCTGATGGAATAGGTTAGGAAAGAGGTGCACTTCTTCTTAGAAGATTAAAGGCAAGATTGCCTCCGAGTCTGGTGCTTCTGGATGCAGTTAGGCAGGAATATTGCATCGCCTTTCAGGGTGACCTTCATGAAGTGTCACGGTACAAAGGCTTGAGATGCTTGTATATGTGTGTGTGTTCATCCGAGTTCACCTTTGCTTCCAAAATGTATCAATATTTCCCCAGAGGCCGTTCGAGTCAGATCCTGGTGTAAGCTTTCAGGAGAGCAAACACAGGAACCAGAACAGAGAGGACAAGATACCACAGCCAATTAAACATCGACAAAACCCTCCTGCAATACAAACACTGCTTCATATAGCCTCTGTATGGAATGCATTAATAATATCATACTATATACGACTGACAATACATCACCACACGAGCTGCCAGCATGTTTAATGCAGTTTTTCTTATGGCTGACATCAAGTGGACAGTTTTACACTTGCAGAACTCAAGTTTGATAGACTGGTGTTTAATAAAGGAGATTGTAATCATGATGATCTGACTGATCCGATACCTGTCCGTCACACACCATGAACATTCATTTCCCTCCTGTCTGTAAAGACACGTGGAAGAACAATAGCCATCTTTCCCCAGTCGACCTTTAGTGGAAAGGGCAAAGAGTCCAAGCAGTAAATAAGCTCATAATGTGGCTTTCTGATCTACAGTGCATCTCTCTCTGGATCTCCATATAGCTTACAATAGCATTATCAGAGGTGTCAACCACGCTGGTGACCAGATACATGGAAAATGCGGAAAGGTAACTGTGATAACACATTATTTGAATTGCTTCATAACCAGTATCATACAGCTCTGAGAAGACTGGAGAGAAGATGTGGACATGTACTGTGGTATCTGCTAAACCATACGGATGTAAAATCATATACAGTACTGAACTGCTACAAATAAAATAATAGAAATATTTAAATATTACCACATGATATAAACTAATGTGTACACATGATTTTAATGTGAAAAAAAACTTACTGAGCTTTTTGCATTTATATTTAGTGAAATTCTGTGCCATAAACCATAAAATTACATAAAACAATTGTTAAAAAGCAACTTTGCAGCAAATTATAAAAAAACTTATGAAATTATATACAATTATAGTTATTAAATTATACAAATTCTAATTGAAATGCTTCATACTCACATCCATTATAAGTAATACTTTATATTTTAATCTAAAAATAATAAATCAATAAAATGTATAATATTATTTAATATAATATTTATATAATATAAAGTTATATAATATTTAACCGCAGATTTCATTGTGCTTTTTATAAAATGTTTTCTTATAAAATTCTAAGGAAATTTCACTTCCATAATATATATATATATATATATATATACACACACACACACACACACAGTATATACACACACGCACATAAGAAGGAATTTTAAAAGAAAAAATTTACTTCCATGATAAGTATAAAAAAATATGGATGAATCAAATATTAATTATTTAATTAGTAATTTAGTTTGTTTGTTTAGTGGTACATTCAGTATATCAAAAAAAGAATGAACCAAAATTATGTTTATTTGTTTAGTGGTATTTTATATCATATTATTATGGTAACAAAGTTCTTTTAAGCTTAATTTGTTACCAGAATATTTCATTGAACCGTAGCGTGGAGACTATACTTGTCTTTCATCCACTGTGTACTGATAACGCTATCATCAGTGTTTCCAGGCCAAATGAGTTGGCGGAATAGTGTTACATACTTGGCCTTGTACTGCACCAATGAGTTCATTTATTTGAAGTCCTCCACTGAGCAGAGTGACTCAGAACAAAGCCTTTCTTTCTGACGCTCGATGAGACCCACACACCGAGGATGGAGAAGAAGCAAATCAGTGGGAATCAGCTCACATAACCATACTGCTGGACTGGAAATAAACAATGTTCTACTGGCTGAGCCTGACAACTGACAGGAGCACTACTACAGATGATGAAGAGCCTCAGACAGACAAAAACAGAGAAATGATTTGAGATATGGGTCACACTTTATTTTGACAGTCCACTCATTCTACTAACTACAAGTCATTTAGGAATTACATTTCAACTACAGTACATGTCAACTAATTCTCATTCATTTTTTATTACATGTCTACTTACGTTTAAAGTAGACTAGGTTTAGGGTTAGTAGAATACGTTGACATATACAGTACAAGCAAGATGGACCCACCAAAATAAAGTGTTTGAAGATATTAAGCAGAAAGTCTACCAATACTCTTATGATTGGTAGTTGCAAAGTTACTTGCTGTTACTAGAACATCTGGTAAACACTGGTAACTAACTTTTCCCTCAATAAATTCTTAATTTGTTGCTTATTAAGTAGTAGTTAAGTTTAGGTATTGAGTATGATTAGGAATATGGAACAAGGTCATGCAGAATAAGCACTAATAATTGTCCAATATTCTAGTAATATGCATGCCAATAAGCGACTGATAGGTGTAACCGTAAAAAATGTCTAAAGAGCATTATCAAAATAAAGTGTCACCAAGATGAAATGTGTTTAAATAGTATGTCTTATAGTAATATGAAACATAACGGACTCAAATGTCTTGTAATTATGGTTAAGGAATTAAATTATTACTGAATTTATTGAATTACAGAATTAGACTTAAAAAAAAAAGTTATCTGAAATTTTAGACAATTTTTATAGACTACTATTATACATTTTTGCTGCCAATAAAAATTTTGCTTTTACATACCTAGATTTTTTTATTCAATTCTCTTGGATGGTTGGTTATCATTCGACACAACAGGCACAATAATCAAATTTCCCAATATCACATTCAAAACAACACATGCAGAAAGGTTAAAATGGGGCTAATGATAAAGCCCTGTGATCCATCTATGAAATTTCTTGTTCATGTGTGTGTAAAATTATCCCAGTAGCCTTTAATCAATAAAGCGAAAGCGTATCTCTGATGGTGGTTATAGCAATCAAAATTCATTAAGTGCTGTACAGCAATCGATGCGTTCTCTCCTAAAACAGAAGCAGGTATTTGGGGAAGAGGCATGGGGTAAATGGTCCGAGAGAGGGGGCAGTTACCTGGTCAGCAACAACTGGAGCGCTGGGGAGCGATTAATGCTTTTCAGCATCGGCTAGACACACAAACAACTGCAAGGGCATGGTGTGTGTGAGTTACGAGCTCAGGGTCAGTGTCTGAGTACAGCAGACACACACAGTCTGGAGGCTGCAGCTCAGAATGGATCGCTATAATAATGAAAAACAGCATCCAACTCAGACTCCTGCAGTGCATGATGCTTAAATGACTGGCTAAACAATTTCTCGCCTCCAATCCACCATGGAGCACAAAAATAGGGCAATACTGTGAGAGAAGTGAAAGACTGGAGAATTGGAAAAGAAGTGCACATGAAACGAAAATTGTGTATATTCAAAGACTCATTGAGTCAGTTTCGAAGGGAATGATGCCAAAAGACTTGCATGCGTCACAACTGATCAATAGTTTCAAGTTGCCGTCCAAACAGCTGATAAAAACATAACAAATCAACACAGGCAGATGACTCATTAATGATCTCATGACTTTCCTCACTTCATCATACCCGATTAATGACGGAAAACTGTGGTTAACGTGTTTTGATGAATGGTTAATCACAACAAATACAGATATTGCCACTCATTTTTAGCTTCTATTAGCACTATTTAAAGCTTCTGGTTTTCGAACGCGAAATGTAAAAAAAAAAAGCCCATTATAGTGAATGAAAACAATAATCAATTCAACAAAGCACTTTTGAAATAAAATAAATAAATAAATAAAATCACAAGAATATTATATTCAGTACAAGTTGAATGAATATA
Organism: Enteromius afrohamiltoni; assembly: GCA_034779775.1. Classification (NCBI taxonomy): domain Eukaryota; kingdom Metazoa; phylum Chordata; class Actinopteri; order Cypriniformes; family Cyprinidae; genus Enteromius; species Enteromius afrohamiltoni. Next base: position 3,698,095 of record JAUYWG010000053.1, read on the forward strand.
ATTTAAATGAAATGTACCAATATAAATACGTCTGTGTGTTTAGAGTATCTGTTGAGAACAGAAGTCGAATTCAGCTTTAGTAACTCACATATCTCAAATACAAATTGCAATCACTCCTATCTTTCATAAACATCTTCCTTTAGTTTATTGAGCTATGTGAGATGCAAAGCCGACTCCAATTTTCCTGCATTACCTGAACAAATGGCACAGGCTTATTGCTGAGGACCAATACTAAAGCAATCACCATTCTGCGCCGATAAACCCTGACATCAGGCACCTGATCACAGCCTCAGGCTAGCAGCAGTAGGTTGCTGACAGGAGAGCAGAGCTCCTACATTAGCCGGAGCAGACGTACTCAAAATGGCACTTTGTAAAATTAGCAAGAACATTTGGATGGCCTTTTCTCGTGTGACAGCCGCGGTATGATTTATTAGCAGAGTGCTGGTGTCTCTTGATACGCTCGACTGCGTATCTTCCCACGTGTCAGATTTGTCGACCGAGGTGATAGTCGACAGTTGTTTCAATTAAGTAAAAGTCACTAGAGGTGGAGGAAAAAGAAGAAATCAAGGGTAAAATTAATAGCAGTTTCATTATAAAACGAGTGCCATTTGTCAAATTTATGAAATTAATATCTAAATAAGATCATCATTGAGCTGTTGCAGGCCAGATGAATCGACCTGTATAATATAATGATGATCGTTTCATTTTCTTCTTTTCACTTTCATATCAGTTTATATTAATGGTAAAAAGCCCCTAGAAAATAATACATTTACAAAAAAACAATACATACTACATAAAATGTAATTAAAAACATGAACTATAAATACAAAAATATACAAATAATTAAGTATAAACACGAATACTTAGTGATTTATCAATTGTTACAACTTTGCTAAATTTTTCATATTTTAATGCAGCAAATCAATAAATAATAATAAACTAAATAAACTTAAAAAAAAAAAACTTAAAACAACTTAACTCTCTTGCAAAATGAATATAATTACACATACCACTGTACATGTTAAGCATATTTATCTGTCAAAATATTCTATTTATCTTGTTAAATATCTGCATAAACAGGTCTAAATGGGGATATAAATAGCTGGTCTGTAAATAAAGATCTAAACGAAGACATCTCAGCAAACTGCAGCTGTTGCACGTACAATTATACAAGATTAAGAAGATTTAATCAAGGTGGGCTCCAACAACCCTATTTGTTATTAAAATTAAGTTTTGCATGAATACAGAATTAGTGAATTAACATGTACTTAAACATTAATGTAATAGAAATATATTCCAATCTCCTGTGAAATAATTCTTACTGGACTTGGGTCAGTTTGGAGGGCAGAGATGGTGTGATATGAAAAATGTTCCTTTGAGTCACTCAAGGTAAAAACTTCATTTCCTCTGGACTCGGTTTCAGAGGGGCGAAACTGGCCGACATCCTGTCAGTTTAGCCCTCTTTAGACAAAAAGCGGCTTTGATCCCAAACCATGGGCGTTCCAGCAAGACTTCATTAAACGGCACACGTCTAACCATTGGCTCTCCCCCTCTCAGATTTCCCTCTGAACTTAAATCAAAAGCCTCGCTAGACTAGACTTCCAAGTGCCAAATGTGGAGCTATGATAGAAATCAGCCCGAGCTTCCCTTACACTCACGTCTTTTGAAGCCTGTCATCTCATTTTAATATGACACAAAGACTTTTTTCTACTTGCATTATGCATATATGTATTCACAACGATGTGCTCTTTCTTCTCTCTTTGGGAATACACGATCTGCTTTGGAATTTAAATTCAGATTAGGAATTTGGATGTAATTTTAATGAATGTTTCACAGACCTGCTTTGTGAGTTTACAGTAACTAGAGCATGAGTAATTGTTGTAGATAAACATTTTTAAACTAAGAACAAAAATGCACTTTATCATTCTGGCAACAAAGAATAGTTATTTTTACGGGGGAAAAGGTCAGAAATATAGTTCTGTATATATAGCAGGGATATCAGGGAACAATCATTTTGATAAACAAAACCACATGACTGAAAGAAAGCCAGAAAATGACAAACTCTATAGTGTGTGACCGAAAGGGCAATTAACTGAGCTAAAGTGAGCTCCAACCTGGCAGGCCGAGGATAAATGCAGGAAATATCCGGAAGTCACATGCTCAATGATGCTTGCAATGCGTCAATCATCTCCACCACCTTCCACAGCCTTAAAGGCTCCTTCAATCACCTGCTATTACTTTTCAAACCGACCAAAGCGAAATGTCATGACATATTTGGTAATCTGTGGTCTTTACATTTGATGCTCCTTTAAGACAAAGACACAAAGATGCTGTAAAACCAATTTCTTGTGTTTTCCTAACCTTAGCCACTTGTAGCGAGACTAAGACACGAATAACTTTAGTTTGTAGTTACGTAGATCTATTTAGTGAATGAAAAACCGTGCACAAGAGTAGACTCTGAATCATTGAAATAAGTCATTTTTAAAACAGCATTAGCATATTGCCACTAGTTGGTCTGAATGAAAATTCTAATTCATTATTTGCCACTAGGTGTCACTTTTAAAGTGGTTAAAACACTGATCTTTACCAATGCTGATGATGAAATGAAAATGAGACCAATCGGGCCAATCAAAGCAGATTGGCTTCAGGCAAAGGAGAGGTTTGGAAAATTAAATGCTGAACGAATCATTTGGGAGTCATGAACAAGATAAGGTAAAAAAATAAATGCATATAATAAGATAATGAAAGTGTTTTTGATCTTGCATGCATGTCAGTCTGTTGTTTGAGACTCCCAAAACCAAAATATGGACCTTTCATGACCCATGGGGGCACTTTAATAGGCGGCGTTGTTCCTCTAACCATGTCAGGGTGTCTAATTGAGTGGTAAAAATAAATGTGCAGAGTAAAATTTTTGCATTATGATCACAGGAAATAAATGAGAGAGACTGAAATACAAGTTCAGCAATGACGGGTAAATCTGCCCAAATCTTGCTATTAGCGATGGGGTAGCATCCCTGCTGATGAATACTGCATCAGTCAATTTCTTTGGAAAGACATAGCTCTTTAATGTTTGGAAAAGGCAATGAAAAAAGATCAAAAAGCTGAAACTCCATTAAGGGTGACTGACAAAGATTACGAGGCAGATCAAACCATTTGGGTAAAGAATCAAATCCGGATAGGAAAACTTGAATGAAATATCAAAAGGGGTGTTCAAGTCAGTCTCTTGGATACAACAGAACAGAATTCATCGTTGGTTATTATTGACACTTCTCCCATAAGACAGCGCATGTAGTGGGAGTCCAGACTGAGATACTGAGATAACTCAATTCCTCTTCATTTCCTCAGATAACAGCTTCAGATCTCTGAACTGATTAGGATGTTAAAAAGTGAACCGGATTATGGGATTTCCAGAATGTCTTTAAACAGTCCGAAACACTTTCTCCCTGTTAAAATGACAGTGGAGATTTTAAGATTTAGAATAGTAACAGTAAGATTGAGGGAACAAACTCAAAGGCTAACTGATTAACTATTGCTCTGGGGTAAGCTGCGCCACTTTTTAGAGCAAGTTTTCCTCAAAGCAATAAAAACCCCAAAAAATAATATAAATTAATCATTTTAGGATTTCTGCTATCAAGCTAAATAAAAAATGCATGTTGTATGAATTTCATTCTTCTGCAGAAATCAAAAGAAGATATTTTGCAGAATGTTCATGACCAGACAATGGATGGTAGCCACTGATTTCCATTGTCTTTTTTTCCTAATAAGAAAGTCAATGGTTATCAGCAACTGTTTGGTCACACACATTCTACAAAATATATTCTGTGTTCAAGGGAAAAAAAATGTATACAGGTTTGGAACAACATGATGGAGAGTAAATGATGACGTTGCACATTACGCAACCACGCAATACACATTATCTTCCACAATGGAAGAAGCAGTGTTGCCAACTTATCAAATTTGTCACTAGATTTAACAACTTTTTAGACCCCCTTTGTGACATTTTTCCAAAAAAGCGAATAGCAACAAATCTAGAGACTTCTATGACAAAGCTCAGCGAGTCTCTGGTACTGCCGCGCATGCACAAGCTCTTGCTTTCCCAGTGTGGGCACACCTCTCGGTGCTGCAGCGGTGAGTTTGCTTACATGTGACAAAACCAACAATGAGGATATTGTAAAGAAAAAAGGTGCATTGTGTGTGGTGTGGAATTGGTTTGTGTATAGGAAAAGCGACACAAATGAGACCAGCGTGATTTACAAGGTATGCAAGAGCACTGTTTCAGCAAGCGCTGGAAACGGGACATTCTTAAACGCTTAATGGTAAAAACGCTTAATGTGGCTTAACGCACCTAAAAACTGACGAGGGAAGCCCTGAATTACTGTCAAACCTTCCTTGTAAAAATCACTAACTACTGACAGAACAACGGGCCCATGTTCGACAGATAAAGTGAATAATAAGAAGTTGTTGTGACTATGTGTAGTTTGTTATTATTACAAGAAGCGTTTTAGAATGCCCTGTGGAAACTGGTATACTGTCAGGCACTTATGTTAGTACCTGTTGTTCTGAGAAAAAAAACATTAAACTTACAGTAAACAGTATGTTTTCTTATTTTTTTTTTTATACTTAAAGTATTGCTGCAATTCTGTTTAAATAAAATTTGATTATATGAAATGGTTTCTTTGTGTTTGAATTTTTATTTATGCATTTTCAGATACAAATTGCTATATTGTGATATACCGTGATAGAAGATTTTGGTTACAGTATATCGCCCACCCCTAGGGTGAACTATCGTTTTATATAAAGTTAAAAAAATAAATCTATATGCGATCAAAAGGTTATCTGATTCATTCGGGAATATACGCCCAACTGGCATTAAAAAGAAAGATCACACAGTCTGGGGACCAATTTGCACTGTTAAACAACTAACTTAACTTAAGACTCAATAAACTGTTCATTTGCTGCTTATTAGTTAATAATATAATATGTTAAGGCATCTAAAAGTTCTAAAGTATGATGATGCAGAATAAGGCTTTAATACAGTATGTGTTTTAATATTGAAAAACAGCAATTATGCTGGTCATATGCACGCTAATAAGCAACTAGTCAACCGAGAGAATTGGTCCTGATAGTGACAAAAAATTACTAATGCATAATCCCATTTTTGCTGCAAATTAATCACATTTTTATTAATCGGCCAAAGAAAAGATTCAATATTTATAATATCTGGATGCAATAAAACCACATTTTATAATTCTTCCTAGCAATTCTTACTAGTGCTATAAGTTAGTCCACTGGTCAAACTTACCCTAAAGCATTAGATGCTGTTTTTCCAATAGATATTATTTTAGGGAAAAAAAAAAAATAATAATAATAAAAATAATTTAACACCTTAGTGCTAGATGAAAATCTCAAAAACTTAATCTTCTAATTAGATATACATTATAATATCTAAATAATGCAGAGGAATGTGCTTGGAAAGCCTCTTATATGACCCCAATCTTTTTTTCGTGTTTTATTTTCCTTTTTTATATTAGCCCAATCTTTATCATTGATTTCACAATCCAAACTTAATCAATACTGTTTTGAACACCAAGCCAAAAATTGATCTAATATTATTAATAGCAAGTTCATAAAATTCCAATACAAATCACCTGATAGAATTTATTAACCTTTTTTTCCAGCATCAGTCATCACATGGTCATGTGACTCTGCACTGGGAGTCTGGCTTATAACCATATGCTCATGTTAATGTAGAGAAGCCCTCGATGGCCCTTGCTTGACATGAGAATGTCCAGGGAAGCAGTTCTGCCTGTCACGTCTTCATCAGCGCACGTGA
>JAUYWG010000053.1:3708323-3722750 GCA_034779775.1 Enteromius afrohamiltoni
ATTATTAATAACTGTATGGACTTGATTCAAATTAAACACTAGAAAAACGGTTGACATAATAAAATAAAATTTAATTTAATTACTAAATTAAACAAAACAATAAAATAAATGGGAATGATCCATTTAGATTATTCTGTATTTTGTATGTTGTGTATTTTGTAACTTGGAAAAATCCAATAAACCTAATGCTAAAATAAAATAAAACAAATGATGTAATGGCATTTTAAAAGCAATTATGTAAAACCGTAAAATCGTATCTGTCTCTGTTTTAAATTATATTTCAAAAATGAAAATGTTTATAAGAAAAGAAATATCTGAGTGTGTTTTGTTTAGCATTCATAGGTTAAGTTATGTGCAAGTTCTGCACATCAATGCAGACTAATAGGCCTGTGCAGGAGGGAAGGTATGAAACATATGTACCACCCTCCTCAGACTCTATAATCACTAGCATTGTCTCCTTTGTTCAGGTAAAGGTGAAAATGGTAGATCTAATTCCACTGTTTTGAAGAGGCATTAGATTATTACTATGATTTTGCACTTATTTAAGGATGCTGTGACACCAGTCCTCCGCAGCACAATGTAATCTATACATAGACTTTTGTAAGCTATTATCACTTCTTCTGTGTCTGAGGCAGCCTACAAAGACGTCTTAGATCACAGGAAGCTTTTGTAGCTACAGTATAGTAAATTAGAACAATTATGTTGGTTTCAGATGTCTGGCCCAGGTCACTATGTATCATTATATAATTTACAAAGAGGTAACGTCACAAACATAACACATGCTTAAGTCTTGACAGAACATGAGGTGAGCTTCTAATAAAAAATAAAAAAAAACTTCAGGTCCAGACCACAGTCCTCTTCTACTTCTACATAATATTACATTTTTTAAATCTCTCATTATAAACATTGTCATAATAAAGGCCATTCAAAACCCAAACACTGCATATATTTGCAAAGTGAAATGTGATCTGTTATCTTTCTATTACTGGTATATATTTCAACACAAGAACCATGTATGCCCATTCTTGTGTCTACTAGTGAAGAGAAATTGCATAAAATGGCATAAATCTTATGTCTACAATAATTATAAGTACAAAAAACATTCACATTTTAATATAATTATACTTGAATGAATAAGTAAGTATTTATTCATTACGTATCTGGATGCTTAACGTAAAAAGTCTATTGACTTGATTAAATGTATTTAATTGTTCATTTAAACTAAACTAATAAAACTGAATATAATTAAATAAATGCCAAGTATCAGGATAGCTGACAAAATACACTGGGGAAAAACAAAACAAAAAAGGAAACTTTATTTTTTATTTAAATCTCTAAATCTATCTAATTTCTGTTTATTAAAATATTAAAATAAAATGTAAATAAATAAACAAATAGATAACCAATATTTATATTATTAATTAATGAATCATTCAGTCATTCACTAAGCCTCTGGACATTTGACATCAAAAATGTAATGTATTGATTTCTTTTATTTTATTCACCTTATTTACACATCAAGACGGTTGGGATAAAATCTTAACAGCATGCGACACATTAACAGAACCTGTTTGCAAATATCTTTTATAATTATAGTACAGGGATCCTGAGTCTATAAATATGCACTTCAATGACAATATGTGAAGAGTGGAGCTGTGCATGTGCACATGCCACTCCTGTACGTGTGTGTGTGTGTGTGTGTGCTGTAGCGTTTTATAATACATGGTGATTTAAGGCCTTCTGTTTGTTTCCTCGTGATAAACTGCTGCCCAAAGCCATGAAAATTACCCTCATCCATCTTGCAGTGAGGTACAGCTTTGCAACGATGCAAAATGGAGCAGCGTAAAATGACCCACAGTCACGGTGTCTGTGTTAAATATAGAGCCTCATTCACTTCTTCATTTACCAAAAAACTCATTAAGCCCAGCCTGACAGACTGCTGTCCACCAGCATCCACCGCTCTCCTGTCCAAACAAACACAGACGGCTCACGAGTGAAAGATATCGCAGTGTCAGGCCGGGCTTAAAGGTGTTGCTAAATGTGTATAGATGAGGGCAATTACTCAAAACCTCAATACCTATGTGCATTTATTACAAAAGTGCAGCTATTGGGACATACTACCATGTCAAAGAAATTGCCTCTTGATATCAAAGACCTTTCTGTCAAATGCTGTTTGGATCAACATACAAATGTTATCATCTCTTCACCTCACAATTCACTGCTACTAAGTTTACTTAAAAAAAAAAAACTAATTCAAAACAAACAAACAAACAGCTATAGAAGTATAGTTGCAAAATGCATTTAATTTGTATAATTTGTAAAATATAATTTTTAATGAAATAAAACATTATTTATATAAATTGTAGTTATATTATACTATATTGGTACATACCATGATTATAACCTAAAGATTCATCATAATATAAATTAAATTAATATTCACTGAGAATCTATATTTCCTATATTTTAATAAAAAACATTATTCAAATATTATATTTTTCTGTTTCTGTTGACTTACAAAATATTATCATCCAGCTGAGCCCATTTCTTTCAGGTTTATTTAGACATCTTAATTTTCAGAATACATGAAAAAAAAACAAAAAAACCATGCATATTCAAAAATTCAGTAGCACCTCAGGCATGCTATTTTTGATATATTAATTCTGATCTTGCACTAAAATGCTATTCAACATTTCCACATGTAACATTGTGCATGGTCAGAGGAATAAATGACCCACACCGGCTAAATGAGGTTATTTAACTCCAAACGCGCTCTGGATATCCTCTACGGGGCCAGTATTCCTACAGGGACCTCATGTATGCCAGCAGTCACATATAGAGTTCTGGAACAGTGTAAATAATTCACAGTAATGGTCTTGGTGTGTGTAAGACAGGCTGCCGTGACTGGATGAAATATTATGGCAAACATAATTAAGCCATCAGTGCACTTGGTGAACTGGGGGTTGTTTGTCGTCTTTCTGTCAGGTCATGTGATTGGAGACGTGATTGCTTTGTGATGACCCGAGTTTCCAAAAAATACTGACTGACTGAGTGATTTTAGCCTAATCTAGCCATGGCAAGGTTTACTGCAGCTGCTCTGTAGCTATGAAAACAACCAAAGGCATTTTCTCAAGTGAACACTATAAAACAGGCAAATAAATAAAAAACGGCCAATCCTCTAGAAATGTCAGTGCCATTCTGTAGCAGTTTGCTCACACATGTCCAAATCATATTATGATTATGAATAAATAAATAATTAAAATGATTAATTGAACCATTAATTATGAATAAATATTAATTAAATACAAAATATTTTATTAATATTTGTGACCCTGGACCACAAAACCAGTCGCTGGGGTTTATATGTAGCAATATTCAAAAATACATTGCATGGGTCAAAATTATAGATTTTTTTTTATGCCAAAAATCATTAGGAAATTAAGTAAAGATCATGTTCCATGAAGATTTTTTTTTTTTAAAAGTCCTACTGTAAACATATCAAAATGTCATTTTTGATTAGTAAAATGCCTTGATAAGACATTCATTTGGACAACTTTAAAGGTGATTTGCTCAGTATTTCGATTTTTTTTGCACCCTCCGATTCCAGATTTTCAAATAGATGTATCTCGGCCAAATATTGTCCTATCCTAACAAACAAGCTTATTTATTGAGCTTTCATATGATGTATACATTTCTGTAAAAATGTTACCTTATGACTGGTTTTGTGGTCCAGGGTCACATTCATGTGCATGCATATTTATTTAAAGATGTATTTATGAATACATTTTCTAAATACTATTTATATTTCCTTTAACATTTAATGAACAGCTTATGAACATTTTTATTAAAATGTATAAAAATAAAATGAAAAATGCAATACATTTCTATTAGGGATGTTCATTTGAACTGTTTAACCATTGACCGACCCATATAAATTTTAATCAATTAATACAGTCAATCAGTTAAACTGTAATTGTATTTATTTTAGTATTTTACCCAATTATTTTAAAATGTTTGCTGCATTGTTAAAATATGCCACTAATAGCCAATATAAAAATGTGTTTAATTTTTTCTTTCTTTAAATAGCATTTCATTGGCCACATTCACACAGCAGCAGAATCCAGTCTGTCCTAATACAGGGAGTGACAACCGCATTCTGTAACAGAACTCACCTGTAAATTTTCAAGACTTGCAACCACATTCTCGGAACACATGCACTGTGTAAACGGAACAGGACTGGACAACTAATGTCTGTCACATCATACACTGCTAAAGAGAGCTATGCATTTTTCATACATACGTTTTTATAGTTGTTGACTGAGTTATTGTGCAATGGTGAAACTCAGGGCTAGGTACTAAATGATCCCTTGTGCCTTTTACAAGAAATTTAACCCCAGAAATCATCCCTGTAATGGATTTTAGACACTGTTCTATGGTAATTAAGGCTTGAAAGTCTTTGAAAATAAGATCCTAATGGCATGGCAACAAATAAATAACACTACATAAATAAAGACTGTTATATTCTTATTCCAAGATGAATTAAGTTAAGCAGCGTACCGTATCTTCACACTATAGCCAAGAAGAGAAGATCAATCAAATCAAGGAGTAATATATTTGCTAGCCGAGGCAGGCTTACACATGTGCGTTCATTTAATTAAACTGCTTTACCACAGTCTATAAACAGAATAAGCACATAAATGCTTCATTTAACTTTCAGAAAAAAAGCCATTTTACGAAGCACAAACAGTTTTAGATTATCTCCAGAGAGAAGCACAAACCTGCTCAGTTACAATGCAGTTAAATATGAAAAATTGTGTTTAAAGATCATCCTTAATTGCTCAAAGCACATTAAAATAACAGAATAGCATTGAAAACTCAAGACTGCGTGTAAAACAATGCTTGTTTGCTTTATCATACACCAAATACTCTTGTGAAAGTAATATCATGCTTTGCTTTCAGCAAACGACACGGTAAAAAATGATTTGGGATTAAGCAATCAAAAATTCTCAATGTCTTCATGTTAAAAATGAATCTGGTCTTGTGTTAGTTGGCCTCTTTAAGGTCTGCCTCTCTATAGCCATTACAGTACATGCATGCTTATTAGATTTGCAAACACTAAATAATGCATGGTGGATATTTTCACAAGCAAACAAGTTAAGCCTGTGCTAACAGCTCACAAATTACCATCGCAAATTAATTTAGTACAGGTCAACAGTCGAGTGACAGTCGAGTGACCTTGCTTCACGTGCAGAGATGGAGCCAGTGCATCATATTTTAGGTAATACAGTACATTCATTACCCAGTGAAACATATTTGACTGTTGATGTTAGTGGGCTTTTATTGTCAATAATAATTTCACCACCACCAACTCATCTGACATAATATTCCAGTTTCCATGACTTGTATTCTATAAAAACAATGAGGTAATATTTGGTATGCCTATATGGTTTAATTATGGTTTCATTGAATAACACTGTAAAAATATAAAATGTAACACAGAATAAATAATTTACAAAGCCTGCAAAGGGCACCAAAGGGTTGATAATTGCTGTTGTTACACTTACAGGATGATCAAAATCAACCATGGTTTTATTGTTGTAAAGCTGCTTATTTATTTATTTATTTGATTTTTTTTATTTACATTTTGTGTGATTTCTAAATGCTTGAGACCATAAAATCACTCACACTGTATTCATAAAATCATAGCCATGTGTAACTGTCTAGGGCTACAGTTGTAATTTATGGATAACACAATGCAATTACAATTTATTTATATTTACTTCTATATTTTATTACAGTTCCATTTTGACTCCTTATTGTTTTTTAGTTAAATAAATAATAAACAAACAAACTATAAAAAAAAGACTTCATTTATTTAATACAAAAGAAATTACTACATGAATGAATGATAAATAATAATAATAATAATAATAATAATAAAACAAAATATATAAAATAAAATAATAAAATAACAAAATCAATAAAAACTGGGCTAAATAAATAAATTAAAACATTAATTAATAAATAAATGACTAAATAGCTAAATAAATAAATGGTAAAATAAATACATTACAGTGAATAGACAAACAAACAAATAAAAAAATGACTAAAATTAATTCATGAATTAATGGAAAACAATATAATGAGTTTATATATATAATATACAATATATAAAATATAATAAACTTAATATAATGAGTTAGCAAAAAAATATCTAAATAAACACAAACAAAAAAATGCTATTAGTGAATGAACAAACAAACAGAAATAAATTAATTACTAAAATGAATGGCAAAATGACTAATGACCAACTAACTAAACAAACAAACAAACAAATACAATAGTAGTAGGACACAAATGCCATTTTTTCTCTTTGATCCGGCCAGGTTCTATTCATGTCGCATGTTGAAAAACCTGCATATGTTCATCTTGGAAAATGAGCTGTGACTGTGGTCCACAGTTTTTTTTCCTACCTAGTAACAGGTAAACGTGGCATGAATAAATGAAACGAAGCAGATCTGGCCTTTCAGGCCCCCGACAGTCAGACAGATGGATTGCGTTGCTCGGCAACAGCCATCAAAGCCTGCATCACCTCGGTCACCTCTCTCACTCTTGCTCCATCAAAGACATACTTCTGACTTCTCCACCTCACATCCTATGCATGCAGCTTATGAATGATCACTAATGCAGAAATATTTATCAAAGGAACGCAAGTGCATTAAAACACTGAAATCGCAAATGTCTACAAATATAGGGCTTTTTTTTTTAAAGTTGTCAACAGGTTACTTCTAACTGGTGTCATAACCTTGCTTCTACCTCTAAGTCACCGAAAGTCACCCTCTGTATATATGTGTGTGTGATCTATCATATCATGTGCAATGGTGATACATCACCCAGTGTTCAGAAGTACACTAATATAACAATGATCGATGCTCAAAAATAGTTCGCTTTTAGATTTACTGCATGAGCAAATGGTAATCAATAGGTGGTCTCACAAGGACAAAACAGCTGATATTGGGTTTTATCAGCATTTAAGATAAATGTGACTGAAAACAGGTTATTCCTTAGCTCTCTTATAGTCTGTACTCCATATAGTCTCTATTCAAATTTTAATGGATTATTCCATTTATTCCATATAAATTAAATTATTCCTGGACCACTGGATTGGATTTTTCAAAATGACAAGCAAAAGTCTGATTTGATGGCTTTGCAAAATTATAATACATTTTATGATTAGATATTATTATACTTTTGCATATTTAAATGTACTTGGTTTCCCCCTTCAAAACAACAAATTCTATCTGGATATGGTTATAAGGAGAGAAATGCAAAGTGCCCAGACTTTTGCTTTTTCAGTACCGATTTAAAAAAAAACTTAAAATGTGGAAAAATATGTTTTCAGGAATAAATTAATTAAAAATAGCTTAATAAACCAATCAATAAATAAATGTTAAAAATGTATAAAAATAGTAATAGTAAGGATGCAAAGTGCAACAACCATTGATCAATAACTATGGAAACTATGGAAATTAACCAAAGCATTTATTTCTGTGATAAAGTATGAAAATAGAAAATGTTATAGAAAACAAACTTGATGACTTTTGTTTTCATAACATGTTTGTGTACGGTGTATTTTGTGATGTTTTGTTTATATTTATTCATGCACATACAGTAAAACATTTAAATGTATTTACATGCATATATATATATATATTTTATATTGTATATAAATATATTTAATACATGCATGTCCAACAGATTCGAACAGGGCAAAACAATCGATTGGTCACAGCGATCTGTACATTTATAGCCACGGATTTTAATGCGGGATTTAAGAAAATGCTAAATGTTATTGAGCCTTCCTACAGTAGCACTCCTAGCAAAGAACAGATAGATTGTTTCCTTCTTTAGCTGAAGCACAACAGCAGCCCGTGTGTTGAAGACACGATCTGTTCTGTCTGAAGACTGGGTGATGTATCACCATCGCACATGATATGATAGATCACACACACATGTATACAGAGGGTGACTTTCGGTGACTTAGAGGTAGAAGCAAGGTTATGACACCAGTTAGAAGTAACCTGTTGACAACTTAATTGTCAACTATATTTGTAGACATTTGCAATTTCAGTGTTGTTGTTGTTGTTTTTTTTTTAAGTTCAGAAAGATGAGTGTCCTTAATCTTTCTGAACTTAAAAAAAAAAAAACTTAAAAATTGATTGAGACAAAATTGTTCTTTTCTTTCTATTAGTTTATAACTACTACAACATAACATTTAATTTTAATATAATACATAATAAGGAGCATTTGGTTTTGGTTATAAAGGTTTAGTTTTATTTGCTGCTAAGAAGAAACCTCAGAAGATATGGGAAGCATATCTCCATTGTTGTTCAACAGAACAAAAAAAAAAAACAAAACACAAGATCATACTTTTATTTTAGTTTAAATAAATAAAAATGTGAATCAAATAAATTCTTTTTTTACTTTATTTCTGCTGTATCGAAAACATAGCGAACCGTGACACCACTGTTTCATATTGAACCGAACTGTGATTTTTGTGAACAGTTACACCCCCCTAATAAATAGTACACACATATTTATTGTAAACAAAAATGTCTAATTTGGATGCAATTAACAACGATTAATAGTTTGACAGCACACATTTTCTCACATATCATTAGCATGAACTATATTGTATTATTGTATATTGTCTATACACGTCTAATTCTATTGAGGTTTTAAAATTTCTTATGTTCAGCCAGAGTGGATTTATTTACAGTAAGTACAGTAATATTATGAAATATTGTAACTGTTCACCATTTTAATATATTTAAAATGCAGTTCAGGCAAAGCTAAATTTTCTGTATCAGTACTCCAGTCTTTAATGTCATGATACTTCAGAACTCAATGCTCAAAAAACATTTCTTCTTATTATCAATGTCAAAAATGCTTGCAATTTTTAAGAAAACAGTTTCCCCCCTCAGAATTCTGTGATAAATAGTAAAAAAACAGCATCTATTTGATAACAAACTAAAAGTATCTTTGTCGTCACTTTTGATCATTTTCATGCATAACAAAATATATTTTTTAATTATTCATAAAAAATAAATAAATAAAAAAAACACTTTTAAGTAGTATTGTATATCGTCTAGGTTACATACGTAACCCACATTCCCTGAGGAGGGAACGGAGACGTTACATGTGGGAACTCGCCAGAGAGACCAAATGCCTTTGAGCTTTAAACAAAAGGCCAATGAATATTGGCGTGCATTTTATTGCGCTCAGGTGCACCTCATCACTGCATGAGTTTAAGACGGAACGAGCGGAATGCACATGCAGGTGCAGGTGAAAGTGTAATGTCTCCGTTCCCTCGTTCAGAAAACATGTGTTATGTACGTAACCTAGATGTTACCCTTTCAGTCGAATCACTTCGATGTTACATATGGGAACACCCATGGAACAGGCCGCGTTACGCAGAGACTCCCCGCCGACAGGCGAGATCTACTTTTCAAGTTCATCAGCAGAGGATCTGCGCGTAACCTTCCCAACCCTCTGCGGCCCAAGAAGGGGGCGACACCTGTCCTAGGGGCACTCCCCCCGTAGGAAAGCAGCAGGTTTGGACCACGGGCTGAATAGGCAGCGACACTCCGGGGAAACGCCGTTCTGAAGTGTGCCACAATGCCATGCCCATCTTGGGACCCAATCGTGTAACCATCGCTGAAGCAGTCTCATATGTAACAAGCCCAGCGGCGTGACCACGGCTGCAGCTGCCATATGCCCCAGGAGCCTCTGAAAAGTTTTGAGAGGAACCGCTGTTTTGTGCCTAAATGTAGCTTGGCAGATCAGCATGGCCTGCGTGTGCTCGCTGGTGAGGCGGGCAGTCATTTTGATCGAGTCCAGCTCCATACAGAGATAAGAGATCCTCTGCACTGGGGAGAGTTTGCTCTTCTCTCGGTTGACCTGAAGACCCAAATTGCTGAGGTGCTGAAGCACTATGTCCCTGTGCAAATCCTTCGAGTGAGATATTATCAGCCAGTCGTCGAGATAGTTGAGGATGCGGATGCCCATATTCCAAAGCGGGGAGAGGGACAGGCCAAAGGGTAAGACTCTGTATTGATATGCTCGACCCTCGACCGTAGAAGGGGTCTGTGTCAAGGCAGAATCGAGACATGAAAGCACGAGTCCTTCAGGTCGATGGCTGCAAACCAATCCCGGCTCCGAATGCTATTTTGCGCTTTGGAGTGAGCATTTTGAACGGCATCTTAAGAAGAGACCGATTCATAGCTCTGAGATCCAGGATCGGCCTCAACCCACCAGTCTTTTTGGGCTGGTAACTCGAGGGCTGTAAAATCCCGACCTCATCTCATCTGGAGGGACAGGCTCGATTGCTTCCTTCGCCAGTAGGACAGCAATCTTGCGCACAGTACGGCAGCTTGGCTCTCTAGGCGGACAGAGGTAGAGCGAATGCTGTGATATGCCGACTGGTGAACTGGATCGCATAGCCGAGGCGTACCTTCTGAATCAACCACTGCGAGGGGCTGGGGAGCTCTATCCAGGCTCCGATAAGCATCGCTTGGGGTATCAAGGGAACGTTGACCGTCGTGCCGGCTGCGAGGGGAGCCGTTTCGCGAGGGAGAGGCGGGACTTCAAAGTAGCCATGGTCATATGCTCGCAATGAACGCACTTACCATTCACAAAAGCTGCCTCAGCGTGTGAAAAGGGTAACTACAATTTATCACCTTAATTTCTACATATCTCTATTAGTCAATGGAAAAACAACTATTAGCACGTATTATGTGGAATGAACCTGGATAAACAAACTATGGTATGGATCACTTTTTTTCATCTTAAGTCCTTCCAAGCAGACTAAACCTCACACCTGAATGATTGACTTCAATGACTGCATCCAACCACACCGTGTTAGAAAAAAGCGCAACTGTTACTTCAGTGCCAAAAACTTTACACCTCACTGTGCTGATCTATTCATCGACTTTGACCTTTACATTCAGCCCCAGGAGAGAAAACATGCACAATAATAAATGCAGTCTATCCAGTATTGAGCAGAGAGAAAACACAGCACAGACGCGGCTGAAATCCTGGATCAAAACATAGACGTAGTCACGACAGCAATTAACCAAGCAGTTCATTACCATCCAATCATTAACAGTCAAATAAAGCTTCTGACAACTACTTCTCAAAGCTGATTAGAATAATCGATTTTATTGGCTGTTTGATTTTTGCTGTTCTTTTATGCATGAAAAGTAACTAGCCTGTCTGATCAATATTAACAACTAAGTAAAAATATGTGAAACGTTTTACTCCAGTTCATGAAAAGCTGTTAAAACACCTAATGGGACTGCATGAAATAACTCTTCTCTGACTTCTTCAAAAATATGTACAATCACCTGAACCCGTATTCTTTAGGAAGTTTTGTTTGGCATCGACGGAGCTGTTTCACTGAACCAAATGACAGTGTGTTTCTAATGGCATATTTGTGTTTCTCATTCTCATCAGAAGGTCCCTCCGAGAGCCGTCAGGAGCAGCCAAAAATAAGAACGTTTGAAGAGGAAAACATCTTTATGTTTGGGTAAAATCACACACACGGTAAACGGGATGGCTCCCTGTTGAGTGTGGATAATGACGGAGGTCTGCTTTTCCATTCTGCTTGATAATGACCACATTTATCACAGAGGACAAACTTTGAAAATGGTCCATCAGAGTGATCCTCTGAGTTTTGCCAAGCGTGCACACACACACACACACACACACACACACAGACTTCTTTCTGGAGCAGCTCCCTAGAATTATAAATATTACTGGACAATATTGTTTGTATATATTTTAAGCATAACATATACGGACAATATTAATTTTATTAATAGTTTCTTAAGACTGGTTTGTTGGTGCTAGCTCACGAAACAGTGTTAAATTACACTTTTTTTTTACACTTATTTTTGATGAAGTGAAGCTTCCTGGTTAAGCTGTACTGAAAGTCTTCTGCTTATTCTTCTTCAGATGACCCTCATCTCGCTCCAACATTTCAAGCATGTTTTCAATATACTGTAAACCCCATTATTTTCAGGGACATGATGATGGAAAACAGGACTGCCCTTGCAAGCTTTGTACAAAATTCGGGAAAAAAAGGAAATACTTGTTTTGTAAACCCAAAGATGAGTGGAATGTTTTTCTTAAAGAAATTAATAGTTAATGCTGCATTAATATGCATAATGCATTAATTTAAAATAAATCCTGAAAATATTAAGCTTTTTCACTAATAATAATAATAAATGTTTACTTATACTAATTATTGTAAGTGCAATTTTTTTCCCCTATATTAAATCAAAATGTAACTTGTAAATGTAAATCAAACTTTTATTTAAGTGATTTTACCAGAATACAGTTCACTTTGCTGCCCCACAGCATGTCACATGTGGATCTGAAACAGTCTGTTTATGAAAGAAATATGAGCTGGAGTTCCCAGGGTGTGTATATATATGTCTATATATTACATGATCTATAGTCAAATTCTGGGTCATGCAAAGTTAGGAATTTAAAAACAACTAAAACATTCGACTAACTTCTACTTTTATAATCCACCAAAAACTGCAGGTTTGGTGAGCAGACGATGACAATGTTATGTTGAAATAAACTCTATTAAACCTACACTGAGATGCGAGATGGAAGTGGTTTCCAAAGACTGGTTTCTGAGATGAAAAAAATATATATTTATGAACACAAGCAAGAGGAAGAGGACACAAATAGCTTCCGAGCACATGCTTCATCTCCACCAGATAAGTGAAAAATTGTTTTCACCTGCGAGGTCAAGCAGAAATGTAAAAGGGGAAAAAAATAAAAAAATAAAATCCACAACACTCCCCATATAACCCTCGACCAAAATGCAAATGACACACAATGAGCTAAAATAACAATTAACGACCTGGAAACTATAAACTCAAATACACAATTTGTATTGTTTTTATAAAATACATGATTTAATTCTTTATGTTTGAGAATTTAAAATGAGTTCAAACAAAAATTACAATTTAGTCATTATTAACTCATTTTAATGTTGTTTCAAACCATTATGATGTTAACTAGTCCTGTGTAATTCAAAAGGAGAATTTATGAAGAACCTATTTGGACCAACAAGATTTACTCTATGATCATGTCTTTCAAACTCCAAAATCAATGGTGCATGTTTTCACAGTATACACGGTACCGTGTAAGTTGTCACAATGAAACCCACCATTAAACAAAATTTTATAGGCTTTTTTTTTTTTTTTTTTAATAAACTGAATCATAAAACATTGATAAAATTGGTTAAAATGGTAACAAAAAGATTGGACCATTGGACTGTTGATGCATTAATACATATGATGCAAATTTTCCTTTCTCTTTTTGAGTGTTATAACATAAGATCCATGAAGTTGCAAAGATTAAAGTTTCTTTACCAAAGAGGCATTTATGAAAGTTATGATTTGTCCTCGCCCCCTAAAACAGCTCGCTTTAACACACCTCCAACTTTTAGCTGGCCAATCAGAGCACACCTTGCTTCTTTAGAACGATAAACTTTGAACAAATCGACTGCATTTTAGGAGGCGGAGCTTATAGGAGAAACAACAATGTACTGTATGTAGAAAATAATGAAAATAAAAGTGTTTTGCACCTTAAACCACATAAACATTGCATTACACCAAATACACAAATTAATGTTCTTTTAGGAACATCATATGACCCCTTATTAGATTACTCTCTCTCAAATTAACAAGCTACAGAAAACTTTGGTTTTTTTTGGTTGGTAGTCTTTTTTCCCCAATTACACAATGATTTAGAGACTAAAACTGATTCAGAAGGGTTCTCACTACTGAAAATGTGATCAGAACAAACATTATGTAAATCCCTCTAACAGGATTACTTCCAGTCATTCTAAACAAGGAACATGCCTACAGGAACAGGACACACTCTATTGTACAAGGATGACATTCACTCAGGTTTAGCCCGGGGCTGGGTTTACTCTGTTGTCTATATCCAGTCTGCCCGATATTTGATGGTGGCTGGTACAGTGTGACCCTCTCATTGGCTTTCTGTGACGTTGACTCTGGACTCATAGCTGAGGGGCTTTGCTATCGCCAGCACAGCGCAAGCAATCTCTAGAAGATCTAACAGGGATGAAATTCCATCAGAGAAAGATGTGTGGGCTCTTTCCCAAGCTAAGAATGTCCTCTCCAGCAGTTATTGATTCATAGACCCGCAGTAAGCTCTGGATATTAATTTTGACCCTGGGACCATGAGGTCACAGCCACCACTTTGAAATTCAAGAGGTGAATCCAGCCAGTTACGACAGGAAGACTTCACTGAACAGATCTCCAGTCTTGTATTCATTCATGCTTGTACAGTATGTATGTATATGTTTATGAAAGTACCAAA